>KZ451955.1:1281652-1303390 GCA_002786265.1 Apostasia shenzhenica
AATAAGAAAAATAATTAATTAAATTTAATGAATAAGAATAATATAGTAATCAAATTAAATAAAAAAATTAATTAAAGAGAGGGGGGAGGGAGGAGGGGCAAAAAGATAATTTTAGACGGGAGGGGTGGTGTTGGGGGGCATTAGCAATTTGCATTACTAAAATGATAACTAACTTATATCACATCCCTCACATATCTCAATATAATAACTAATTTTATTTCACATCATTCACAATTTTTAATAAAAAATATCTTCATTTAAGTTTAACTTTAACTTTGTTAAATTTAATCTTACAAACAAATAAACCCTCGATTAGTGATGTATTGTGCCCTAAATGCACAGTAAAAGAAGAGAAGCTTTGAGGGTATTTAATTCATTTATTTTTATTATTTAATTTAAAAGTAAAATTTATTTAAGTGATAATAAAAAATAGCGCAATTTGTAAGAAAATATCCAATCTATACATTTATGTCATTCTCGATGACCTAATTGAAATTAATTTTAAGACTTAGACCCAACTAAAAAATTTTAAGATTGTAAATTTGTATAGTATTATCCCTAACTTCACAAACTTTGATCATATTGCCCTCATATTAATTATTATTACATCTTTGAGAATAAAAATATAAATGGTTAATAACTCTTCAGTCACCAGTCTGAAGCCTTATTTGCAATTAAGTCCGATATTTTTATTTAAAATTATTATTATTTACATAAAATTTAACCGTAATTTAAATTATATTAAATATCAAATGAATGTACATCAAAAGTTACAATATAAATTATCACTTGTAAGAATTAGAAGACACCGTCACTCCAAGTGACATCATCAGAATAAATAAAAAATAAATAAATAATCTGTCATTTTATTTGTGATTTTATACACACATGTGATCTCATAAGATTTAAAGTCCTTCAAAATAAATACAAATGAGTAGAGCAAGCCATTTAAGAGTTATATTTTAATAATATTAGCGATGATAATAAATAAATTGCCTTTAACACAAAAAACCTTCTACATATATGGCTACATAAAAATGCAAGTCCTAATCGAAATAAATTTGGATGCATATTAATCGAAATGGTAAACGAACTTAGTTCAAAAAAATTGTATCAGTGCGAACTCAAAATATTTCAATTTAGTTCTGCTCAAATTAAATTCAACTGAAAAATAAATTGTTTAAGATTGAGCTTACTCGAAATAAAATTAAATTTATGATTTTAAAATATTCATATAATGTTAACATCAAAAAAAAATTTCATCTTATGTGTATATAAGATTATGCATAAATATAAAAATATATAATTCTGATAATTCTTCAATTAAATTTGTGCGGCCGTGCAAGGCAGCCGGCGGTGTCATGCGGTCGTGCGAGGCCGCCGGAGGCGGCCCGGGGCGACGCGGCTGCCGGATCTGGTGGAGAGAGAGGGAGAGTAAGGGTATAATGGTAATTTTGTATATTTTTTAATAATAAAAAATAAAAAAAGACCTAGATAATAATTTTTGAAAACCTAGGGACCCAAATGATATATTTTAAAAATGTGAACCTGTGTGATAATAAACCTTACACTAAGGGACCTGAGTGAAATTTGCTCAAAATTTTATTAAAAATTTTAGAAAATTTTGGTCATAGTTCCTGTTTTTTTATATGCAATTTCTCAATCCAGATCTAAAGCATGGCTATGTGCAAACCAAACTGAAAATTGCAGTTTGGATCGATTTAAATCGAGCGGATTAGTTTCAATATTTTTGATGTTTTTTATTTTATCGTTACTAACAAAATGACATGATAATCAAGATATTTTATGAAAAATATAATATATTAATTTTAAAATTTATAATAATATAGTTTGTATCTTTTTGATATATATTATAAAATAATAAAATAAGTTAAAATTATAATATGAGGAGAACATAACAACTTAGTTTTATTTTAAATTATAGATCAAAATTTTGAAATCGTCAATCAAACTGTATTTTGCGATTTCGAATTGAACATAAATCACATTTGTCGGATTACATTATTTTGATTTATTTTTTATTTTGCTGATTAAAATTTTATGTTGATTTTGTAGTTTTGCTTATCATGCACCCTTTAAATTTAATAGCCCAATAGAAGAAACACATGAGCTATTATTATTACAAAAAAGGGGAACACAAGTAATTTATTTATGTTCTCATTAAATTTCTTGCGATCAATAAATATCCAAAATTTTGATATTCAAGTCATTATTTTATTTTTTTTGCAAATTCGAATCTAAAATCTTAGGTAAGTTCTGTTCTCGCTAGTAGGGGGTGGCATCGAGTCGAGTTCGAGCGAGTTTCAGTATACTCGAACTCGAAAATTTTGATTTCAATGAGACTCGAAATCAACTCGAACTCGAAAATTTTGATTTCAATGAGCTCGACTCAATTTAACTCGAGTTCGAGTCAATTTCAAATCGATTTCAGTTTTTGAATAAATTTAAATTACATAATAAAAAAACACATTTAAAATAATTACACTTTAACTAAATTTGTTTTTTTCATTTTCAATTTTCAATGTCCCACTCTTTCGTAATATAATAAAAAAAATTAATAAATAATTTTATTTCAAGTAAGCTCGATTTTTTTCGAACGAGTCAAGCCAAACTCGAAATCAACTCGAAATAATTTCGAGTACACTGAATAGCTCGAAACTCGACTCGAAATGACCCGAATCGATTTCGAGTCGAGTTTTTTATCGAGCGATTTTTCGACTTTCGATAAAATAGCCGGCCCTACTCGCCAGTAAAAAAGAACACCACAAATTAAAAAAATAAAATAAAATTGTGGCCCATTGGGTGAATTTTTTTAAATAATTAAAGATTAAATGAGTTCATTTTAATACAACTAATTATTAAATCCTTGTAAATTTAATATTAAATACATTCGATATTTAATTTACATGTATTTTAAAAAACTAAAATTATTTTAATTCACATCATTTACAAGTTATTTATCATCATTTAATTTATTTTAAAATTAGTGCTAGTATTAAATTAATAAGCAAAAAAAAGGATGTGTAAAGAAAAGAGATTTGGTCAATGTCAGCATGTAAGTTAACAATGCATTTGGTGGATTAAATAATTTAATTTTAAAATTCGAGATTAGCCTCATTATTATTATTATTATTATTTTATGATGAAGACCTTATTAATAATATTATTTGAATCATGATCAGAATCTTGCTACAGTAAATCTTTATCTTTTGCATAAATTGGACTCATCTAATGAGTGATGACTCACATGAATTTATTAATTTAATTGATCCAATTAATGACCTGGAATGTTTATTTTTATATTATTCGTGAAATTAACGTACAGTTTCAGCCATCGTTGACTTGGGAAAAACTTAAATAAAAAGTTAAATAATAAGAATATCAAATTTAAAATAAGAATTTTAAGCAAAAGATTTTTAATAAGCATAATCACTAATGTGAAAAATGAATATGTATTTAAGTTTATTTATAAAGATTTTTTTTTGGTACCTTTTAAAGAAAAATTGCATTGTGAGATTTTTCATTGTCTCTATTTTTTCCTTCTCTGTCCCTCTCAATGGATCGTGTGTTTTCCTTAAATTTATTATCGTTTAACAAAGAGATGGAGAGAGATGATAAACTTATTATTCGACGATTACAAAGAGAGAGAAAATGTGAGATAGATATATATATAGAAAGAGAAAAAAGGACGTAGAGAGAAGTTGTGATAATTTCAGGTAGTGCTATGAAAGATGGGGGTATATAATTATTAAGAGAAAAAAGATTTATTGTGTATCATTCAGTCATGATACGTGAAAAAGTTTCGCCGAATCTCTAAGCAGATTCATCCAAATAGAATTTCTAGACAACCCAGGTGACCTGCTTTGATTGAGGTCCTATAATTGAATAGTGCGAAGCTGATCGAATTATTGGGTTGGATATCCGACTAGTCAGTAAGTATCTGTTATATTACAACCACCCTATGATGTTACAGTCCCCTTAAGAGTAAAGAGAAGGTGTTTATCATTAATGCCTCAATTGTTGCGTAGTTTCGGCCACCATTATGCTACCCAGCTACTGCCTTATTAATGAAGCCTACCTAATTTATTTAATCCCATCTATTACTTTCTCAATTATGACGAGAGATAGGTTCCTATTCAAAGAGTCTGAAAGGAGAGGTTTACCGGTCACTATTTATCCACAGTTCGCCTACAATCTTGTTCGACCAGCACTTTTCCTTTTCATAAGAACTTCTCAAGACAGCTAGTAGCTCGTCGCCTCCCTCCTTTTTTCCCAAGGAGAACCGCAAGAAAAGCCTTTTCATCATTTTTTTTTATTTACTTTATTTTACTAATGAATTTCTTTCTAATCAAACTAAGTAATATTACTCTTTTTTCTTTAATTTTTTGTATAGAATTTTATTGATTTTTCTGTTAGAATAATAATTTTGATTTTCGTATTAATATTTTGATGGAATTGGTATGTCATAACAATCAACCTTATCGGGTACAAATAAAATAAGTGATCGCTTATAAAAAAAATCTCAGGGTTTTTATTCGCTGGCGGATGCGTAAAGGCCGCAGCCAATCAGAGCGCTAGATGGACACGTGTCGGTTTTAGATGATCGACACGTGGCCGATCTGGACATTTTCTTGCCTTCCGTGGAAAACAAGAGCCGGGGACCACCTGGGAGAATAAATTATGCGGGCGGGCGGGCGCATAGAAAACTCGATTTTTATAAACGATTTATGCACGCTTTGCATCTGCCTGGGGGTGAAATTTTGACCGTGGAGGGGGCGGAATCGTGGCCTCGTGGGTGTGGGTGGGGTCCGGATGACGTCAGATACGCCACGTGGCCGACCACGACAAAGCACCCCCGCGAGGAAATTATGCTCGTTCGGCTACGTCCGGTGTGGGCCACGCGGTCCCAAGGACTAACCGAGGCTGGGGCTCGGGAGCACTCTCGAATCAAGGCCGTTAACTTCCCGCGCCATGAACGGCTGATAAGGCCATTGAGTTTGCCAGTTAGGCTCGGAGTTGTTGGGGATCCAGGTTCGTCGGAAGGCGATGGCGCCACGTCAGATGGGGATTGGACGGCGAGGAGGCCATCACGGGAGAGATCACGAGATCGGAGCCGTCGGAGTCTTTCTGTAGCTTTCTCGGGTGGGTCCCGCAGTTAACAGCTGGGGGGTGAGAGGGGAATAAAATAAGGGGAGCAACAGGGGCAGGAATCGCACTGAAAGGAGAAATAATGAACTTGACTAGCCCCGGAGTTCAGCGAGGCGTGCAACCGACGATAGCCGGTTGCCCAAACAAAGCACGATCTGAAATAACTGTGTTCAGTCGACACGTGTAGGTTTCAGAACGTGGGTGGGGGTGGGGAAAGGTAGCGATATTTTAATAGCGGTGCGGTTTGTATGGGTCAGATTCCTCCAGCCCGGAAAAAAGCGGACGGGTGGATCTGTCGCCACGGTGGCACCGCCGAAGAACGATCGTTGGATGTGGGAATAAGCGGACGGATACGATGAAAAGTGGAGACTATAAGATGAATCCTGTCCGTCCGTTCTGGGCTCGAGTGGGGATTTTGTCTAGTGAAAAACGGAAGGAGATGAAGATAGGAAGCATTTAGCACAGAGTTGGAGCAGAGCGGAGGGGAAAGCGGAGAAGAAGGGAGAGAGGCAGTGGAAGGCATCCGAGTGAAAAATTTTGAGTTTTTCTTGTTTTTCTCTGATTTCTCCACCTTCGAGGCGATCTGGTTCACCGGAGAAATCCGGATTTGCGATTTTTTGGAGGCGAGGTTCCACGAAAGTACGGCGATTGTCTGCTGGGAGAATGGTTTCTGGAGAGGAAACGGCGGGGGATGAGATCTTTTAGATGAGCGGTGTAGTTGATGATGGATAGGAATCGTGAGCCGAGACGGGGAGCTATGGCTGCAGTGAACGGTGGTGTGTCGAGAAGACGGTCGAGGAGCAGCAGTCTGCGGGATTCCCCTGGTCTGATTCGTTTTAGATCAGTCATGGATCTTGATTGTTGATTTCATCTTTCTCTTTTTCTGATTTTTGTTTGTGTCTGTTGGCTACCTTTCTCAGAAGAAGATGGAGCGACGGAAACGCAGGAGGCGGCGCGCCTTCGGGATCGAGGAAGCAAGAAAGATCGAGATCGCGACAGATCTACCCGGAGCAAGAGGAGGAGGGGCGATAGGATGGTGCATGGGAGCCACAGGGAGGAAGGAGAAGATAGCTCGGAGGAGAGTGTTGATGACGAGGAAGACGATGAGGAAGACGACGCGTCTGTAGCCGTGCGGCTACCTGCTCTGCCGGCTGCAAATATGGCGCCATCTGCTTCCATGATGCAGAGCCACCATGTCCGTAAGGGCTTCCCTGCTAAGCCGGCAAGGCCGCCGGGAACCGGATCTTGGAAAGTAGTGGAGGAGATGATTGGAGCGCCCATACCGAGGAAAGCCCGTTCATGTATGATTCGGTGATAAGCCTTGTCTTTGAGGGAATCGGCTGGCCTCTTCTTTCTAAGTTTTTCTGTTTCCTCCATTTTTACGGAGAAATTTCCTTGGTTGCTGCAGCTTCTGTCAAAAGGTCACCGGAATGTTGGGTTTCAGGTGGCGGAGCTGGTGGGGAGCAGGTCCATAGGCAAGCATCGACGTCTCCGGCGAGACCAAGCCCTCCTTCCACAGCTCCGGTCTCACCATCATCCTCAAATGCTTCAGTTCGGAAGAAGATGGTTAGTCTCTTCTTCCCTCTTACAATCTTCTCCAATTCGTCGGCCTCAAGTTTCTAACCTTGTGTTCTTTCTATCGCAGAAGCCGATTTGTGGAACTAAGCATCGGCCCCCTAAAACTTCAAAAGCGTCTTCTTCAATCCAAGAGATTGAGATAGAGGTTGCTGAGGTTTTATTCGGCATGACGAGACAGGTTCCTCCAAAGCAGGAAAGCTACAAGCATGATTCAAAAGAATCGAACGGATCGGGTAATGAAGTTAAATCCAGGGTCTCCTCTCCGATACCACTTTCGTCTCTCCCGGCGAACTCTCAATCATCTGCCATGCCGCATAGTCTGGCCTCCAACTCGACTCCGTTGACTACTACTGGTAAGTGCTCTTCATAGATGTTCCTAAAAGGTGAGATGACGTCTGCGTTTCCTCCATAATCGGTTTTCCTTCTTTAATTTCCTGCAGCTCCAAAGAGGAAGCGACCTCGTATGAGGTTCGAGGAGGAGAACCCCACCAGTCCGCCAAATTCGGTAGCCCTGCCAGCAATATCCACTTGTTCGGTGGCAAAGTCGGAGAAGGAAGCGCCGCCGCCTGCTTCTTCGGCCGGGACCAAAACGGAGGCTACTTCTGCTAAATTGGAGAAGAACATGGCATCCCCTGCTGTTGAAACTGGTGGGGTCACATCCGATCCGGCAGCTTCTAATGCTTCTTCTGCTTTAGTCACTCCTGACCTCCTGTTGGAACCAGTCAAGCCCGAAGATAACTCTGATGTAGATCCTAAGGACCCAGAGGACCGGCTGGAGAAGAAGGCCAAAGAGGAGGCGGTCTCTCCTCGTGCAAATTTGGATGTAAACCCTGAAGAACCTCCTGCGAGCAAAGCGTGAGCTTTCCTATCTGATCTTTTTGTTTCGTTGTTGATAAATGACTATTTGGAGGTTTGGATGGCTGAAGACCGCTTACTTCCTTTTTGGGATTTTATCTACAGACCTCCCGTTTCTGAGAGCCCACGGGAGGAAAAGTTCAGCATTGATCTGATGGTTGGTAACTGGGAAAGCACCGAGTGCTTTGATCATTAAATTCCTTTCATCTTTGAGCAAACTTTTTCGGGCATAAAATGAAAATTGCTATATTTGCAGGCTCCTCCGCCAGGGAAGGCATCCCCGGAGCGGGAAAGCGCTTCGGATTTTGTAGCCGAGCGCAAGCCTGCGGAGATGGAGATGGTGAGCATAGTTATCTTCATAATCTCTTTCATGTGGGGTGCTGTCCTTTTTCATTTTTTCTTCTTATTTCGCTCTTTTTTAAAAGGTGCCCAGCGTAGAGCTCACCAAAGCAGATGGAGAGAAGATGGAGAAAAACTCCAAGACAGAGGATGGGGGAGTCGCTCAGGATGATCGTAAAACTAGAAAACCAGTGGCCGAGGACTACGAGTTGAAGCAGCCCATCAAGGAGAGGAATCTTGATCTTCAACTCGATCTGGAGAAACCTGAAAAAGACATTGCCGGAGCCAGTAAACCACAAGCCCAGAAGCAGCAACCGAGAGCTCCAAGAGCAGATTCGAAGCTCGAGAAAACTGGTTTTTGTCTCATCTTCAATCAACCTCTCCGTCTGCATTTTATTTGTAAGTTTTGTTATAGATGTCTCATGGCAATCTACTCCCAGGTCCGTCGTCGTCTATTCCCTTGCCGATGCAAGTTACCAGTTGGCCTGGTGGTTTTCCTCCTTTTGGGTAAGATTTTCAACGTGAACTGCTGTTGGGGCCGACTTCAAAGGTCACTATCTGATTTCTGTGATATTTTGACTTTGGTATTAGGTATGTGGGCCAAGTTCCTTCTCTACCACATGTCTCTGTGGATGGGAGTTCTTCGAAAACAGTATGGGTTTCTATCTCTCCTCCTTTGTCTCTCCCTTTCCCCCTCGGTTTTTCTGTCTCTGTTCTGATAATTGGTTATATGCCTTTTGTAGAGCTTCATTTCATCGCATCTCCGGCCAAAGCGCTGTGCAACTCATTGTTACATAGCGCAGAATATACATTATCATCAGCAAATAGCAAGGTTGAATCCGTTCTGGGCATCTGCTACTGGTGCAGCACCATTATACGGGCCAAAACAGTATAATCTCAACGCTGTACCCTCTGCTGACTCTGCAGTTGTTGGCAGCTCCTTGCAGGGGAGCCATTCTGGAAGGGGCTTGCCCTACGTGCAAGAGAAGGGAGGCCCAGCCTCCTCCATTTATTCTTGTCCTTCTGGTAAAGATAAGAATAGTACGACTAATCCCTTAAATGATTCTTCACAGCGAAAATCGCCCATGCTTCACCATTCCTCTCAACCTGGTTCTACTGGCAACATGCTTGTAAGTTCATAATTTTGAGCTCCTATTTTCTATTTTTGCTCTTAAGAATGTTTCTGGATTACTAAGGCTGGCCTGTCTTCCTCCAAATGCTATTTATAATTCAAGTTTAATGCCAGAATTCTCAAATACCAAATACCAAATGATGATTATATTTGAATTCTAATACCAGCTTTTTAATCTGATTGTCTAACTTATTGAAATGAATTTAATTCTGATTGATGCTAACTGCTAATCAAATACGTTTCAGATTATTTCTGTTATAATTTTATTGACAGTCAAAATCTTTTTCATTTTAAGTTGAAAGCTGAACATTAGAGCTATGCAAATATACATTCATTTGTTATGATCTCAAATCAAATTAGGCCTTTTTCTATCTGGTAAAATGCAGGCTCCTGCTTTCATTTTCTCTCTCAATCAGCAACAGGCTAGTTCAGCAGTGGCATCCAACCGAGGTGGAAATGTGGCTCAATCGTCAGCTGGCACCATTCCTGCTGCTGCAGGGACCTCTGGAACTAATGGACCAGGGGGCAGTATGATCTTCAACTACCCTGGTTTGCCACCGAACGAAGCTCAATACTTAGCTTTTCTGCAGAACAATGGCTACCCGTTCCCTATCCCAGCTCAAGTTGGTGGAGCTCCTTCATACAGAGGACCGAGTTCTGGCCCTACGCAAGCAATGCCATTTTTCAGTCTGTCATTTTACCCTCCCCACATGGTTCACCCTTCACAGCTCCGCTTTCAGCAGCAACAACAGCAGCCACCGTCTCAGCAACCTCCTCATCCCCAGCAAGTACATCAGAATCCCAGCACTTCCAGCGGCTCATCTTCCTCACAGAAGCACACGAAGCAATCTCACAGAGCCCCTGCAGCCGGGGCTAGTGCAACTAATACTGCAAATTCGATGACGCAACCGCCAACTCATCATGCTCGGCAGCTAGAATCTGAGGCTGGTTCCGAGGAGAACCCATCTACTGCTGATAGCAGGGTCCCACATACCCAAAAGAACATTTACAACCCCAAGTTCTCCATGCCCATCCATTCTCAGAATTTTTTCATCTCTTCTACAGCGAATCAGAATGACAAGCAGCAAGATCAGAAAGTGGGCCTCCCACCATCACAAGCTTTCGCTATGTCCTTTGCCTCCTTCAACGGAACTGCTGCTGCTGCTCCCCATGGCCTTGACTTCTCATCCATGGCACAGAGTTCCCTTTTCCAAAGCCTTCCAGAAGCAGCACGCCACAGTTACCAGATCTCTGCTCAGCTCAAGAAACCTGAAGATGGAAAACCCGCCACTGAATTGGGTAATTCCAGCACAGTTGGCGAAGAAGGGAAGATATCTTCTGCGAACAAGGTTCTGGGGAATGTCCAGCAACAATCTCTTGAACCTCCAATCCCTTCTATCCTCAGTAACAGTGTGATCGACACTTCTTCCCGAACCTTGAACCTAATTCCGGCACCTGCCAGTGCTTCCCGTGTCTCGAGTCGTCCGGGCAGTGCTGCTTCCGTGGTCTCCAACTCTGCTTCGAGCGCTACGAATTCTCAGCAGTATCAGCAGGCTCTCCAGATACAGAAACAACAGCAGCTGCAAATCCAGCATCAACTGCAGCTTCATCAACAACAGCAGAGGGTAAAGCCACCTTCCTCTCACAATAATACTGCTAGTCTGTACCCTGATCGTCTTCCTGGAGGCTCCATTGCGTCAAAGTTTCCACAGACTCTTGCTGGCTTCCCTCCAGCACAATCTCCACAGTGGAAGGCTTCAGTTCGAGCACCAACTCCAGCTTCTTCTGCTTCCCCATCTCCCTCATTACCATCTGCGAAAAATCAAATCTCCTTGCACCAGCAAGTTCGAGCCCAGCAGCAGACCCCCCATCAAACACAAATATCTTTCAGTGCGAATTCAGCAAAGATTGGCGGGGGCGGCAATGCCACATCAATTCCTTCTTCAGCCACCATAATGATAGGATCTCCTCAAACTTCAGTCGCCAAGGGCTCCGGTGGCAGTCCTCGTTCTTCCTCAGGTGCAAAATCCGGGGCGCCCCCGACTACTGTCCTGCCTGTTTTGCCCTTCCAGAAGCAACAAGTTGGTAAGAATCCATCGAGCCCCACTGTTTCACAATTGCCAACGACCACCAACCGGAACATGCCTTCTATTCTCGGAACACCCAACGCAAGCAAGACCCAACCTTCTTCCTCCCAGCACATTCTGCTCAACCAAATGCCAAAGCAGCAGCATTTACCCCAAGCACAATTGTTCTTCTCCAACGCCTACATGCAACCTCAAACCTCCCAGTCCGATGCTGCGGTTGCTGCTGCTGCTGCCGGCTATTTTCAGCCGCACCAGCGTCGAACAACTGATCTGCAATCGGCCCAGCAGCAGCAGAATTCAACACCGGGGTCGACCGGGATGCTCTCCCTTGCCCCCTCTTCCCTTACACTCACTGATGGCGGTTCTTCTGCACCAGACGCATCCAAGGCTACTGGAGCACCACCGGCTGGTGGCTCGAAGGGGCTAACTGGAGCCGGCCTCATGCAACAGCATCCTTCTCGGTTTCCAACAGTCTCTCAAGCTGGGTCTGGTCCCCGAATCCTATAAATATGTGCCACCCTCTCCCCGTCGTCTCGGATGCTCGCCGTTCGGAGACAGTTGGTAAATGTGGTTCTTCTCTTCCGATGTGCTCTAATTATTGGATTTGGAGTTTTTGCTGAGATGGGAAGCTAGATGAGAAAGAGAAGAACAGTGTAATGGTTTACTGTAAGCTGAGATGCTTGTTAAATTGCATCTCTTTTGTTTGCATATTTCATTAGGAAAAAAAGAAAGCTTAGTTCTTGTAGCATTTGTTCATCTTCCACAGGGGAATTCTCCTATGTACTGATTAGTGGTATTATTTTTTTGTTTATTTTGAAACTTTTTTGAAGGAATGTCTTCTCTTTTTAGACAACTTTTGATGGGTTTCTTCATTTTCTCTTGTTAGATCTATCATGATTGATGCTTGCCGCACAATTAGCTCTCTGAATTTCGCTTCATTTGAAAATTTTTTATGGCAAGTTGTTTAGTTATCTCTTCCTGTTTTTCTTCCCATGCATAATTTGTTAGATCCGTCTACTTGATTCCGTCTACTTGATAATAAGACTAATTTGATTTTATCATAAAATTTATGATCTTAATATAATATATATGTGATAAAAAATAAAATTAATTGTTATAAAAATTATGTAAGACATGAAATAAAATTAATTGAAATATTAAAAATAATGTTTGATGTGAAATATAATAGATTTTTTTTATATTAAAAATGGCATTTGATGTTATAAATTAATTTAATATTATTTTTTAAATTTTTATAATTAATGAATTTTAATTTGTTATCAAAAACTGAAGGTGCTATCACGAATCAGCAAAAGTATTAGAACTCTATTGAGTATCATAATAAAGCTTCTTTAATTTTCTAATTTGAAAGATTTTTAATAGTTTTTAATTTAGTTAAACTAATAAATGTTACTATTGATGAAAGGATTTAGGAATTAAGTTTGAAAGCAATTAAGATCCGTTTGTTTGTAAAATTTAAATTTAATAAAGTTAAAATTAATTTGAATATAAATATTTTTTTATTAAAATTTGTAAATGATGTGAAATAAAATTAATCATTATGTTAAGATATGTGAGGGATATGATATAAAATTAGTTATTATATTGGATATATGAGGGATGTAATATAAGATAGTTATTATTTTGATAATATGTGTAAGATATGAAATAAAAATAATTTTTAATATTAAATTTTATGTATGATGTGATATGTTTGTTTAAAATTAAATCAGATTAATTTAAACTGCCAAACAAACAGACTTTAAGGCCCTGTTTGGCGCGAGGACCAAAACATGATTAAAATAGGACCAAAATTGTACTAATTTAAAAAATAATAATAATAATAATAATAATAATAATAATAAATATTTTAAATTATTTTACACAAATTCAAATATAAAAAATATTATTTTACTTTATATACTCAATAATTTAAAATAAAAATATTAACTTTATTTCAATTCTAGACCAAATATTCAAATCGAGTATTTTGATCTAAGATGTGAAATAAAATTTATATTTTTATTAAAAATTATTGGGTATGTGAAGTAAAATATTATTTTTTATATTAAAATTTGTGTAAAATAATTAAAACAATTTATTTATTATTATTATTGTTATTTTTTAAACTAGTATTATTTTGGTCCTGTTTTGATCCTCGCGTCAAACAGGGCCTTAGTGTTAAATTGGATGCTACGAGCCTCACGGTGAAGAAAGGAACGAAAGTTAGAGTTTATATTATTTGATTAAATATTAATTTTAGGCAATAGAAAATTATATTAATTAAAAAATTATAGACTTGACGGGATATGAATTTTTTTATAGCAGAAAAGATATAAAATTATTTTAATATTAAAAGAAATTGTAATTAAAAATTATGCATAAAAATATTAATAATTTAATAAAATAATAAGATAAATATAAAATGTTCACATCTTATTAAGTCACTCTTATTAAATAAAATATATGTAAGAAATATCTAACAGACATAATAAGATAAAATAAGAAACATTCATAACTTATTAAATTACATATATTAATAAAATTATATGTCGAAAATATCTAACAATATTAATATTTAAAGCATTTACATTAAACGCATCTTGATTATAAAATATTACATATTTTTACTATTAAAAATAAAATATTATATATATCACATTAAAAATTTATAAAATTACATATTTTGTATAGTATTTTTAAAAAAATTATAAATTAAATTACTAATATATTTTCATGAATTTTATTATATTATGTTTGATCCATAAATTTATAATATAGAATTTTATATATAATTAATTTGTTAAATAAATAGTATTTAAAGTATAGTGTTAAAATTTAAAATTTTAAAATAAAAATTTAATTTTTACATTAAAGTAATTTAAGACATAAAAATTAATATTTTGAATTATAATTTATAATTTTAGAGTTTATAATTTATTGTATTATTTTGATTAATACATTCAAGGAGGCGGCTCGTGGTCAAAGTCGTCCGTCTCATGTGATTTATTTGGTGTAGGCTAAATGGCATTTAGGTCACTTAAATTTTTTTATATTTGTTCATTAATTTTAGTGATGGTATTTTCTTGAGTTCGGTTGACAGATTTCCATTTATTACATATGAGTCCCTAAAATTGACAATTTACTCAATTGAGCCGAGCATGTAAAATATTAAAATGATGAAATCGAATGACAATAAATTGTGAACCTCAAATTGCATCTAAGACGATCACAATGGCATTGCAACTTGCAAGTTAATTTAATATTTTTTAAAATCTCAATTTTAGTTCTTAAAATTATAAAAATGTAGTAATATTGATCTCTCTTTAAGAATTTTATCTTATTATTATTATTATTTTTAATTAAAAATATAAATATTTAATATTTTTTAAATTAATTTGAACTGCTAATATATTTTAAAAGATTATTATAGTCATCTATCTTAACTCTTTTTTAAAAATTAAATAAAAACATTTTATCTCTTGCTTTTTCTAATCAATAAATTTAAAATTGAAAAAATTAATATTAATTTTCTTAAATTGTATCAAAAGAATAAAATAATTATATAATATAATAATAAAAAATAATAATTTTGTGTTAATTGTGATCAAATGATAGTAATTTTATAAACTCAGTGAGTGGAATTGATGTTTTTAAAAAGTTAGACTAATTTACAACTACGTTAAGACCGTAGAGGCCCGGATGTAATTTACCTTTTAAAATATATGAACCGTAAGACCTATGCCCTAGATCTGAATAATTTATTTGCTTATTTATATTTATTTATTAAATATTTTTGTAATATTTAGCGCAGCACGTGTGGGCCCTGCTGCCGGCTGCTTTCTAGAAGTGGGGTCCACATCATTGGCTGAGGCCGAAAGGGAAAGCTGTATCGAATTTGGTTGGGCTGCGGGCCCATTGGGCCCCATCTTCAATTCTATTTTAGTGAAAAAGGCCTTGTGGGGCACACAACGGGCTTTACTAATATTATTTTCAGTAAATTAGCTTTGGATTCCCGAGTCTTTCCCGCCTTTCATACAGGTCTATTTTTCTAAAAATTTCATCTATACCTAATTATTTTTACACATAAATCTTTTTATAATTTTCATAATTTTTTGTAGTTAAATCTTTTTGTCAATATTCCCATATGTAAATATGGAAGAAGGATGTGTTATGGGTAAATATTGCTTTTTGAGTACTGTCTATATGAAAATTCCCTTTCATTTTGCTTAGAGATTGAAGCTTTTGAATCTTTTTCAAACTATTACATTTAAATAATTTTTAAATCTAGGAGATTTAAATTCATAATGATAAAAATAATTATTTTATGTTTCTTTTTTTCTCATGACACTTATCTCTTCTTCTCCCCCTTTCTCTCTCTCCCTCCAGTCGTGTTTGGTCGACTTAACCACAATTCAAACTTGAACTTTTCGTGCTTGAATCAAGTTTGCTTCAAGTTCGAGCCAATTATCGAGTTGAATTGAGTGTCATTTTATCGAGTTTAATTGAATGTATAATATATATTTTTATATCTTAATTTCTTTAATATATATTTTGTAAAAATATATATATTTATGCACGAAATATCTTCCACCGATTAGAAAAACATAAAGACTAATCAAAACATAGATATTGAGTTGATTAAGAGTTGAACTGATTTTATTTCAAGTGAGTTGACTTCGAATTAACTGAAAATCAAGCTAATTTTATTTCGAATAAAATGCGGGCAAATTTTTCTCTCCTCCATGTCTCTTTTTTATTGTACAAATCCAAGTGTTGGAATAGAGGGAGAGATAGAGATGGGGAGGGTACATAGAAAAATTTAATTTAAATTCACAAAAGTTAATAAAGATCCTTAGCAAAATGTCTAATTGACCATAGAGGTCCATTTGAAATTTTTCATTAGAATAGGAACACAATTTTTTAATTCAATTTTAAATAAGTATCTCATATTATATATAAAATTTAATATTAAAAATTAATTATACTTATAATCTAAAATTTTAAAAAAATTATTTATATCCTACAAGCATATTAAAATTATAACTAATTTATACTATATTCCTCAAATATTTCAATATAATAATTAATTTTATTGTATATTCTTCATAATTTCTAATAAATTTTTTTTATTAAAATTTAATTCTAATTTAATTAAAATTAAATTTTGCAAGGATGCCCTGATTTCTATATATTTCAATATAGGTAAAAATAGGAATGCCCTCAAACTTTTAAAATTTCAAGTTCATTTAAATAAATTTATCATTACAAAGAAAAAAAAAATAAGAGAGTGACTTAAGTCCTATTTGGTTCACGCCCAAGTGACTGATGATTTTTTAATTTTTTTTATAAAATATATATATATATATATTTGTTATATATATAATAAAAAAATAAAATTACTAATTATAAAAATATTAAATAAAATTAATTAATGTATTAAAAATTTATAAGTTATTTTATTTAAAAAAAAAATAATTATACTTAACTTAAACATAAATTAAATAGGAGCTAATATATATGTTTACATATTTATATTTTTAATTGAAAATGTTTAAAAGGTTTACATTTAGATTGAAACTTAAATTTATAGTCATGTCATTATTATATATTCAACCGTTTTTTCTTTAATTAGTCCATAATATTCAATGATTTATATAATTTAGAATTTGATATAATCTATAGTAATGGTAGAAATACATTTGATATGCTGATTTTATATTTTTATAGACTTAAATTAGAAGAGAATGCACGTTTTCTGGATTTTATCTTTAAATATTGTTAAAAGTTAAATATATTTTTTTTCTTTTTTTTCCTTGCATGCATTAGAACAATGACTATTTAGTTTTCCAGATATGTGTATTATATATACATATATGAAAAAATTAAAATAATTTTAAACATTTATTCACGGTAATTCCCATCTCTTTGTTTAACTTGATAATTATTCTATAGAAATAATATTATTTAAAAAATATTTTCATCAGCACCGTCTCTCTTGTGAATGAAATCGTATTTAAATATAATTCTTTGAAAAACTTCGGCATGTCCCTGCCGCTCGGTCCAGTAATTCGAACTTAAAATTTATTTTAAAAAATAATTTACATTCAGGTTTTTTAATCATGCTTCTTAAATATTTTTCTTTTTTATTTTGAGTTTGTGAAATATATATTATGAAAGATATTTTCTATTTCTTTATAAATTAAATTAAGATTCTAGATTTAAAAATATAGTATTTAATGATTTTGTTTGATAGGACTATGTTTATAATTAATTTGAATTGTTTTGAGAATAAAAAATATTTTAAGATTACTTTATGAAAAACTATATTTTAATAATAGAATTTATGTCAATAGTAAAATAAAATGAATTTTTAGTATCAAAATTATTTATGATATTAAATAATATAAAAATCTGATTAAGGTGCCTTCAAATTAACTACACTTTTAAAATTAATTATGGTAATTGAGAAGAGCTTACACAAGTTGATATAGATAATATAAGAAGTCGATCAATAAGCAAATGACCTTACACGATAGTTGTGCTTGAATTTTGCTCGAATTTAAGGTTTTAATTTTCAATTTTAACACGTACTCAAGTTTAAATACGACTGAGTTTGAGCTGCTCAATTTAACTTACATATTTATTTATTTATTCATTTTTAGATGCATTTATATATATATATATATATATTTGTTTAAAATATATAAATATTCTCAATTTTAAGCAGCTCTTAAATGGATGTTTTATTGTTTTTTGATTGTTGAAATAATTTAAAGTTAAATTCAAATTAAATTAAATTCCATAATTTTTAAATTTAAATAGGATCTCATTTATTTTACAACACTCCCTATTGGAAAGCTAAAATCAAAGATATAAATTTGCTCATTTATAATAAAAAAAACAGTAATTTAACATTAAAAATATACCCAGTTGACATTTTAGAAGATTTTGGACTTAAAAATAAAAAGCCGGCTAACAAGAGGATAAAAGCCTAAAAAATAAACATTTCATGTTGCTCTTCGGAACTAGAATTTCAAGACGAATCGCATGATATTTTACACTCGATTATTTTTTTTTTCTTTCCTACATATAATATAATACACACATGCTCATAAATTTTTGGCTTCTAACAAATCATATAATAGAAGATGATTAAAACTCAAGATAATATCGTGAAATGTGATGCAGAGAGAAATAAAAAATACAGATGAGTATTCTGATACGTACATTCAAAGTAAAATCGTCCTATGACAAAAGACATTCACTCTTTCTATTCAGACCTAAATGATGAAATCTTAATTGAATCTTATAAAAGAATTGATTTAAAAATATAGTTAATTTGATATTTTAAAGATATTCTTCTCTTATTTTATTTATAATAAATTTAATATTATTTTAAATTTGATTATTAAAAATTTTTAAAAATAATAACTTTTATTGTAATTAGATTAAATCTGAAAATCTGAATTCCGAATAGATTTGATTCCGACCTGAGAAAATCTGGATAGACTATAATTCGATTCGGTATATATAAATTTAGATTCAGGTCAGGGTCCATTCGACCCGAAACCCGATCCGTCGACAGGCCTAGATTCGGTGACGAAGCCAGAGGGTAGTGGGGCAGCGGCAGCGCAGCGGAGCAGGAGATCTTCGCTCCGTCAATGGTGGAAGCAGAGAAGAGTCAAGCAGGGAGCGGCGAAGCGTCCCGTCGCCGGAGCGACACGAGCAAGGCGTCGCCGTCGTCGAGTACTTCGAGATCCGGCAGCCCGGCTTCTGCGTTCGCCTTCTGGGGTTACTTCACCATCGCCGTGTCGCTCATCACACTCCTGTTTATCTTTCTTCCGCGAATCGGGCGCACGGACGAGAGGTCATGGTTCCTCAGCCTCCCTGAGGATCTTCGCCGCCACTATTCTGCTGGGAAGCTCGTTAAGGTCCAACCGCCGGGTGGCAGCTTGCCCTTCCAGGTGTTCGCCGTAGAGCTCGGTCCGAGGGACGCCGAGACGGTGCTCCTACTCCACGGGCTCGGCTGTAGCTCCTTCTCCTATCGCCATGTGCTGCGATTGCTTTCTGCTGGCGGATTCCGGGCCGTCGCAGTTGATCTCCCCGGCTCCGGGTTCTCGGACGAGGCGCTTTGGGAGGAGATCGGTGAATCGAGTGGTCCGCTTGGATGGATCTGGGGCATTTACGGCGAAATCAAGGAGAAGGGTCTGTTTTGGGGGTTCGATCAGCTGATCGAGACTGGTGAGATCCGTGAAAAGCCGGCTAGGGTTTCCGCTGGGAAGGGATTTGGATGGATTCTCGGCCAAGTCACTGATTCCATGGGTTTAACGCCGGTGCATCTGGTGCTCCACGATTCGGCATTGACCGCTGTGTCGAGTTGGGTGTCAGCATACGCTGGATCGGTGAGCAGCGTGTCGATTGTGGATTCTTCCCCAATTTCTGCGGCGTTTCCTTCTCCTCTTCTCAGATTGCCGGTGTTGGGTCGTTTTCTTCTGGGATCAAAGGCGGTGTTTGTTGGTTTGCTAAGATTGTGCTGCGCTAGATCTCTAGAGGGATTGGACGCTGAGGCTTACAGGCTTATGTTGAAGGGGAGGAAGGGGAGAAATCCGTTGGCAGCCGCTGCGAGAGCTTTGAATCACTCTTTTGATTTGCGAGAGTGGGCAGATTCTGAGGAGGTGAAGGACTTGCCGCTCCAGGTTCTTTGGTCTAACACATTGTCAGATCGATGGATTGATGAGGGACGAAGAGTTGCTGGATTGATTCATCGTGCAAAGTTCACTTTCCATTCCGGTGGTCGATGGCCGCAGGTGATATATCTGTGATGATAAATAGCAAATTGCACACAATTTTATTATGAATTTCCTATGGATTACTTAGAATCTTATGTGTGCGGTCTGCAGATTTTGGAGTTTTTTTGCTTGTTGTTGCACACATTGTCAGGATTACTTAGAATTTTATATGGCCCTTAGACTTAAAGCACTCCAGATAGTCATGGGACTAAACACTTTAAACCTGTGCTTGAAACACAAGTCACCTGGAGGATGGCTTAAAATTTAAGCTATTTTAAAGATTAAGAAGCTTAAAAATTTAAGCTGCTTATACATGTTTCTAGGTTGTTTCCACATGTAGCATTATCTTTCTTAGAAATACATCAAATAATATAATATGATATTCTCATGAAAATCCCTTTTATTGGTCGGCATTTCTTAAGGTTGCTTATCAACACCTTGATTATTGTGTAGGTTTATTGGTAGGAATGGACAGTCATTTGACAATCAGTGAAAATAGTCAAAACTTGTCCATATTTTTCCCTTCCCTTTCCATACATTAATTTAAAATAATAATATATTAATTTCATTTCACATCCTACATAAATTTCAATATAAAAAATTAATTTATTTTACTTTTGCATATATTTCAATACAACTATCACTTTTATTTTATATCCTATATAATTTTTAATAAAATAATTAATTTAATTTCCTATCATAAATGTATCTCAAAGAAGGCTAAAAATTTCCCTTTCAAAGGAAAAATTTTCCTCCAACAAAAACGGATAGTTTATGGCAATGCTTACAACTGAAGCCAAACTTCCATATCACAATGAAGATTAATTAACTTCCAAGTTTTTGCAGGCTTGATTTAAAAAGTTGCAATTTTGCTGCTTATTTGCAGAGACACTGCATCTCATGATCTTTCATATTCTTGTTAAATCAACTGATTTTTCTATCAAAAAAAAAAAAATCAACAGATTCAACACTTGGTGAATCATAAATATTATTTCTAGTGTAAATTATTCACGGGTTCACGAGATTATGTATTTTTTAGAGAGTGATCCATGTTTTTTGAATTATTTCATCTAGGTTTTTAAGCGTGATCTCCAAATTATTATGTATGTCATTTTATCCACTTTTCCATAACCTTTCAACCACTTCTCCTCGGTCGACCTTTGCCTTTGGCCAACCGAAAGAAGGGGTTGTATGTTGGTAATTTACTCGGGAAATTGTAAAATTTTGGATGAAAGTCATTTAAGACAACCATATTACAAATTATTGACCAACATGTAAGAATCCAAGTGAAGTAATTCAAATATTATGAATTATGTGTAAGAAATCAACCCTTAACTTAGAGATTAAGTTGATGTTTAATTGAATGTTATTTTGATGTTATGTTATTTGAAGAAATTAATTGTTTGGTTTGATAATATGATTAGATAATATTATAAAAAATTATAAGATTGTCACTCTGAAATGACATCTTGTTTGGGTGATATCTAGATGTCACTCTAATTTTAATGGAGAAAGGTGGGGTTGAATTAATTTTCTATTATATTTTTTAATATAATGACTTTGAACCAACAACAACAACCAAGCCTTAATCCCACTAGGTGGGGTCGGCTACATGAATCCTTTGTTTCCATTGCGCTCTATCAGTTACCAAATTCTTATCTAAGTTTAAGTAACTAAGATCACTCCTTATAGTTTCTTGCCATGTCTTCTTTGGTCTCCCTCTTCCTCTTTGTACATGGGCAAAATCCAGTAACTCAATTTTTCTAACTGGAGCTTCAATTGGCCT
>KZ451955.1:1312607-1441379 GCA_002786265.1 Apostasia shenzhenica
TATATATATGTTGATGAATACTTTCTTGTGGATAATGGTAGATCTTTGAAATCCTTTTTTCTTACTATATATTAATCTCTTGCTTCATGTTTAAAAATGCAGGGATAATTTCAACATTATCCAGCAAAGAACTTTTGAGATGACTTCACTTTTTTCAAAGAAGAATGTAGCAGAGAAAATTGTCATGGAAAAAAAAAGATGGGTATATCTCTCAGACCTGATTGATGATTAATGCTAGGTAGCAGCTTCTCTTATTATGTTTGCCGATTCTCTGTTGAACTTACGACTTCTTCATTTGTTTGAAGTTGAACTTTCCATACTCTGCTGAATTTTTATCATTTTCTTCTTTGAATGAGTGAGCTGTTATTTGGTTTTAGGTTGCAGCTGTTTGATTTGCTGATTTAATTTTGACTTTCAATAAGCTGATTTGGATTTCTCATTATTACTGAAATATGAATGAGTTTGTATTGAATTGTGATCGAGAAAATTGCATTTTGATTTGGTCCTTTTTGTTTGCCCATACATTTATATTATAATTTTCAAATTATGTATAATGTTTACCACTTTTAGTAAAAGTTCTTAGGGGGCATTTGGTTCAATGTTATCTCAATGTTATGTTATGTTATCTTTAGAAATTAATTGTTTTGTTTAATGATATCTTTAAATAACATTACAATTAATTACAAAAATGTCATTACATGATGACTTCTAGATGTTACTCTAAATTGGACGACATCTCAAGATAACACCATCAATTTGTCATTATAATGCCAATAACTTTCAACTAAACAAAAATAATTTGGATAGCATTGATATTTTCTAATATCATAACATTGAACCAAACAAATGTCTATTGATGAATAACAATGACATTTAGATAACATGACATCTAAATAACATTGATATTAAAATAACACTGAACCAAACGCCCCCTTAATCAAAATCTATTTGAAAAAAAAATCTGTTAGTAAACCATTAAAATTATATTTTTACTCTTAATGATACATATTTTTCTCTTCCTCAATACCACACTAAAGCGTTGATTTGTCCTAAAATCAATTCACGTCGTGGATGTCTCATTCCTTTGCCGCCTAAACATTAAGATTTTAGGATTTTCATTCAAAATATATTTAAATATTCTTAAAATAATATGATGAATGACACAAATTTTTTGTAATCTAATTATAGTTAGGTTATTGAAAAATTATGATTACTCATTATAATAGAAATAAGTTAAAATGTGTGTATGTAAGATTTTATAATATTTTGAGTGTGTATAGCGTAATTAACTAAGAATGGATGAGTAAGACATAAATAAAATTAAATGGTGTGGTATGTAATTAATTATCCTTAAAAAAAAGAAGGCATATTTATGATTTGTATTATCACGATGTACAATGCCTAGTTTAACATTAGTTAAATGAGTATTATTTTTAGACTGTTATTTGTTTATTTCACTATTATTATTATTATAGTAACCAAAAATAAAAGAAATAAATTCAATTGAGTGTGATCTTATAACTTTATAATATGACAAATTTATAAGGGGATATTTGTTTAGATATTATTTTAATATTATACTATTTATATATATCATGATATTTAAATATTAAATTTTAAATTATTAATTGTATAATTTATAAAAAACTTAAATTAAATAATTATTATATATACTAAAAAAGTATTTAGGTTAATATTATCTTAGTATTATATTATATTATATAGAAAAAATAATTATTTAATTTAACGATATTTATAACTAATATTCGATGAAATTGTAAAATTATTAATTAAAAAATAATACATGGATATTATAATATCTAAATTATACGACATAATATTGAGATAACAATAAATTAAATGCACTCGCACTAACTTTTAAGCAGTTAGGGTTCTATATTTTTTTGATATTTTATCTATAATATTTTTTTAATATTAATATCTATATATAATTTTGGGTAAGTTGCATAGGGCCCCTGAGGTTAAAATGACGTTGCAAATAGATACCACATTTAAAAAAATCTAGATTTGCAAATCGAGTTTATATTTGCTCTGTCATTTGGTCTTTTAGTTTAAATATCACTTTTTTGGATGATCCAGTTAAACAATAACGATTAAATTTGATTGATAGTCATATTTATATAGACCAAAATGCTCTTATAACTCTCTCAAATACTTTAGAATAATATAGAGAATGAATAAAAAATCTGAGGGTAAAATAATAAAAAGTCAGCAAATTTCAGACGTAGGACGAAACGACAGCGCAAACACAAACTCGGAGATCTAAATGTAGGCTTTCCAAAATATAAAATCTATTTAAAATATCATTTTAACTTCAGTAGCCCCTGTGTAATTTACCCTATTATGTTTTTATTGAAATATTGTATTGTCTAGCCCGCAATTATTTTATCTAAAAATAGGAGATATCATAAGATTCTAAAACGTATGTCTGTCAAATGTGCACCTCTAGCATAAGCCCAATGTTAATTTAATTAAACTCGATCCAACTTGAAAGTAAATAAATTTTAGTAAAATTAAATTAAACTCAATTTGATATTGAAATCTTAAAATATGCGTTAAGGTAAACTCAATGGAATTGGACTTTTTGTCAGCTCTGTTGTTAGTGTGGGAGTTTAACTTGAAAATTGATAATCACTCGATTGAATCAAATTTGGTTCAAATTTATTGAACCGAGTTATGAGTTATGATTAGATCAAATGAGTTAGCTCGATCTCTATAAATAATAAATTTAGTTATTTATTGTAATTATTTATTACTTATATATATATATATGTAACTATTAGCTGATATAATATCGTTAATTAGTAATCATGTGGGTATAATTAATTTAATTTCAAATATTAGAAAAGGCATTTTTCCGGTTCGGCGGAGCAGAATTGGTTCGGTTCTGTTTTAGGCCTCAGAATTGGTTAGAATCAGGGTTTTCAAAACCGGACCGGACCGGGCGGTTCGACCGGTTCAACCGGGAACCGGCCCAAGGTCCGGTCTGGTTCAACATTAGAACCGAAATCAAGCTAAAAACCGGGTGGACCTGGTTAAAAACCGTTGAACCGAAAACCGGTCCAACCGCCCAAACCGAACAAACGGTCAAACCGAAAATTATTATTTTGAGTTCTTATTTTATTTTTATACATTGATATTTTTGAGCATTAAATATTTTAAATATTAATATTATATTTTGAATTAATAAATTTTATATATAATGGATGATTAACTTTGATTTATTAATTTTTCATAATTATTATCGAAATGATTATAAAAAGAGTATTTTAAATGACAAATTGGCAAAAAAAAAAATAATTGCTATTCATTTTTGTTTTTGTTTATTTAATTTTTATACATTTTTTGGGTATAAAATTTTTTAAATTAGTTGCTTATTAATTTTTTTAAAAATATTTTTTTATCATTATTATTAAAAATTAGTCTCACCATCTTAGAAAATTTATATTTAATTATGATGTAATTTATTAAGTCATCCGGTTGAACCACGGTTACAACGGTTGAACCCGATAAAATCATTGAACCGGTCGATTGACCGGTTCGATCTTCGGTCCGGTTTTGAAAACCTTGGTTAGAATCAGTCCGTTTTTTGGATTGAACCGATTCTTATTGGACCGGTTTCGGATCGATTCCGGGTAAAATCGGTTCAATAAGCAGGTCTATCTCTACTAGCTAGCCGACTGGCTAAATTCAATAATTGTTGATTCGTATGGGTTTTTAATGAGAAGAAATTTAGGGGGTATTTGATTTTTTATTATCTTAGTACTATGTCATGATATCTAGATGTCTTTTTTTGACTAATAATTTTATATAAGATTAATTATAAATATTATTAGATTAAATAATTATTTTTTTTAAATAAAATAATATTGAACTAAATGTTTCATTAAAAACAGACGTTTGTTTTTTTTTTTCAAAATAAAAATTAATGGGGATTGAGTCAACTCGGAGGAGATTCGGACAGAGAGTGAGACAGGTAGAGAAGATTTACGAGGCCGGCAAACTTCAGCGCCGTCCGTACTCGTCCCATTTCTTCCCCTTCCACCTCCCTCCACGGCGCCACTCCCCGCCCTCCCAGTGAAGCGCGCTCGGCTCCGTTCCGGATGGCAGCCATCTCGAGCGCCGGCACCGACGACCCCGCGGCCGTCGCCAGGAGCCAGACTCCCCCACGCTTCCACGATGGCGATGAAGCGGATCCCAAATGGGCTGCGCTGGAGAAGCTGCCCACATTCCGCAGGCTGAGGAAGGGTCTTCTCTTCCAGCTTGACGACGACGGCGAGAAGGCTGCCGCCATTGAAGTCGACCTCGAGAAGCTCTGCCTGCACGAGAGGAAGATCCTCTTCCGCCGCATCATGAAGATCGCTGAGGATGACAATCAGCGATTCTTAAAACAGCTTAGAGATCGAATTAACCAGTTTCGCTCCATTTGATCGATATTTAATGCTTCATCAGCTTCATATTATATATGATCCTCAGCTAGAAATTAAGAAGCACGAACTGATCGGTTTTTGGTGCGCATCATGGAACAGGGTTGGCCTCGAGCTTCCCAAGCTTGACGTGCGGTTTCAGAATTTGTCGGTGGAGGCGGATGCATACGTTGGAAGCAGAGCGCTTCCTACTCTGTTAAATGCAACCATTAACGCACTGGAGGTACCAAATTTCAATTCAAACTCTTCCCATACTTCTCATTTCTCACCAACTTTACATTTCTCGAGTCTCAAATGATCGCCAAATCATCCTTTTGGACGGTGACGATGGCGAACTAAGAGCAGAAAGGTCCTGTTTGACGTGATGACCAAAATGATAATAATTAAAAAAAAAAATAATAATAATAAATAATTTTTTTAATCATTATATATAAATTTTAGGGACATTTACCTGTATGCCACACAAATCTTTTAATATTATATCATTCATTTACCTGTGTGTGATGTAGTACATGAAGATTTGTATGACATGTGCGTAAATATCCCTAAATTTTAATACAAAAAAATATTATTTTATTTCACATACTGAATAATTTTCAATAAAAATATCAACTTTATTTCACATCCTAGATCAAAATATTCGAATAAAGTATTTTGATCTAAGATGTGAAATAAAGTTAGTATTTTTATTAAAAATTACTGAGTATGTAAAGTAAAATAATATTTTTTTATATTAACATTTGTGTAGAATAATTAAAAATATTTATTTATTATTATTATTTAAATTAGCACCATTTTGATCTTGATTTTGGTCCTCACACCAAATAAGGTAAGGCTCTATTTATTTAGTCTGTTTAAAATAAATTTGATTAATTTTAATGGGACATGTCACATCATTTATAAATTTTAATATTAAAATTAATTATATTTCAGTTCATACACACATATTAAAATAATAATTAATTTAATTTTATTTCACATCATTCATAATTTTTAATTAAAAATATTTTCATCAAAATTTAATTTTAAATTTATTAAAATTAATATTTGCAAGCAAATAAATAAAGTCTAACTGATCATGCAAGGGTGGCTTGTCATAAACAGGAGATCGATCGTATGATCTTATTCTTTAGTCAAAGGATAATTAAATTAAGCTTAGCATAATGAGCTCATTAATAAAATCAAGTCGATATTCAAGAGGTAGTGACGGCGGAGCGAGCCGACAGCACAAAGATAATTGGCCATATCAATGACACAGTAGTTATTATTGGCAGATTGATGGATAATAACGATCAATTTACTCGCTTCTTGTATTATTATCGTTGGAGAATGAAAGAAGCTAGATATATGATCAACACTTTTTGTATCATTAAATTAATATTTTCTAAGCCGAGGCGACTATTTAGACTCGAAAATAACAAGTAGAAGGTGACATCCTACTTTAGACCAACACTCCCCTTTGAGCAAAATATGCTCGTTAGAACTTAGAAGTTTTGTTGCATTTATAATTTTAATTTAATTCTCTTGATTAATTTTGCATATTAATTTCTTTTTATTGGTATTGCATAGGGGATATTTGGTTTTGCTCACTTCTCCCGATCCAAGAAAAGAGTGAACAAAATACTAACTAATGTTAGTGGTATTCTCAAGCCATCAAGGTGTGTTCTCAGGTTATTTTCAAGTAGAAAAAATATTATTGTTTTTATGAGCATTATGATCATTTAATTTGATAATGAGTTAAAGATGATATTCGAATAATTCTATCTGTTTGTTCACGTTAATTTTAATTTATGTAAAAATTTGGTGTCATGCATGAATTTAAATATTAAATTTATAATATTTAAATTTCTATATAAATTTTAACATTAAATCTATTTATTTTATAATATTTTTTATAAATATTGAATAAATGTTAATTTTTATTTCACACTATTTATAAAATTTAAATTAAAATTATTTTTATTTATTTTTTAAAATTTTAAAAAATAATATATTGTCAAAAAATAATTTTTACTTATTTAGAAACTAATGCATCTTAAATAGGAGTTAATTTTGCAAAATTTTTAGATAATATTGTAAAAAATTATAAAATTATTATTCTAAAAATAATATTTAAACATCATAATATCTAAATAATATAGTATATATAGCAACAAGATAAAATTAAACTAAATGCTCTCATCAGTAAATGCAAAAAAAATAAAAAATTAGGTAAATGACATCTGGGTTCCTAAAGTCAGAAAAGCGTTGCGAATTGTTCATAATTTTTTAAAATTTTAATTTGAGTTTCTAAAATTATAAATTTATTATTGATTGGTCAAAAATAAAACATAATTATTAATTTTTTTACTATTATATTGTCAAATTATTCTTAATTGTAATTTTTTTGTATTTTAGAATATAATTTAAAATACTAATATTTATATTTTATAGTTTTATTTTTTTTTTGATAGTAAGAACGCAAGAAATTAAATTTAAAATTTTTATTAAATTTTTAAAAAATAATAATGATAAAAAAGTAAAACAACAACAACAACAACCAAGCCTTAATCCCACTAGGTGGGGTCGGCTACATGAATCCTTTGTTTTCATTGCGCTCTATCAGTTACCAAATTTTTATTCTAATTAAGTAACTAAGATCACTCCTTATAGTTTCTTGACATGTCTTCTTTGGTCTCCCTCTTCCTCTTTGTACATGGGCAAAATCCAGTAACTCAATTTTTCTAACTGGAGCTTCAATTGACCTACGATTTAGATGTCCAATTCATCAAAGCCGACTTTCTCTAAGTTTATCCTCAATTTGGTGCAACCCAACTTTCTTTTCGGATAATACTTATTTCTCATTCTATCCTTTTGTATATCCACACATCCACCTTAACATTCTCAGTTCTGCAACATTTATTTTATTTGTATGTTTCTTCTTTGCAGGCCAGCATTCAGCACCATATATTCATCGCTGGTCTTACTACAGTTTATAAAATTTTACCCTTAATTTTGAATGGGATTTTTCTATCGCATAACACACCAGAAGCCATTTCTCCATTTTACCAGCCTCCTTGAATCCTGCTAATAACGTCATTATCTATTTCGCCATCATTTTGTATAATTGATCCAATGTATCTAAAGCGCTCACTCTTCTTGACAATTTGATCACCAATTGTCACATCTCCAATATAAGTATTTCTTTCTTAACTAAATGTGCACTCCATATATTCAGTTTTTGATCTACTGAGATGCAAACCTTTAGATTCTAGAGCATTCCTCCAAAGCTCTAGTTTTGCTTTAGCTCTCTCTTTAGTTTTCTCAATAAGGACAATATCATCTGCGAAGAGCATTACACCAAGGCAACTTCATCTTGGATATGTCCAGTCATGACTTCCATAATCAAAGCAAAAAGATACGAATTTAAAGCCGAGCCTTGGTGTAAGCCAACTGTAATAGGAAAATCCTTAGTCAAACCTCCTTGTGTCCGAACAGAGGTAACAGCTCCTTCATAACATATCTTTAATAACTTGAATATAAGCAGTGCAAATTTCTTTCTTTTCTTAAAACTCTCCCAAATTTTAAAGTATGACTCATTAATTTTAATTCCTCTATAATTGCACAATTTTGTACATCGCCTTTTATTCTTATAAATAGGTACTTAATATACTCTTTCTCCATTCATTTGACATCCTTTTAGTCTTCAAAATCATATTAAACAATCTAGTGAGCCAAGAAACTTCTTCATCTCTTAAGCACTGCCAAACATCAATCGGGATGTTATTTGGTCCTACTGCTTTTTTTGTTTCATCTTCTTTAAAGCTTTCCAGACTTCAGTTTTACAAATACGTCGGATGTAAGAATAATTTTTTACTTTTTTTTAGGGTGCTGAATTATGTAAAATCAATTGAATTTTCACAATCTTCATTGAAAAGCTGTTGAAAGTAACTCATCCATCTATTTTTTGATATCTTCTTCCATAAAAAGTACTCTATTTCATTTTTAATACATTTTACTTCAATTAAATCTTTAGTTTTTCTATCTCTTGCCTTGGCAATCCTATATAATTGTCTTTCTTCTTCTTTAGTGTCTAGCTTCTTATATAAATTCTCAAGAGCCATATTTTTTACAATGCCTACTGCTTTCTTAGACTCTCGTCGAGTCACTTTATATTTCTCCCACTTAATGATAAAAAAGTAAAAAAAAAATTTAAAATATATAAATAATTTAAACTAATTAAAACATAATGAAATTTTATATTTTATGGTGAGAATGGCAAATTAAAAAAAAAAAAGACTAAAATTACAGTGCCTTAACAATTTTAGTTATCAAAATCAAAAGTTTTTAAAAATATAGACTAATTTATAATATTTTTTTGACCTCAAAGCTTATCAAATTTTTTTTTAATTTGATAGAATATTCGAGTAAGAAAACATGACATGAAACCAATCTGCTTTTAAACTGACACAATTTCATCAAAAAAAGTTAAAAACAAGGCAACTAGTTTTGTTTGTAATACTTATGTTTTAAATTTTTTCTTGCCTGCATTACTTAAAATTAAAGAAAAGGTATTTCCTCTGGTTATTTCATTTAAGCTTTTAAATAGATTCATTATTTCACATAAATTTACAAAAAATAAAAATATATTATTTGAATTTCTTTTACTAAACTTTTATTTTGATGAGAGTCTTTTTTTGATAAATTTCCTTAAATTTGTCTTTTAAATATTATTTTAAAAAATTTAAAATATACATGTAAATATTAAAAATTAATATTATAAATTACAATATAAAAAAAATATAAGTTGAGTTAGAATAGTAATTAGAAATAATTAAATATTTTTATAATACTTAAATATATATTTTAATTTTTTAAAATATTTTAATACCCAAATTTAAAAAATAGAAAAAATTTTAAGTTTTTATTTTTGTAAATCTGTGTAGAACTTGAGTTATTTGTTCATTAAGTGAATAAAAATTACCCTTTCTTTTTACGGATAATTACCTGCATGCCACATCATTTTACTTTATTTATGCGTTACCCATCCATTCTTAGTTAATTACGCTATGCACACTTAAAATATTATAAAACCTTACATACACACACTTAAGTTAAATTTTAGTCAAAATCTATTTAAAAAAAATTTGTTAGTAAATCATTAAAATTATATTTTTACCCTTAATAGTACATATTTTTTTCTTCCCCGATGTCACACTAAAGCGCTGATCTGTCCTAAAATCAATTCACGTCGCGAATGTTTCCTTCCCTTACCACAACCTAAACATTAATGTTTTAAGATTTTCACTTAAAATAATATGATGAACGGTTCAGATTTTTTGTAACCTAACTATAATTAGGTTATTAAAAAATTATAATTGCTCATTATAATGAAAATAAGTGAAGGTGTGTGTATGTAAGATTTTATAATATTTTGAGTGTGCATAGCGTAATTAACTAAGAATGGATGGGTAACGCATAAATAAAGCGAAATGGTGTGACATATAGATAATTATCCCTTCTTTTTAATATGATAATCAATAAAGAAAGTACATATTTTTATAAAAAATTAATTTGTTTCTTTTAATTTTAACCGCTGGACTGTTATTTTTTTGGTTTGAATTAAAAAGAAATATGTGAGAACTAATGAAATATATAATTTCACCAATAATTTATCTACATAAAGTTTGCACTGTTATTAAATTTTCAGGATGACACTTTTACTTGGACCTCCAAGCTCGGGAAAAACTACTTTATTGTTAGCTCTCGCTAGAAAGCTTGATAGCAATCTCAGGGTGAGTATTTTTTTTTTAATTTTAATTTTGATATGAGATAAATTTTAAAATTAAATTTAAATGCGAGATTAAAGTTAATTAAAATTTTTTCATATAATATAAATATTTTTTTAATTTAGATAAGTGAAAATTAAAGGAAAATTTAAATCACACAATTTTTGTAAATTTAAAACTTAAATAACGTCTAATTCATAGTGAATAATAATTTATCGTGGGTTAGGCTGCCGACTTACAAGTTTCAGAAATTATTTTCTTAGAATTTAGATGATTAAAATCTCATAATTCAAAAAAAAAATTCAAAAGATATAGAAAATTTGATAATTCTAATAAAAGCAGTTTAACCAATTATAAGGATAAATCTGAGATATTTATACTAATTATTTATCATCTTGAGGAAAATAATACTCAATAATAAACATTAATAAATTTAATTTTAAATTTATAAAATTTAAATAATTTGTAAAACAAAAATCCAAACTAAAATACCAAATTTATCGAAACGGTTGAAATTATAGAAACCGATACTTTTGCTTTATGATCAAAATCGAGTTTTAAAATCATGGATCTAATATTTACATAATCCCTTAATAGCCCTTGGAATTTCAACACGAGCGAAACATAATATTTGGAATTAGGTAACGTAGTTGTTTTATAAATAAATCTATAAGTTAGTCTTTGATGGAGATAAAAGATGTCAAAACACATTTAATTGATAGTTTATGATACGTTTTTGATCAAAATGAAAATAAATCTCAAAAATATTTTTTGTAGGTATTAAAATTTGATTAGTTGTAATATTGGTTGCATCAAAAATAAGCGCGCAAGTTATAGATAAATGGAATTTATTGAGAAGTGATTGAAGCTAAGCTAATTTTATAGTTGCAATTGTTGAAGTGGGAAGTAGGGGGTCTCAAGAGAAAGAGAGAGAAAGAGAGTCTCGAGAGACAGCAGCACGCAGTGAGATAAGCTTGATGATTAAGGCTTAAGTGAGAATAATACTGATGCCGCGGGAGAGTCGTTAAAACGAGTCACACGACCAAATAAGGACACGTGCTTAGATAATAATGTAGTTTAAAGACTATAATTGTGATACTTAAATCAAACATAAGAATGCAATGTTATGCTGCTAATTTGAGGAGATTAAATTAAGTTAAAATAAAATTATACTATCTAGTAACAACCACATATTCACATAAACTTTAATGAATTTCCTAAGAAAAATTAAATTTGCTTCGTGCAAATTCAGTAAACTCTTGCAAATTCAGATAAATAAAATTATCAACTTAACCAAGATTAATTACTAAACATAAACCGAATTACCCATCACTTGAGGTTATGAGTTGACTGATTAAGTCCGTTAACACATGGAGAGCTCATTTGTTAATCCAGAACACATTAGAAGGCTATAACAGGCTAGAAGATGCATAAGGACTGAATTCCATATTAAGAAGTTGCATTGGACATCCAAAATAATAAGTAATAACTGACGCTAGCTGAAACTGGAAAACAGATTTCAAACAAAAAATCTAGATTTGAACATAATTGTGGACTTGAGCAAACTGAACATTCAAACTCCAATGAATAAGAAGCTTAAATGATGACAGTACGGTGGATCAGTAGCTTTAACAGAGCATAATAAAAGTTTGGATTCAAGGCAAACAAAATAGAGCTGAACTTAAAAACTGAATCAGAAAAAACCAAGGAAAACCTACAGCCTCTCTGCGTTCCCAGTCCGAATCGACGCCACCTGCGCAGATTCGCTCGAAGATTACTTCTTCTCCCAACTCAGAAGTGGAATCGCAAATCAATATCATCAGCATCATCCCCGCCCCCTCTCTGAGTTCCTGTTTTATAGAAGAGGAAGGTGGAGTGGAAGTTGTCGGCCAATCGCGAGAACGTGACCGACGTGCCGAGTAAAGAGTGGAACCTGTTGGACTTGGTCGTGACCGGTGAAGCAGCAACGCCCGAGCGAAACACAACCACCGTCGGGCGTGAAGCCGGCGCGACGAACCGGAGCGGCCGAGCGCTGCAACCCGGCAGAGAAAAGGAGGCCCTGAAACTTTTAGGGCTGAAGTTGTTCTAATAAGTGGTGAAATTGCATCCAAGTCCTCCTATTTCAGCTTCATCATGAAAAAGTTCCAAACTTGTCTAACTTCGAATCAAATTGGTTCAAATGACATCAAAGTGAGCATTTCCACCGATATAAATATAATGTACGACTCCAATCAACTCAAAATAAATTCAGAAATAAAGATAATTATGTACAAGTAAATATATTATTATAATCTACGCTCGAGGTCGTAGATTATAACAAAGTCGCTGTCGCTGATGGTTTGACTCTGTATCAAATACGCATCCAGAATAGCACACAGGTATTTAAGATGCTTCAAAGAAAAAATTTTCTACGTCCACCGAGCGATCAGCAAGAGAGAATTTCACTAGAAAAAGAAAGAGGTGGTCGAAAAGACTAGTACAATGAGCCAAAAAAAAGAAAGAAGGAGAGAGCTTTCTTATTCTAAGCTCTTAGTATAAGGGTGATAGAAGAGAGATCCCGTGATTCCCTCAAAAGAAAAAGCACTTCTTGTAACATGTTCAAGGGTTTTTATAAGCAGGAGATAGTGGAGCTCAGTTCGGATTTTCCGAAAGAGGATGAAATATTCAATTGCTGAGTCCACACTGATGGTCCCACCACTGTCGGTCATCGAACGAGCCGGAAATAGTGGAGAGAGAGCTTGACTTCTTGATCTTAGTAAATCTTCTAGGAATCCGTGATGACTGATGCACACGGACCCTTGGTTTTCGTGACTGGAAGAAACATGCTGTATTAGAAACAGCGAAGTCGTGGCACGCCGACAGCGACAGGTACAGCTGGGAAACATAGTTATCGATGTTGCTGGGAGATGATCTTTAATTATCGTGGACGATGTTTGGCCGAACCCTCGTGGTCGAGGTTTGGGACCTGCAAGAATAATAATAACAATAAGGGGTTAGTGCTCTGACGACGCCACGTGTACGGCTGAAATGCAGTGCTGGAACTATGTGTTAACATTTAGTGATGGTTTTGTTATTTGCCGCATTGCTTGGGTGGGATAGTGTCAGTTGTTTCTTTCATAAAATTAAATTGTTGCCTACAAGGATTGAGAACCCATTTATGAATTCACAATCATCATGAGTTAGCTTAATCGGCATTACTAAAGGCATGTAGTGTATAGAAAGATTCACAATGAAAATCTAGAACATGTAGAAAGGCGCCTCTGACATAGTAAAGAATATACATATACTAGTAGGATCCCAGTAATTTTTAGTAGAAGTATACATGAATTGATAATGCGGGTTAGCAGTAAAGTCATTGTTAATTTATAGTAGTAACCGGCTCCATTTGGTCTGTGTTTTTTTTAGATATAAAAAAATATTTATTTTGAAATATTACACTCAAGTTCTTGAGTTTAACGCACGCAGGTTCACGTTTTTAAAATTATAACATCGGGATCTTTGAGTTTTAATAAATTATTAAATAAGTCTGTTTTTTAAATTTTTTTAAAATTACCAAAATACCCCTCAGCTTCTCTCTCCTCCCGATCGCCGCGCGCGGGCGACGCTGCATGGCCGTCGCCTGTGCGCGGGTATCAGGAGGAGAGAGAGGTCCTCTCCTCTCTCCTCCGGATACTCGCCCACGTGCGCTGCCACGTGGCGTCGCCCGTGCGCTATAATCAGGAGGAGAGAGGCGAGAGAAGAGAAAGGGGCCGAGGAGTATTTTGGTAATTTTAAAAAATTTAAAAAATAATTATTTGCTAATTTATTAAAATTCAGAAAATCTAATGTGTAATTTTAAAAATTTAGATTTGCGTGTTATTTTTAAAATTTAATGAAAAAAATTTTATTTTATTATTAAAAATTATATAAAATATGAAATATTTTTAATTTTAATATTTGTATTTATATTGAATATGAAAATTTTTATGGTTAAAATTGGTGTGGAAAAAAACTCGCCGCGAACCCTGCGAGGCGGAGCTCCCATCCGGAAATAGGAGGCCTTCCACGGCGAGAGGATGGCCGATCCTGCGAGGAGAGGTCAACTCCGGCAAGAGGGGCCGATCCGGCGAGAGGAGGTCGGTTCCGGCGAGGGGGGGACCGGTTCTGGCTGTCCCGGAGGCAGGCTCGACGCTTCAGAGGGCCGATCCGAAAAGAGGAGGCCGATCCCGGCGAGAGGATGGCCGATCCTGCGAGGAGAGATCAAATCCGGCGAGAGGAGGGCGGATCCAGCGAGTGGCTGAGGGTTCCGGCGAGAGGAGGTCGGTTCTGGCAGTTCCAGAGGTAGGCCCGAGGGTTTAGGATGCCGATCCGGCGAGCAGACGTGATCCGGCTGGTGGAGTCGGCTGGGTGGCACTGGGGGTGGATCAGCGGCAGCTCGTGGTGGCCACGATTGTTGTTGGTGAAGTCGTACCGGCACTCAACATGGCTCTGATTCCATGATAGAAAATTGAGTAAAGAGTAAGAGAAGAGAGATGGAGTGGAGCCTTTTTCTTTTTATTTACCCCCGGATATTATAATTTTCTCTACGCCACTGGTGTGGTTTGAACCTAAAACTTTCTAGTATTCAGACAGACTCCTTCCTTTGCCATGAGATAAAGTAGACGTTATTTGCCTCACGATAATGTAAGTCTATTTATAAAGGTGTTATAGGATACAATATTGGGAATAATTCTATCACATTGTAACATATCAATTTGGAAAATATAGTAGGAGCAATTTGCATTATATATTCCCTGTCATGTTGAGGTCTTGTAGAACTAGGAAAGATTGTATTGTTGATTTCCATCACTTGCTCTTAGCCATTGTTGAGGAAGAGCATAGAATTATAATATTGGAAAGAATCCAGTATTTATGTAATACTAATACTACTCTCATCTAGAAGTAGACTTTACGCAAACTCAAATCTTCATTCATTATAAACTAACTTAGATGTTCAAATACAGAATCCATTTAAAGATATGTTAATCTTGTTCTAAGTTGTAACCTAACAAAATATGAATGAACAAATAAAATAGAATAAAATTGTTAAAATATGCCTTGAGGCATGATGACACATGTTCCAATTTGAGCTCTTGAAAATCTAGATGTCCTCATTTAAAATATTTCAAAGGTATTCTTATTGTCCTTTATGTGTATCCATGTGTTGTTAGATTGCTAATATAACTAACATATATCAGGTTTCCGGTAAAATCACATATTGTGGACATGAATTTTCAGAATTTTACCCGCAGAGAACTTCTGCCTACATTAGTCAGCATGATATTCACATTGGTGAGATGACAGTTGGAGAGACTGTTGATTTCTCAAGACGATGCTTGGGCGTAGGAATCAAATATGAATTAATGGCAGAATTATCAAGAAGAGAAAGAGATGCAGGCATTAAACCGGACTGTGATATTGATGCCTTTATGAAGGCAATAGCAGTGGAAGGACAAAACTCCAACGTAGCAACTGATTACATTCTAAAGGTTTTTTATTGTAGTTTTGATGGAGTATTTGGGATTTTGTGATGTTATTGCCTTTATGTTTCCTTATTAATATTGCTGATTAATCAGTTGGCACAAAATATAGGTACTTGGTTTGGATATTTGCTCAAAAGTTATTGTTGGAGATGAGATGCGATATGGAATTTCTGGAGGACAAAAGAAACGGTTGACGACTGGTATTGTTTTATTACCGGTTTCTTGAAAGAGAAAGGATATTGCTACAAAGTTTTCTTTTACTTGCCCTTCATGCTATATAATATCAATAATTATCTTTTAAGGAATTTCAGGACGTTTTGTTTAATTTATGTATCTTTTCTGACCAATTTATGCACCGCACTTCTCACAACTATTTTCTATCTTGTACCCAATACTTACTTTTTGGATCAAGTGGAGAACTCAGTTGCTACTTCTTATGGAAAAATTAACTTTCCGTTTTCCAATAAGACTTCATAATTGTCTGCTGGTATTTTATATTGTAGTAGATATTTATAGATTACATCTTTGGAAGTTTCATTACATGCATCCCTTTTCAATGAAGACATTGCTTGGTAAACTTAAATTCTTGCATTTGATTTTGTTTTCATCTGAAATCCTACATGTAACAACTCATTGAATTTAAATTTTATTTATGGTAGTTGGATGTAACGATGAAAATGCTTTTATGTTTCTATTTTTGTCAAAAGTTAGATTAATTATTTAATTAATTTGCATTTCCATTGCTGCTTAATTAGCTTGGTTATTTTGGTTCATGGTATAGGTGAGATGTTGTCTGGACCTGCAAGGGCTCTATTTATGGATGAAATATCAAATGGACTTGATAGTTCCACCACCTTTCAAATTGTCAAATTCATCAAACATTTGGTGCATGTCATGGATAGAACAATACTTGTCTCACTTTTGCAGCCTGCACCTGAGACTTTTGATCTTTTTGATGATGTTATATTGTTATCTGAAGGCCAGATAGTCTATCAAGGGCCCTGTGAGAATATACTTGAGTTCTTTGAATTTATGGGCTTCAAATGCCCAGAAAGAAAAGGAGTTGCAGACTTTCTACAAGAGGTAACATCAAGAAAGGATCAAGAGCAATACTGGTTTAGAGAAAATCAACCTTATTGTTACATCTCAGCCTCAGAATTTTCTAACTCTTTCAAGTCTTTTTATATTGGAGAACAACTTGCAAAAGATATTAGCATTCCTTATGATAAAACCATTGCACATCCAGCTGCTTTGGCAACAAAGAAGTATGGCATGTCCAGCTGGGAGCTGTGCAAGGCATGCTTTGCAAGGGAGTGGCTTCTGATGAAGCGCAACTCTTTCATTTACATATTTAAGACTACCCAGTTAACAATTTTGGCTGTGGTGACCACTACTCTGTTCTTGAGAATCAACATGCACCATGAAACTATTGGTGATGGTGGGAAATACTTTGGTGCATTATTCTTTGGCTTGTTAAATATGATGTTTAATGGAATGGCAGAGCTACCTATGACTATCTTCAGACTCCCCGTGTTCTACAAACAGCGAGACTTCTTGTTCTACCCTCCTTGGGCATTTGGATTATCATATTCAGTTTTCAAGGTTCCTATATCATTATTAGAATCTGGAATTTGGTTAATTATTACATACTACGGAATTGGTTTTGCGCCTTCTATTAGCCGGTAAATATTCATGCCTTTATGTGTGAATTTGTGTTGCTCTCAAAATAGTTATGCTGCTACTCCAGGTTTTCTGTGCTTAGGCTCTTATTGTACAATATATTTTCTTTTGAGTACATGTTTCTTATTTTGAATTTTCTTACATTGGCAGGTTCTTTCGCCAGTTGTTGGCATACTTCTCCGTACACCAGATGGCTTTTGCCCTCTTCAGATTTATTGCTGCAGCTGGAAGAACAATGGTCATAGCAAACACATTTGGAATGTTTGCCTTGCTTGTAGTATTTGTTCTTGGAGGATTTGTTATCTCCAAAGGTCAGTATATAATTTAACTTGCAAATTATTACGTTCTTCCAAAATAATTTAGGAATCTCTAAATTCTTATTACGTATAGCCAACTAATGTAACTACATTTTTTTTTGTCATCTACAGATGATATTCAGCCATGGTGGATATGGGGCTATTGGCTTTCTCCAATGATGTATGGACAAAGTGCCATTGCTATAAATGAATTTCTTGATCATCGTTGGAGCAATGTAATGTTTTCTTAATGCCTTCCTAGATTTTTTACCTTATTGTTACTTGTACTTTTGTTAGCCACTGTAGTAAGAAGAAAACTTACCAATTACTTTGAAACTAACTTTTCTTTGATAATCTGTTTTTGTTTCTTTATTGCAGCCAAATAATGACCCCAGCATAAATGCACCTACAATTGGAAAGGCAATTCTCAAGTCCAGGTCTTTTTTTGTAAATGGCTATTGGTATTGGATTTCTATTGGAGCGCTTCACGGATTTGCTATTCTCTTTAATGTTCTTTTTATACTGGCATTAACTTACCTGGATCGTAAGTACCATATTTTCATTTGTATTATTTATTTTTAGCTTGCAAACCTTACACTTACACTTATTGATATCTTTATATGTTGTAGCTATTGGGAATGCTCAATCTACAATTCCCAATGAGGATGAAGGAGCTCAAAGAAAAAATACTCAAGGTTCGATGATGGAAAAAGTACCAAGAATTTCAGAAAGTTTTAAAGCATTAGCTAAACCTATTAATGCCGCAGGTTTTTGTAGTGCTATGATCAAACTTCTTCTAGACCAAATTGCATGCATGCTACTAAATTCTGATTATTTTATATATTTGATACTCAAATTTTTAATATTACATATTATTGAGTAAAATTATTTGAAAATTATCTCTCATATGCAACCCATGCTACGAAGTTGTGACTGTTGATACCTCATGTAAATAAGCCAACTAGGAAGAGGCTATTGATGATGAAGACGATAATGACGATAATGATGATGCACTAAGGCGTCATTCATTCACGTCTAGATAAAAATTTAAGGTAATTATATACATGTTACTAAAATTTAGCTATTTTACATATTTGAAATCAAAATTTTAATATTACATATGAACCACTAAAATCATATGAAATTGCAATCTTTTTTAGTAAAAGCTTACTATTTTACAGATGAGTAATGTTGCATTTCTCTTAATAATGACCAGCAACATTTCCAAGACCTTTGGACATAGATGAGTGCATTGTTCAATGGACAAAATGCTCATCAATGGTTCAAAAGTCTTAGAACTCTTTTGTGATACTTTTTTTTGGGCACATAATATTTTAATCTGGTGTTAGAATGACTTCTATGGTATTGCTCTGCAGTTAGGTTTATCTTGTTTATGAAAATTTGGCCATGTTCTCTATAAAACTATAGAAAGTGGATTGTTAAAGAAAAGGTTGGAGGGGTTCATTCTTCTTCCTTTTTGTCTATGGAACTGATAATGATTCATTTCTTGTGTTATTTTGTCAGATACAGAAATGTTAGCAACTTTTGAGAACTCAAGGAGTACCAAGAGCATGGGTAATCAAGTCACACGAGGAATGGTTTTGTCTTTTCAGCCTCTTTCCCTTGTATTTGACAATGTCAATTATTATGTGGACATGCCTTATGTAAGTTAATTTTCTTGAGCTTGTCAATGAGAAGCACTGAAAAGCTTTTGCGGTTGCATTTTCTACAATGCATGCAGACATATTCTTGATGTTATTTTTTTTCCTTCAATAATGTTGCTGTAGAAACCTGTAGGGTCGTGCGGTGGCATTGTGGCAAGCTTCTGGCAATTATGTGGTCGTTAAAGAGATAAAAATCATGAAAACATACTATAGAGATACTAAAATCTACATGGTTCGGAGATATTCTCCTACATTCATAACCAGGAAAAGAGAGAAAATGATCCACTATGAAGTGTGGGTTTCCATGAGGGAATTACACGATGATACGTGTTAGTTTGAATCAAGAATGGATAAATAAAATAACAAAAACGTTTTGTGAACAAGGCAATTAGAAGAATGAGGCTCATAGTATAATTTTGCCAAATATTTTATTTTTTAGACCAGACTGGAGCTGCACCAGCGCATCATTAGTGATTCCAGATAATGTTCATTGGAGGGACGCCGGTGGTTGATAGGAACCTAATAGCAATGGAGAGTTGGTAACAGTAAGTGGAACGAAAATGAAACTTGTATCTCATCATGTTTTTCAATTGGTCATTAGAGTTACTTGTGGAGGTTGCTAGCGACATTGGAGTGGAGTCACTGAATGCCCCATATTGTCATTCAAGTAACTGACAACACTACTTAGCCTAAATGTTAAGGAAAAAACATATTAAGAGGAGATCTTGCTGACATCTCAATTGCTAGAACAAGTCCAGGTTTGTTGAAATTTCTTATGGACGTTAGATGAGCATGTATTTTTGTAGAAAGCATGTTGAGGTCTCTGAAGGTGTCCGACATCAGTAGTTTGGTCATTTCTATACGAGCAAAATTAAGTGGATATTATATATAGAAAATATGATAGTGGGCACATATTCTCGTTGGAACTAGCTAGTGTTCGCTGGATCTTCATAGCCGTAAATCTAGAGAGGACTCATGGTGCCATGCCGGTGGACAAGTTGGAGGAGAATCTACAACAGTGTTGAGGAGAGAGAAATGTGTTATAGATGTCGAATATTATTGAAAATGTCTAGATTTTGTTGCAAGCAGTCATTGGATCTTTGGGAAAATTGGAAGAAATCATTGGGAGCTTCATATGGTGATGGGAATGATGATGAGGCTGAACGAAGTAGGTGAAATTCAAGTTGCTATAAAGAACAACAAAATGCCTATAGGTATCACCAACATTCTAGCAATGGATGGTTGTCAAGGTTGGTTGTGGATATCTTCATGAACCTCGATCAATATAGGGGAAGTTCTTGACGTTTGCAGGTGGCCTTGATTTAGTTGATGTGGGCATTTTTGAGTAAACCTACATCTTATTCCCTAGAAGAATACAGCAAGAGGAAGCTTTAATCCCACTAAGTAGGGTTAGCTACATGAATTATTTGTTTTTATAATTCTCTATCAAATAATCTCATTTAATTTCAAGTGTACAAGGTCATTCTTTATAGTTTTTTGATATATCTTTTTTGGTTTTCTTAATAATACAATTTTCTTTATTGGAGCTTTTATCTCCCTATGACTTATATGTCTAAATCATAAGACGACTTTCTCTAAGTTTGTTTCAATTGAGCTTACTTTGATTTTCTCATGGATATATTCATTCCTCATATTATCTATTTATGTATATCAATTCATCCATTTAACATTCCTATCTTTGCGATAATTAATTTATTTGTATGTTTCTATTTTGTAAGTCAGTATTCAACACTATATACTATCATTGGTCTCACTACTATCTTGTAAAATTTTATCTTTTGAGAGATTTTATTTATCACATAACACACCATATACATTTTCCTATTTAATTCATCTCTTTTAGATCTTGCTAATATTATTATTTATTTTACTGTCATATTGTTTGATTGCACTAAGGTATCTAAATTGCAATTTTAATGTGATCACTAATTATCACCTCTCCAATACTAATCTTTTTATCTTAACTAAGTTTGTACGTCATCTTTTTTATTGTAAATCTACTAAGATGAAAGTTTTAAAACTTTAAAATAATTCTCCATAACTTGAGTTTGATCTTAACATATCTCTAATTTATCAATAAGAATATCATTTGCGAAAATCATATACGAAGGTGCCTAGTATGTTTGTTTACTAGGTTAAAATTAATCTCGTTGACTTTTATCTGATGTGTCACATCATACACAAATTTCAATATTAAAATTTAACTATATTTCATATTAGATATATTTTAAAATAAAAAATTAACTTTATTTCAAATTCTATATACGTACTAAAATAATAATTAATTTATATTATATTCCTTACATATTTCAGTATAATAATTAATTTTATTTTATATTATACATAACTTTCAATAAAAAATATCTTGATCTAAGTTTAATTATAATCTTGTTAAGATTAAGTATTACAAACAAATACACATGCCTTATAAATAAATTTAAATTGAAACTACATAAAATCTCGATAATTAGTAATAAGAGAGCAAAATCGAACTACGAAGTAGAAGCATAGTAGAAAAGCATACATAGAAGTCTCAGTTTCTCTCTTGTTGTATTATTTTTATAGTTACGAAGCATCGATACTTCATAAAACTTAACTTATTTGTATTGGATCCTGATACTCTATTGGTACGCATTCATACTTCACGTGGCATATTAGTTTTATTTTGTTAAACAAAAAATTCAATACATATTTGGTACTTGCCTAATATTTTTGAATATTTTTAATTAGAGAAAAATATTAGACAAACTAGTTTAACCCATAAAGTAAAAAGTCAAAATAGGCTCATATATAAAAGACGATCCATGCTTAGACTTGTCGGTTAAGAGCAATACGTTGGGTTCACACAATTGAGTTCTGACACTAGAAAGAGATCTGGTATCCAAAAGCTACTATTTTTCGTACTTTAGTAGGCCCTTTTTTGCAATCTCACAGACACCGTTGATGCTGCTATCTTTTCTACTCCAATTGAAGCTTTATCGTTACTTTCGCCAAACACCAATCGTGCTTCTTGACTTCTTTACTTCAGTCAAGCCTACATTACGAAATGATAAGACTTTGGTCATTCTTTTTATTTTATCTATTTATTCAGTGGGTTAAAAATTAGGATTAAGAAGAGCATGCATCTACTTTAATTAGATCAATATATCTTAGCTCAGGTCATAGTAATCATACTATGTATCAATTATATCTCATTCATATCGAGTTATGTGATTTGGGTTGGATTTAGATTGAAACTAAATCTAACCTATTGATATATATTTAGAATTTATCTCACCTAAATATTTTGCGATTGATTGAGAAATAATTAAACAAACTTTAGAATATTATTTGAAAGTTTAAAATTTCCTAAAATTCATTAGTTGTTGAAGAATATTTTCATATTTCGGGTTAAATTGTCAATAATGTTGCTTTTTGTAGTGTTAAGAATGTTTAATAATATAAAAGTATAGTTAATTTTAAGAAAGTTGAGAGTATTTTTAAAATTCATATTAACTAGATGTAAATTATTCTGGCTTATTATATGAGCTATACTCTAAATATGATAATATGATAACTATATATATAATTATCAAATCCCGACATATCGTATCATTTTTTGAGTTTGTCGTATCGTTGTATTCATATCATATTTTTTTCATATCGTCGTATCGTATTTGTGCTTTATAGATGTATATAGTAAGAGTGATCTAGTTGAATGAGCCAAGAAATGTATTTGTGCTTGATCATCCAACCATAGATTAAGTTTGAATCAAGTCAAAGATTGATGGAGTGATTGAAGATTGAAGATTTTGTTTGCTATTAAAGGGATTTACGTAAAGGATGCTTTAATTATGAAAAATTACGTGTTTCACTCTCAAAGATGTCATATTACTTATATCACACTAAAATCTTACAAAATTACATATTACACGTGATATTTTTGATAAACAATTATCAATTAAATTACTCATGTATTTTTTATGGATCTTATTCTTTTGTCTATGGTTTACAAGTCCATAATAGACTTTTATCTCACTAAATTAAATTTAAAGTGTATTTTATATATAACTAATGTACGAAAGAAATGGTATGTGGAGTATGGTGTTAAAATTTAAGGTTCAGGCCCCGTTTGTTTTGAAGTTAAAAATTAACCTGGTTTAATTTTAACCTGGCATATCACATCACATAAAACTTAATGTTAAAAATTAACTTTATTTCATATCCTACACGCATTACTAAAATAATAACTAACTTATATCACATTTCTCGCATATCCTAACATAATAACTAATTTTATATTACATCCCCACATATCTCAATATAATAACTAACTTTATTTCACATCATTCACAACTTTCAATAAAAAAATATCTCTATCGAAGTTTAATTTTAACCTTACAAACAAACAAATCTTAAGATGTCATTTATTGTAATTAGAACTTAGATTTTATACTTAAGTAATTTAGGGCGTAGGATTTAATATTTTGGATTATAAATTATGGTTTTATAGCTTAGAATTTGGAGTATAGTATGATTTTATTCAAAAATAATGTAAAATATATAATTTTGTAAGATTTCAATATGTTATACGTATCTTTTATATTTGATGATGAATCATGTAATTTTTCGTAATTAAGGTGTACTCAGTGTAAATGCTCCTTGTTATTATTATTATTGAAATTGTTTATAGCCTTGTTGTAAGATTGGTCTTGTGTGTTAGAATAACTTGAATGATATTTTTGAGCACTTAGATCCTTTTTTGAATCATGATTAATCTAGTTGGCCTTGAATGGATTGGTTGTTGCCTGCTTAAACTTGACTTGGCAGGTTTTGCTTTCTGATCGATCAAGGAGTCGTTGATCGATCAAAGATGCCATTTATTGTGATCGATCCCTTGATCGAATTATCAATTATCGATCAGCTAATCGATCAAAATCATTTGAAATTATAGTCATTGGGCTATAACCACTAGAATCTTGACCAATCAGGGGATAATTTTTCTACTTATTATAGCTAACATCATTCAAGCCCTTGGCTAGTTGTTGGGATCTTTTCTTGACCTTTGGAGTTAATTACTCCCATCAACCTCATTGAATTCTTTAGGACTCAAGTGATCATAAGCTAATTTGTGGAGATTAATTGAAGTGGAAAAAAAAGAGATTAAGTGCTCAAGTCTTTATCTATTCTTCCTTTTAATACAAAAGCTTAATCATTAGAATGAAAAGTGCATAATTTTAGTCGTGATGCTTTTGTAAATCCTATGGTTAGATTCCTCTTTCTTTCATCTTAAGCTTATAAAAAGGTGCCTTCAAGCTAGTTTTGGAGAAAGTTTGATTGCACCCTTGGTTGAACGCATGGAGGGCCTTTAGTTAAGAGCTAGAAAAGATTGTATGAGTTACCCCGCATTTGTCCAAAAGAGTGGTTCATCATAGTGGATTGTTATTTTAGACTGAGGTGGACGTATGCTCGGATTTGAGTCAAACCACATTATATCGTGTGTTTTTCATTTTTTGGATATATTTTTTACCACTGTTTATTGGTTTAGCTTTATTACTTGTATGCGTTAATTATTACTCTAATCATTCATATGTAAGTAAATTAAATCTAACTATTTATATGATGTCTATTTACTTGAACTATTCTTACAACAACTCGTGGAGATATATGGTTTGGCAATTGTCTGTCTTTACATCCACTACACAATTTCGTTTCTCACTAAGGCAATGGAGATTCCCCATTATACCATTTCGCAAGCACTTTTATCCTATGCTTCACATATATAGAACCTCACACTTAATTTCTTTTTTCAAAAAATGAAAAAGAAAATGAAGATCGTAAAAGAGAGAAAAGCATGGCATAAAAGTGTCAAGAATGATACACCTTTCTTCTGATGATTGACTTTGGAGTGTGGGAAGGGAAAAGACGATGATCACCCTTTGAATTTGAGCACTAAGCACCTTGAAACTCTTTGGGGTACTTTAAGAATTCTTTTATTGCTTTAGAGATGATCGTGAAAAGAAGAAAAGCATGAACATAAAAGTGTCAAGAAGGTGATACACCTTTTCTTCTGATGATTGACTTTGAGTGTGGGAAGAAAGACGATGATCACCCTTTGAATTTGAGCACTAGCACCTTGAACTCTTTGGATACTTTCAGAATCTTTTGATTGCTTTAGAGATGATCGTGAAAAAGAGAAAAGCATGACATAAAAGTATCAAGAATGATACACCTTTCTTCTGATGATTGACTTTTAGTGTGGGAAGAAAGACGATGATCACCCTTTGAATTTGAGCACTAGGCACCCTTGAAACTCTTTGGGTACTTTCATAGAATCTTTTGATTGCTTTAGAGATGATCGTGAAAAAGAGAAAAGCATGACATAAAAGTGTCAAGAATGATACACCTTTCTTTTGATGATTGACTTTGAGTGTGGGAAGAAAGACGATGATCACCTTTTGAATTTGAGCACTAGCACCTTGAACTCTTTGGGTACTTTAAGAATCTTTTGATTGCTTTAGACGATGATCACCCTTTTGAATTTGAGCACTAGCACCTTCAACTCTTTAGGTACTTTAGGCCTTATTTGGCGCGAGAACCAAAATCAGGACCAAAATGGTACTAGTTTAAAAAACAATAATAATAATAATTAATACATTTTTTAATCATTCTACACAAATTCTAATATGAAAAAACATTATTTTACTTCACATACTGAATAATTTTTAATAAAAATATCGATTTTATTTCACATCCTAGACCAAAATACTCGAACTCGCCCATTGGCTCCCTAATTCATTGAGTAGCATGGTAGAATGAACCAAAAAAAGGATTGAATGGCTATGAATTTATAAATAAAAAAACAAATAAAAATAAAGGAAGAAAGAGTCAATATTCGCCCTACTCAATGAATCATTAGGGAGTCATTGGACATGCGAGTTCGAGTATTTTGGTCTAGGATGTGAAATAAAGTCGATATTTTTATTGAAAATTATTGAGTATATGAAGTAAAATAATATTTTTTCATATTAGAATTTATGTAGAATGATTAAAAAAATATTTATTATTATTATTATTATTATTTTTTAAACTAGTACCATTTTTGTCTTGATTTTAGTCCTCACGCCAAATAGGGCCTTAAGAATCTTTTGATTGCTTTAGAGATGATTGAAAATTAAAAGTTTGTCTTTGAGTTTCTCTGTTTGACTTGTCATGATCTTGAATACCATGATGCTTCAATCATCACTGTCTGTTGCCATTACACTTCGACTCGTCCTCTCTCTTTACTCTTTCTATCAAAACTTCAATATTTCATCAATTTGAACTCACCTTGACACCTTCCTAAACTGCATAGTCAACATACTAACCTAAACTCATTCTCAAATATCCAAACAAGATTATTATGGAGGAACCAACTCGAAGTTGTTGGGTAGAGGCCATGTGCTACTACCAAACTTGTTGTAGGTTTAAAAAGGTGGAAAAGGTGGAGGTGAATTTATGGCCTGAGGCCTTTATTTCTAGTCCTCCGGTGCTTGAATCCATTCTAGAGTTGTGTATGTAACTAATTACTGACTTGACACTAACACGTGTACAACTACGATGAAGGTGGTGTTATTATTAAAACATTGTTGCAGCTTCGCACATTTACATATTGACTTATGAAATTATGTTGTCTATTTCAATCTGCAAAAGCGTGAATGTGCTTATTCGATTGACTTTCTCAACATTTGTTAGGTTTATGGTAGCTTTTCATTGTCCTGACTATATCGTACAACTGAATGTGGGGATTTGTTTATTTATGAGGATATTTAGGACCTGCATGTTTGTTGGAATTTTGATACGTTTATTTGTCAAAGATTTTAGATAGCTTCCTGAGAATTTTAAAATAGACGTTTTACATGTCTAATTTTCTCTTTTTGATAGCTGGAAGTGTTTTCATTGGTTGGGGTGTATCAAAATTTGGTCTACCTGTTGGTGATGAAGCCATTTGTTCCGCTGCAGCTGTCTTTTTTACCTGATATTCAGTTGTTCTTTCATAAATTTAGCCTTTCTATACAGTGATTCTTTATTGAAACTTTTCATAATTTTGAAGCTATTTTAAGTTGAAAAAGACTAAAAACATTAGGAATTATTTATAATTTTATATTGCTACTACATCAAAGTAATGCCTAGGAAGGTTTCCAATCATCACTTAATATATCATGTTTAAGTAATTCACAGTAGTATTCTCTTTTTGATTATTTTTCTTGAGGATTTACCTATTGAAAGCAGTTATAATATGTCATTGCCTTTTTATAGGAAATGAAGAAGCAAGGAGTTGGAGGAAAATATCTCCAATTACTCTCTAATGTGAGTGGTGCATTTATGCCTGGCATCTTGACAGCTCTAGTTGGCATAAGTGGAGCTGGAAAGACTACTTTAATGGATGTATTAGCTGGAAGGAAAACTGGTGGTTATGTTGAAGGAAACATAAGTGTGGGCGGATACCCTAAAAAACAAGAAACTTTTGCTCGGGTTAGTGGTTATTGTGAGCAGAATGATATTCACTCGCCACATGTCACTGTTCAAGAATCATTAACCTACTCAGCTTGGCTTCGTCTTTCTCCAGAAATAGATCGAGAAACGAGAAAGGTTACACTGTTTCATTTTCTTCTGTGTTTCTCTGCTTCCTTTGCAAAACTCTCTCACTAAGATTTCTCCATGTCATTATTGGGTTATTATAAGTTTAACATTTTTTGAGGCAATTATGTACGTACCACTATATGAGATTATATTCGCATATTAATCATCCTTTAAGATTTACTTACATTTGTGCTACTCTGTAGTCTTAGACGCGACTTAGGTAAACTTTCATTATATGTAAGTATAATATATATGGAATATTTCATTTACACCATGTATATGTCTCTCTCTCTCTATCACACACACACACACACTCTCTCAACCCCCCCCCCCTCCCTCTACCAATGGGACCTCAAGTGGGGGCTAGGAAGGATCCCTGTGATCACTGCAGTCTGTGCCAGCCCTTTGTTAACCAAGTTTAGCCAGGGTTCCATTGACAAATTGTTACTATTGTAATATTTAAGATTACGAAGTGACACACGGACAAATAATTATTGAAGAATGGTTAATATGTAAATGTAATCTCATATAGTGGTATGTATGTAATTGCACCTTTCTTTTCTTATTCATCTAATGTCGATACTTTTGTAGCACTAATATGTTTTTCTAATATAATGATTTTTGACCTCATATCATTGAAGTATATTATTTTGTTTCACTTGGAAAGTATCATGGAGTTCATATTCAACATTACATGATCTCTACTTGCCAACTCTAATATGTAAATTTTGTTGTGCATTGTAGATGTTTGTTGGAGAAATAATGGACCTGGTCGAGCTTAACTCGTTAAAGGATGCTCTGGTAGGCCTGCAAGGGGTAGATGGCTTGTCCACGGAACAGAGAAAGAGGCTAACAATTGCTGTAGAATTGGTTGCAAATCCGTCCATCATCTTCATGGATGAGCCGACATCCGGTCTTGATGCAAGGGCTGCTGCGATTGTTATGAGGACCGTGAGGAATACGGTAAATACTGGTCGAACAGTGGTTTGCACAATCCATCAACCTAGCATTGATATATTTGAATCCTTTGATGAGGTTTGTTTTCATAATCTTAAAACTCCCTGTTAACTGTGAGAAGTAATGGTTAATTGTTTAGGGGATGATGAAATTCTTTGGTGTCAGTTATTCCTAATGAAAAGAGGAGGACAAATTATATATGCTGGAGAGATTGGGCATCATTCTTGCAAGCTTATAGAGTATTTTGAAGTAAGTTCCTCTTTGCACAGCACGTGACTGTTTCTTGGAATATAACTAAATTTCCTATTGACTGTGTTCTTGTGCAAAAATTCATGTTATAATTTTTTCTTTCTGTAACCCAATTATTTTAGGATTAAAGATTTGTTGTTCTTTTCAGAGTGTGGCAATTTTCGCTGTACTTGGATTTTCTTTTTTCAGATTCAAAAGCAGCTTGTCATTTATGTAGATCTTCCGGATTCATGCATAGGCTGTCTGTTATGTGATAGGAGTATGTGCACTCATATTTTAATATCTTTATCTAGTACATTGGAACATGTTAGTAGTGACAGCATGTTGATTGGTTAATTTGAAGAGATGGAATTGCATGACGTTCAACTAACCCCATAAATGCAGTCAATTTCAGGGGTTCCAAAAATCATTGAAGGCTGTAATCCTGCCACATGGATTCTTGATATTACTTCTCCTTCTATTGAACCTCAACTGAATCTGGATTTTGCTGAAGTTTATTCTTGCTCCTCTCTCCATCTGTAAGACAATTTCTTTTTTCTTTCATGGTTCCAGTATTATCATCTTTATTTTCTTTTCCTCTTACCACCCATCCGTCCTCTCCCTTTCTGTAAACTCCCCACCCCTTATCTCTTATCTCCTGATTTTTAGAAGAGTATTAGGTCTTGTTAACTAAAAGTAGATTTATATTCATGTAATGTTTCTCAATTGGTTAATGTTTCTTGTGGTTAACAGGAAAAATCAAAAACTTATAAAGGAATTGAGCATTTCGAAACCTGGTTCTGTGGACCTTGCTTTTTCTACAAAATATGCACAGAATTTTATAACCCAATTCAGAGCTTGTTTCTGGAAACAACACTGGTCTTATTGGAGAGACCCACAATACAATGTCATCCGTTTCTTCTCAACACTTGTCATAGGTCTTTTATTTGGTACCATGTTTTGGGGAAAGGGACAAACGATGTAAGTGTTGGACAAATCTCACTGTCTTTTAATTGTTGCTAATGAATAATATAGTACAATGGTAGCTTCTTATCATGTGATGATGGTAAAAGATAAAAAGACCATCATGCAGATGATAAGAAAAACCAAGTATCTCTTTTATTTTTAAAGTGAGTCAATGGAATGCAGCTCACATTTACCAGCATTTTTGTTGTGTGCTCATCTTCTTTGGTGAACTACGGGCTTTATTCAGTCCATAAACTAACTATGGCTATTTGTTAGGATTATGTTTTTGATGCTCATTGTCAATTATAAAAGAGCCTATGCAAAAACCAGGATAGAGGTTGTTCATGTTGATGTAGTTGTGCACTTATGGCTCATGTACAACAACAACCAAGCTTTAATCCCATTAGGTGGGGTCGGCTATGTGAATCCTTTGTTTTCATTGCGCTCTATTAATTACCAAATTCTTATCTAAGTCTAAATAACTAAGATCACTCTTTATAGTTTCTTGCCATGTCTTCTTTGGTCTTCCTCTTTCTCTTTGTACATGGGCAAAATCCAATAGCTCGATTTTTCTAACTGGAGTTTCATTCAGCTTACGATTTATATCTCTAAACCATTTAAGCCTATTTTCTCTAAATTTATCCTCAATTAGTGCAAAATCAATTTTCTTTCGGATATGCTCATTTCTCATTCTATCCTTTCGTGTATATCCACACATCCACCTTAGTATTCTTATTTCTGCAACATTTATTTTATTTGTATGTTTCCTTTTTGTAGGCCAGCATTCAGCATCATATATCATCGCTGGTTTTACCCATCCTACTAATAATGTCATTATTTATTTCACCATCATTTTGAATGATTGATCCAAGGTATCTAAAGCGCTCACTCTTCTTGACAATTTGATCACTAATTGTCACATTTTCAATATAAGTATTTCTTTCTTGACTAAATGTACACTTCATTTATTCAGTTTTTAATCTACTGAGATAAAAACCTTTAGATTCTAGAGCATTCATTTAAAGCTCGAGTTTCGCTTTAACTCCCTCCAAAGTGATTCTCTGATATCTTAGTATTATGACGTAACCTATGTTCGATCACCCTCTCTCAAAATTTTAAATTATGACTTATTAATTTAATTCCTCTATAATTGGCACAATTCTGTACATCGTCTTTATTCTTGTAAATAAGTATCAATATACTCTTTCTCCATTCATTTGACATCCTTTTTGTCTTCAAAATCATATTAAATAATATAGTGAGTCAAGAAACTCTTTCTCTTAAGCACTTCCAAACATCTATTGGAATGTTATCTGGTCGTAATGCTTTTTTATACTTCATCTTCTTTAAAGCTTTATAGACTTCAGCTTTACTGATACGTCGAATATAAGAGTAATTTTTACTTTCTTTTGGGGTGCTGAGTTCCGTAGAATCAATTGAATTTTCATAACCTTTATTGAAAAGCTGTTGAAAGTAACTCATCCATCTATCTTTGATATCTAAAATATTGTATGTTCAAGAGAATTTGATCCCTAGATCTTGAAGAAAATAAACTTTAAATGTTTTTCATTCTACCACTAAACCGCTAATTAAATTATAGCACTTATGGCTCATGTAATAACAAAAATTGAAGGTAGCTTTTTCCGTACTGAGGCCACCAAAAATTAAGGTCTTGATAGTTTCGATGCATGTAACCTTACCTCTTGTACATTAAGATAATATTAGATTGGAGCTAATAACTAAGATTTTCACCTAAATCTTTTTCAAGAAACAACTATGTTTCTAGGTTTAAAACTGATATCTCAAAATTCCTGTTTGACATAAGCAAGGCTAATGCGTTCCTCTATCTGCACTGATCATTTTCCCCTCCTCACACATGATAAGCTTTCTTGTGTATATGCTTGTGATTAGAACTTTTATGCATGATTGAGACCCATATTAGGGTAACCAAATTATCAAAAGAATTTCTTGTTTCATATTAGCATGTACCAAGAACTTGTCTAATTTATTTGTCCTTACTTTTAGTGTCAATTTGTTGTTATATATGCATCATGAAAGAGCACATTTACTGGTTAAACAGAGATAAACAGCAGGATCTGTTCAACCTTATTGGCGCAATATATGCTGCTGTTTTCTTTCTTGGAGCGACAAATGGAAATACTGTTCAGCCTGTGGTAGCAACTGAAAGGGTGGTGTTTTACCGCGAAAGAGCAGCTGGCATGTTCTCACCATTAGCCTATGCATTTGCTCAAGTAAATCAATTTCTTTGTCTTCCAAGTTAATTTTATATCTTCATGCATACTATACTGGAGAATATGAGTATGGTTTTGATCCAGTATATTTCAATTTTGTCATTAAACAGCCCAAATACGTGTCAATAAACTAAATTAAAAAGGGAAAAAACACTCCCGCATTCATCTTTCACAAAATCTTTAATAACCCACATAAAAGCAATGTTCCCTTCAAGAACACTGCTTATATCATTCTTTATTTTTCAGAGCAGAAGGGACTTATCTTTCTGCACAAAGAATTAGGGCAAATTCTCTTATGCGCAATGCTTTTTTGCTATTTGTGCACTGTTATAGGTTGGAGATTTGGCTTTAGATCTCAACCATACATGATGATAGGTGGTAGATGACATGGAAGACATTTGGGAATCTTAAATAAATGTGTTCGTGGAACAGCTATAGTCAAAGAACCTTTCTCTAGTCAGCACAAAGTTATGGAAAGAATCTCGCCAAAACTAGGGACTTATGTCGTGAAGAAGATCCACCCGATCGAACGCTCCTATTCGATTTGCTTTGGATCCCCTTGGGAACTTCAAAAGCTAGCATGTCAAATAGTAAATCCACTCCATATTAAAAAAATTCCAATACAATTATAACGCACACGCCGACTCTATCTTACTAGCTCATCTAGGATTGCCCACTTGATACATTACTTTATTTTGGCATGGGGCGGCTATTGGAAATCATCATGAGGTCCCACCACGTAAATGCAGATAACATCAGAGAAAGAAGGGGTTGCGCAATTCTCTTCAGATTTTTCTTTATTTCTCAACTAGCTCCACAAGTTTTGAGAGCATCTTGGTTCGACATCTAACTATCGCTCCCCTAATTATAGTCATTCGAGAAAAGCTCTACGGCTAGGGATCCGTAATATAACTTTCTAGTTTTCTCCTCTTGTATTGTAACTTGTATTTTTATATACATAGGGTTGTACCTTCAAACCACCAAAAAAATGTCGTGTTTTTGCCGGATCATCTTAGTTTTCACGTAAAAATTATTGCATCCTTTCTTTTACGCTTTTATTTATTTCTTCTTTAATCCCTCACCATCTGATTTGTTGAAAAATTTACGTCAACATGCACTGTGAATAGTAGGGTACAACATGGAAAGGTAGGCCAGTTTGGTGCAATGCAAAAATGTAAATTGTTGTCGATTACAATCTTTTCAACGCAAAAATAAGGATTGTATTCTGTTATGATCTTATTTTCTGGATGTATGACAGAAATGATCATCTGTTTTTGGCTTCTAGTGACGATAGAAATCATGAGTTAAAATCTCTCTTTTTTCAATTATTTGATTTAAGACCTATAAATAGGGGAGTAGTTTGATTTAAAAATTGGCCAACAAACATCTATGCATAAATGCATGTATATAAAGTCCTTTGTATTTCATATTATATTTATAAAGTCATTTATATTTTTTTCTTATTTATGTGATATCATGTACATAAAACTGAAAAGCATAATTGTCATATCTATCAATTCCAGAAGAAGAGTTTATATGTTCTTCTAAGAAATTATGTTATTTTGAATATGTGATATAATCATTTATTATAGTCCAACATTTTCATTTGTAAAAGAAATAATGAAAAATTATTTTTTAAAAACTAAACTAATTTTAGAAACTTGAAATAAGAGTTGTATTCTCTTGGAAAATGGGAAATGAAAAATGTGAAATGAGAATTACAAGAATTTTCATATTCGTACAGGATCACATTACAGGAATGTATTTGTTGATTTTGTAAGTGTTTACGAAATTGAAGGTGAGAGTGTAATCATGTTAGGTTACAATTGTGAGACAGCATGACATGGACGAGCAAACGCAAGATTGATTTCGTTAATGAATACGATGCACGATGTATCATTTGTGCAGATTTGCGCATCCATACGTTGCGTATCATAGGCTCAAGAATTAAATTATATTGCTTGCTTATGATTGTTTAAAACGATTTTCCCCCTTTCACATTATCTTTAAGTGAAATTTTATGAAAATTCAAAAATAATGAGTTAATCTCTAGTTTGCATCGAGTTTTTCAATGTACCCAAAATTTTTTACTTATGGCTTCTGTACATGGCAATCATCCTGAACCTTCCAATTGCTTTTTTGTTTTTGTAGTTGAGCATAGAAGCAATCTACATTGCTGTGCAGAGCCTTGTTTACACTCTGATCCTTTTCTCTATGATTGGTTTTGGTTGGAAAGTGGATAAGTTTTTTTGGTTCTTCTTCATCATCTTCATGTGCTTCGTATACTTCACGTCATTTGGTATGATGGTTGTAGCATTAACTCCTAGCTATCAAGTGGCTGGCATTGTATCAGCATTTTTCTATACCTTTTGGAACTTGTTCTGCGGTTTCATCATACCTAAAGAGGTATGAAATTTTCTATTAAAAGATATGTGGGCAATCACATATATATCACAAGTTTTGAAAAAAACTTTTCTGCATATTAAACACTCACCTCGCTTAGTGGGATAAAATCTTGGTTGTTATGTACATATTAAACACCGTAACCATGTTATTTACTTCTATACTACAGATTTTTTTTTATGCACCATGGAATTAGTACTTTTTCCTCTATTACCATGTTTAGAAAATTAAAAAGAAGAAAATACCTATTTTGAATAGGGAAAGATATTCTATTATTAAATGCAAAGGTATGGAAATGAATATCATTATCTTTTGATTAATTGTATTGTTTCTTGCATTCCTATATGAAGCCTTCCTATATGTTTCTTCCTAGTTAATCAGTATATACTAAAAGTAATTACAATGTTAGATATTCAATAATTTTTTTTATAGATGTAAATAATGAGATGTGGGTTTTGTTGATCTTTAAAAGTTGTAGTGCTTAACCTTTCATTTCCTACTTTGTCGTCATGATACTGAGTTCTTACAGTTACTTCAATATACAGATGATGCCAGCGGGATGGAAGTGGATGTTCTGGGCCAACCCAGTTGCATTAACAATCTACGGCCTTGTTGCGTCTCAGATAGGCGATGCAGATAACATGATCCATGTCCCAGGAGAGGTTAGCTTAGACGTTAAAACTTTCTTAAAGCAAAAGCTAGGATATGACCACGACTTTCTCGTTTATATCGCCTTAGCTCACTTAGCCTTTGTCGTCGTCTTCACCCTCGTCTTTACATATTCCATCAAGTTTTTCAACTTCCAGAAAAGGTAGAAGAAGGTAAAGTTCGAGCATAGTGTTTCTGCTTAAATGTCGGGCCTTCTTTCAGTTCTTTATGTTCACAGTTATAGTTTCACTACGAAGAGCTCTACGCGTCTATATTGCACTTCAGTTTTCATCGTTGCATTGTTGCAAGCAATGTTTAGTTATGTTGTTACATAATATTTTGTGTTTGTTCTTCATGTACTTATACAGAGTGCACGTGCTAGACATTAATATATGATGAATGTATTACTTATTTGCGAGGCTGTTTGCAGAAAATGGCCTTCTGTTAAAAATTTGAAATAAAGTTATTTAAATTTATGTAAAATATAGATTAATAAAATTTGTATAGAATTTAAAATATTATTAGATTAATATATGATGTGATATATAAGTTTAATTTTAGCTCTTTAGATTAAAGTGGGAGGACATGTTGCATATGTGACATATCTTATTAATGGTAAAAAAATCTTAATGAATAGGAAGAATTATTTCATTCTCTTAATTTAACACATTAGCTATTAACATATTATCACTAGTTTTAGTTCGTGAATAGCTGATTTGTTAAATTGGAAGAAAGGAATAGAGGCTTAGAGGGAGTTCACATTAGGGTTGTCTTCCACCACTTTGTCTATTTATAATGTGCACAAGCCTACGGACCTCTCTTTCTTTCTTTACTTCATATTTTACATGTTTTTTTAATATTAAAATAATTTTTTTATTAAATTTTAAAATAAAATATATATTTCTCTTTAAGAAAAACACAAATTAAATGAGGCCTGGTGGATCGGGCATTCATGAATTCAGTTTTTACTTGTTATGTTCATGAAACAATTGTCTCATGTTTGGATATAATATATAATTAATATCTTTTACTCATGAGTCTAAAATTTTGGGCTAATAAGTGTCAATTAATTGTGTATTTTGTTTAATTTGAGCTTCTCAAGGTAATTCTTCTAAGAAATGGTGTTAAATTAGAGTTAAAGGTTTGATTGGGTTTCTTGTGAATTGTGCTCTTATTAGTCTTGAGATGTGTGCAATTGAATGACAATGATTTTAAATAAATAAATTTGTTGTTATGCATTAAGCATTATTTTGTTAAATATCGAAGCAGAGTAAAGAGGTAACTCGTGAGTAAGGAGACTCATGTGCTAGGAGAGACTATTAAACAAAATCTAATTTAGAAGGTAGATGACAAGGCGGCATATCGGCCAATGGCTGACACCTTCCTTGCAAAGTAAGTTCCTGTTTGGCTTATACCCAAGTTAGTCAAAATTAATTTTTTTTAAAAAAATAAAGTAGCTTATATAATTTTCAATATATCAATTATTTTTTTTAATATTTTTACAATTATTAATTTGATCTCTCATCATATATATATCACAAAAAAATTATATTTTTTTATAAAAAATTAAAAATATTCATTCGTAACTTGAGCTTGAACCAAACAGAGACTAGTGTGCAGAATTCTCAGCTTGAGCAAAATGAGTAATAATGAAAGAGTTTATTGTGTATGGGCTAATACAAAAACTATTCAAGACTCCAAGGATTGTAGGGAGTTGTATCTTGAAGCATGCTACTGGTGCGTGAAGGTGCAAAATCTTGGATGATGAGAATAGGCTTAGAATTAGATTGTCTTTGACCCCAGAGATGCATTATTGAGGAGGACATCGATCATATTAGCGCCAATTGTAGCTATCATAAGGAGGTAGAAGGAATCGTAAACACAACTTGATTCTCTTGGCCAATGCAGCCTCTTGATTGAAAAACATAAAAGTTATTGTCAAAAAGAATAAAAGAGAGAGAAAACTTTTTTTTGGAGATGGTCATTTTATATTATGGATCATGAATGATAATTAATTTAAAAATGTTTTGTTACAAACCAAAACTTGGCTTCTCTTTGTATTACTATCATCTCATAAACTCTTTATCTCTGGAGTAGATTATGATTAATAGATTTTCACTTCAGAATTACTAATCTTTTCTCAAATATCAATCAATTCATTCTCATGAGAGGCATGTCAATCACTTCAGAAGAGAGACTTTATATTCCACCAGTTAGGTGAGAAGCAAAGCATCCCCCAATTAAAGTGAGCAACAAAATATTAAACTGTAAATTTAACAAAATTTTTGACATGAATTTTAATACACTTAAGTTAAATTATATAATATCAGATTTATCTTGTGTTATTTTTTTTTTAAAAAAATAGTTCTTATAAAACAGGAGGTATAATAGTCTTTAAAAATATATACAGAACTAGTTACGGTAGCTATATACCGATCGTCAATTTTAGAAAAATATTTCGTAGCTCCAACCAAAACTCCTAACTTTATAATGATATTGTTAATAGTAAATTGCATACTAACTTATGAGATCAGAAAAGCATTATAAATTAGTCATAATTTTTTAAAAATTTTGATTTGATCCCTAAGATTGTAAAAGCTTTATAATTTTAGTCTCTATTTCAGAATATTATTATATTTTAGTATCATTACTTTTCTTTAAAAATTTAACTCGTATCTAAAATTTAATTTCTCTCGTATTTTGTTTTCTGTGCTCTGAAATTTTGAATCCATAAATCTAAATTCTAAGTAGCTAATTAGTTTTTTATTATCAAAATCTATTAAGTTTGATTTTAGGTGTTTGTTTAGGGAGGTTTAAATTAATTATTTTAACTTTAATATTATTATGCATAAAATTTAATATTAAAATTTAATTATATTTTACATTATATATATTTTTAAAATAAAAAATTATTTTATTTTATGCATATTTTTTAATTAATTTTTTTCATTTAATTTTAATTTTAATAAGATTAAAATAAGGGCCATTCACCCAAGTCCCTAGTTTAAGGGTTATTATCACATAGGTCCATGTTTTTAAAATTATCATCAGGGTCCGTAGGTTTTCAAAAATTATCATCTGAGTCCTTTTTTAAATTTTTTTATTCTTAAAAATATAAAAATTACCATTACACCCTTACCCTCCCTCTCTCCACCAGATCTGGCAGCCGCGCCGCCTCTGGCAGCCTCGCGCAGCCGCACGACACTGGCCACCTGCGGCCACGCGGCCCGTAGCTGTCTCCAGCGGCCCGGCTGCCTTGCCGGCAGCGCAGCGCGCTGCCGCTGGAGGCCGTCCGGCACTCAGCGGCCACTGCGCAGCTAGGGGCCTCGCGCGGCCGCCGGCGGTGTCGTGCGGTCGCGGCCCCCTAGCTGCAGGCGGCCGGTGTCGTGCGGCCACGCGAGGCCGCCGGAGGCGGCGCGGTGAAGGCGCGACTGTCGGATCTGGTGGAGAGAGGGAGGGTAAGGGTATAATGGTAATTTTATATTTTTTAATAATAAAAAAATAAAAAAGGGACCCAGATGATTTTTTTAAAAACTTAGGGACCCCGATGATAAATTTAAAAACCTGTATGATAATAACCCTTAAACTTAGAGACCTGGGTGAAATTTGCCCTTAAAATTAATATTTACAACAATACGCGCATTTTTAATGCACACCTCTAATTATACAGCATTTAGATGCCTTGAAAAATTCCCCGCCTCGTTGCAAAATATATTCCGTAATTCTCTCAAAACTGTACTTCCAAGAGAATCAGATCTGGCACTAGAAGGGAGCCTGCGAATGCGTAATTTGATCCAAATCCAGTAGTTTAATCTTCTCCCAACTCCGGATGTTGAAGGATTCAGTTTTGGTTTTTTTTTTTTCGATCTCTGAAGAAGTAAAAGTTTTTTTTTTTTTTTGAAAGAAGTAAAAAAATCTTGCTCAGCGGTACTTCGCAATCCTGTTCTTAACGTGCCCAGAGGCCAAAAACTCGTTTTTTGATCATCCCTGTCCCCTCAACTTCACCCAAATTTCCTCTCCGCCTTAGTCCAAAAGAGTCCTTCCCGCTGGATCAGCGATCCATTTGGAGAACCCTAGAAAATCGGGTAGGCAGCTTCCAGCTGGGACACCAAACAACGCCACGTCTCGCCTCCAGGCTCCAGATCCGGGGATCTGCGTGATTCGCCGGCGCACAAAGCTCTAGGGTTTGCTCCTCTTGCCAATTTCGTGCAAGATGAGCTCCTCCGGAGATGCAGATTCCGCGACGGCAGGCGAGGACGTCGATGCGAAAATCTCGGGCAAGCCGATTTTTGTTTGATTTCTTTGTTTTCTGTTGATCCTCTCGTTCTTCTTCATCCAATTCTTCCTTGATTCCGTCTTATTTTTGTGTGACTGTTGTCAGCCATGGATTCTTCTAATTTTGAGAAGGTTGAGTGTAATAGTATGAGGCAGGATTTCAGTTTGGATGTTCACATTTTAAGCTGAATATTGCTGAATCTTGTGTGACTGCGTAGAAGGTGCCTAAACTTTTTTTGGAGATCTAGGAATTAGAAGGATAGTTTGCTCCTATCGTTAGAATTGTCCAGACATGTCTGAGTTTGCTTGATATTGATCATGGAGAAATGCTGCAGAGGGGAACTTGATTGCATGAGTTTTTAGATCATTTTGTGGCTCATTGTGTAATAAACACTTATTCCCATAAGCTAACGCTTAGAAACTGAAGAGATGAAACCATGTGAGAATGTTTATAAAAAAAGTCTAGAAATAATGGTAAAAACATCTATTGGAAAGTCATTTCAATCTTAGAAGTGAAAGGGAGATAAACTATTAGAAAAAACAGATCTCCATGTGTTGCTTTTCTAACTTTTGGAGAGAAAAATCTCCTAAACACTCATTCACATATGCTAACTTTTTAGAAACACACCAAAGTGATGAAACCATTGAAATAGCATTCCAATCCTGTAAGTGCGACAGAAATGAACTATAAAAGTAGAGGAGTTTCAGATTTTATAGCTTTCTATAGTTGAACTAATTGAAGGAACTCTAATATATGACATAAGTGATCATGACTTAATGTGCACTGCTGTTCTCTAGGGAAAGAATGCATATGGAATTTTGTATTTAGACGATACTTCGAGGAATGATGTGTTCTGGGGGACCTTTTGATTTGACTTTTCTTGAGAGGAAGTTGAAATTCCAGTATGCATTATATCACAAGGGTTAAAATTTACTTCAGCATATAGATTTCTTTGCTGCTACAATAATCTAAATGGGATAAAGAATAAAGATCTCTGTGTAGTGACTCTATATCTTCAGCATAACTTTAGCATATAGATCTCTTTCTTCTTGCTCACTTGATGTGGTGATTGTATATCGGATGGAATTCTAGTATACATTATAATGCAAGTTTGTAAACATTAACACATTGTTTGATACATTTCCTTGGCTATGCAGAGCTTCGACAGAAGTTTGAAGTGGAAGTGCAAAATTTAACACTGACAACACAGCCATTCAAGACATTACTGCTTTTTGTGTATGCTCTTTCTAATTATCTGAAGAAATTGCTTCTATTTGTTGTGCAAAAGGGTGGCTTGTCTTTGTTGTTTGGCATCTTCATAGGAAATATTGGACTTATACTACTTACTATCTATGGCCCGCATGAGGTATACTACACTCCCTATATTGATATCATGTTTTTGTTGAAGTTTCTAGAGTAATTTGTTCTAGCTTCATTTTTGCAATGTTTGTTTCGTTGGAGGACTATTTGTTGATGGATGAAGGGTTGTTCCCCAGATATAGGGATTCATAGTCTCATTGCGCGGTTTGTAAAGAAAAAAGAAGCCAAAAAGAAATAGGAAAGAGTAACTAGAAAAACGCGTGTTGAGGTATGTGGTTCGAAGAAGTGCTTCTATGTCCACGGGCCAAGTTAAAAGAAAACTTCACTAATAAGGAAACAAGAGGTTCACCAGAGGTGATTATAAAGGTTTTTATCGCAATATAAGGAGTATAGACTTTTGGTTATTTTGTTGTGGCAAACGTCCTTGTTGAAAGAGGGATCCTCCTATTTATAGGTAAGGAGGGGATTATACGGGTCATGGAGACTCAAGTAGAGGCCGGGCTGACAATTTGGTGGGATATGTGCTTTGTAAGGCTCTGGGATGATGTTGCTTATCCCATGATCTATCAAAGCCTGTTAGAGCTTGATAACGATCGAATATCCTTGATTTAGAGAGAGAAGGTAATGCTATGTGTCGGGCGCATAGTTCTAGATAGGGATGATGAGTTGTGTTAGGTCAATGTGAGTCAATCACTTCTATAAGGCTCAGAAGGAATTCACTGAAAAATTTGGTAAAGATTCTTCTAAAAATTTCTTGATATGAATTAGGGATTGGGAGGTTGAATTGGTGAGTAGCTTGGAATACTCCTCCGATTAATTCGAGTAGAATGATGTCTTCCCTGATTAATTAGATGGATTGACAATCGAAGCTGCAACTATCGGGGACAATAGCTGTGACGTCCCCTTTTGAGACACCACACGTGACGTCCCCCTTTTCGGAACACCACGAAACTCACATAAATCAAAGGGAAGATTAAACATAAGACTTTTAACTCATACAGCGGAAACAATATAATAAAACTAACAACTGATACATTAAACATCATGTTTAACACATATGTATTTATAAACAAACCATAATTTACATCTAGCTTAAACAGTAAGTAAAAGATTAAACTGGAAACAAAACCCCCCTTGATTCAGTCCTCGTAAACCACCCGTGTGCCTCATTCTTCACCAGTACCTGCCAATAAAAGCATCAGTCCCCCAACTCTAGGACTGAGTAGGCAATAAGCACTAACTTGCTAAATAAAAACTACTACCTGAGTTGTTTATCAAGTCAAAAGGCAGAATATGATCTGCGGACTTGGAACAACTAGATATGATTATAAAGATATGTTTTAAGTTCGATAATGTATTAAAAAGGGTTTCTTGATGTGTTTAAAGGAGGGTGGAGCCTACGGTCGAACTAGGGTGGTCAAGCAGGCTAGCCTTAAAGCTTCAAATATGCCTTTACTTGGATTGTAGGAGTGGGCCCTGCACTTGGGCTGGAGAAACCCAACATGCAGATGAGGAGCTAAAGGTGCACCAAGTGGGGATGAGTAAGCATCTCGTGCACCTATGTCTTCCCCACTAGAGTGACCAGTGTAGAAGAAGAGTGCAAAGTTGTGCAAGTATGGTTGTCTACTCTTCGACCATTTTCTTAATGGTTACACACAAGTAGTGTAATTGATTTTACCTTTAACCTGAGGATGCAGTAGAGACATAAATTTGAGCTCTGTTGCGTGATGCGGAGGTGTGAGCATGAGTTTTGCTTGTGGTGGGCTTGTTCGCCGCTTAGGATAGTAAAGGAAGGAGCTTTGCTACGATCTCTTGTCTCCAAAAAAAAAAAGGGAGTTCGGAATACTCCTTCGATTGGGATGTTGAATCAAAGATTGGGATGATAAGATGGCGAGTAACCCGGAATACTCCTCCGATTAATCCAAGAAAGTGATGGCTTTCCCGATTAATTAGGTGGATTGAAGTTTGAACCAGGTTCTTGACTTGGTCTGATTGCTTTGATTGAGTTGCTAGGTCCGTTCTCAGTTGAGTCTTCACTTAACTCGTAAATAGTATTTATTTTCACAATTAATCCTTTGAAATCAAAATTCTTTTGAGGGCATGTAGTTGTTGAAAATACCTTGGTCACTGTGATATTCAATTTTTTTGACCACGACTTGAACATTAATGCCATTTCAAATTGATTTCTCCAGCACATCTCTGTTATTAATTTTAACAACTTTACACTTTTGCATGTACAGCATGTTCAAGAGTTCCTTCATTATTTCAGATATATATTGTGGTGGGTTTCCCTTGGGGTGGCATCATCAATTGGACTTGGTAAAGCTTCTTTAACTTAATAACTCCAGATTTACAATTCAATGTCATTTTTTTTTTAAAGTTTGTAACACTTTACAACTGATGTATTTATTAGGATTTTGGTTTTTTTTCATCATATAATTTATTACACATTTAAAATCATACTTTCGGCTTTATTTTGCCTGGATATAGGGATGGTTTTAGGAATTGGCTAGTTGGGTTCTTGTTGATGATTGGGTTTTAGTTGATGCGAAATAAATTGAAGATTTAATAGGAAATTTTGTGACTAGCTAATTAGATGAACAATATTTTGCAAGTAAAAAAGATTTTTGGGTAGATCATATTATGTGATTTTTTAGAAATTTAAATCCTCAAATTAAACCATTTGAAATATGCAACGAATTGGATCATTGGTTTAATTTGGGCAATCAAATTGGCTCAATAAATCAGATCTAGAGAGCAAAAAATAATTTGGGATCTGTCAAAAATAAATCCAATAGTAAATCCGAAACTTAATCTAATAGTAACTCACTTTCGATTAAACTTCATATTGCCTAATTAAAGTCAAATCAAACAATCCAAACAACAAACAATTTCACTTTGACCTCAATGATCAATACTATTTGAATCGAATGGAAATAATATCAAATTTCAGCTATTCAAGGATCAAGGAAGAAGAATGCTCACTTATGCATGTCCACACTCCAAGCTATGGGATTTAGGGTTTTAGGGTGGGCTAATGGTACTCTTCTTGGTTTGAATGGTATGGATAAATCGGCTGAAGCGCAAGACTCCTTGATCTACTTGACTTTATTGTAGGTGGAATTAGGATGGCAGTAGTGTGGGATCAACTAGAAAAAAGAGAGCATTTGAAGTTAATGGTAGATGATTTTTTTCTTAAAAATGGAGTTTATGAAGTCTCAGCAAAAGTCACAGCCCTTTCCTTCACCAGAATGATCTCGCACTCAAATTCTTTATATCTAATTAATAGCTTCTCATCTAAAACCAGCAGTAGTTATGGGAATAAAACAAAATAACAAAATCAACTAAACTGCTAGATAAAGTAAAAATGACCAATTTTAATTTACATTGATGCATTAATCCATTCATCGTGTGATCTCATTGAACCAAAAACAAAGGCCATCATCTATTTATCATCACACCGAGCCTCATAATCTATCTCAAGACCACTCCACCTCCTTGAAAACATCAATTTCGACCTGTATTGGTATTGTTGTGATCTAGCTAACTGACAAGGGAAGAGACGAACTGTCATAAGCGCTGAAGAATGGCATTTGCATTTGACTGGGGAAAGAACAAATATAGCAATTAGTACTCTCCATTGCAGTCATTTATGATGTTTCTATTACAGGTTTTCCCTCACGCAAATCATATGGTTTCGACTCTCATAAAATAAGCCATCTCTGATAATTATGTAGTAAATAAATTCTAACCTGTTGCTTGTTTGATGGATTTCTGTTGAATTTGTGTAACTGCAGAATTTATTAATATGATATGTGCTATTTATTGGTATTTACAGTTCAGTGCTAATTTTTTTATTTAAAGAGTTCCATTTCCTGATCATCATTTATTTACTCCATATTGAACTGTGACAGGGTCTGGCCTTCACACTTTTGTTCTGTATTTGGGACCTCATATTGCTTTCTTTACCATAAGGGCCATGAAGTGTGGTCGAGTTGATTTGAAGGTGGCTCCATATGATACTATTCAGTGGAATGGAAGACCTTCATGGCTTGAAAAGGATTGCTCAGAATTTGGACCTTCGTTGTTTTCATCATTACCTGGCTCATTGGTTAGGGTACCATTCACCAGCATTCTCCCTCATATTCAGCTGGAGGTTGTTCTTTGGGGAATCGGAACAGCTCTTGGTGAACTTCCTCCATATTTCATTTCAAGAGCAGGTTTGTTTATTGTCTAGCTATATAAGATTCATGTGTACCTTAAGCTATTCCCTTTTCCTCATAGGCTCACGTTTATCCATATTGCACCTTTCGATGTCCATCCAAGACCTTTGTGACATCCTCTCTCTTACTTTTCAAGTTCCCTAACTAAATGATTCATTTTTTCACGGATTAGAATGTTCTGGCACAATTTCTCTATTTCATGTTGCATCTACGACTTTGTATGGAAGATATGATGGTGGTGTGAGAGGTTTGTGCTAAACAGAGGGGCAAGCAGGGAGGAATGATGGTGGTTCCATGAATGCAGAATGTGGATGATTACAAGAGTTCGGACCCAATGGATGAAGTGGATGGTGATGATGATGGTGCTCCCACTTTTTGCACACTCACCACGTCCCTCCAAATCCAAACCCCCCACCCCCAACAACACACGCACAAATACACAAAACCATGAGTGGGTTAGGACCAGAAGGTAGGGATTAGAACCCAGTTAATTTCATCTTTAAAACGACATACCAGATTCAAGAACGTAATTTGCAAATTGCTTAAATTTCCCTCTTTTCTATGATATCATTGTTTGAGAAAACCATAGTTTGCCTCTGAATATTTTTTTTACTGGTAATTGTGTGTCTTGGGTTCCATCTGCTATTCTACTAGCCAGGGAATGTTTATGCTTAGATAATCAGAGCGTAGGTTGCATTTGTCCTGTGCTTATGTTAAAGCAAACATTGTTTGCAGCACATCTATCAAGAACTACCATGGAGGAAGTGGACGCTGTTGCTACAGAGAAAGGGGTTTTATTTTCTTTACTGAAGCGAATCAAGCGATGGCTTCGCACCAACCCCCAGCTTATGAACTTCTTGACAATATTGGCCCTTGCATCAGTGAGATTCCCTACTCTAAATCACCGTTTTGTGCAGCTTTTTTGTTTGGGCCTATCACCTGTAGAATGGCATGTCATCTTTTAAATTTTAACTTATGTAGTTGACGAGATGAGTCTCTTACATGCCCCTTTGTCATGGTAGTGTAGTTTGCCCAAGCCAGTGCTCCAGGCCAATGTTGTAGCAAAATTGTTGTTTTCTGCTATTTCAAAAGAAAAATACTATGCATCCCCAATATTTGACCCAAATAGCCCAAAAGCTACTGTCGGCCTAGATGTTTAATACACTGGATAATGGATTCAACTCAAAAGTAGCTTTAGGGTTGTGTTTTGGTCAAATATTGGGGGCTATGGAGCAGGGCTCATTTCAAAGTGTTTGGTAGATTTCTGAAGTGCTTCAAGTTGTGGTGACGATCAGCTTGTTTGAACTAGCAGGTTTAGAGATTTATATTGCTTTTCTGTGAAGTATACTAAGCTCAAGCTTACTGCACTTTGTATCATCAATTTAAGTTTTATTTTGGACTCACGATCACAATTTCTGTTGCCTGATTATTAAGAAAAAAAATACTCATTTTCATCCTGATGAAATTTCCTACTAATGTATCTTATGTTTTTAGGTACCAAATCCACTATTTGATCTAGCTGGAATAATGTGCGGACAGTTTGGAATTCCGTTCTGGAATTTTTTTCTCCCAACTTTGATTGGGAAGGCAATAATCAAGACCCACATACAGGTAATCTTTCCACCTTAGATACCTTTTCTCATAGCATTATATGGAGGTTGATAGTTAGATGTGCTCTTTGATACATTGACTCTATGCACCATTGCTTCTTTCTCCTGCCTTTTTTTATGTCCAGCATCATGTATGTGCAATGTGCACTTGCTGCCATATGTTGAAGAGATAAATAGGAGGCAAAATATACAAATGCGTGTGCACCTATGAACCCAAAAGCCCGAGCTTATTGGTAAGGGATGCCCAATTACATACCACAATATGTGGTGAACAAATTTATGTGGGACAACTTTTCTAAAAATTCTTATGTGCACATAACAATCTTCCCCTCACATGAGAATCCACCATATTGGATATGATTCCTCTTCAACAAGCCACCGTCAAATGCATTACCAATCAAGAACCAAACTCATCACTGGGGGCCACAGTATGAGATAATAATTCTTTTAGCAACTCAACCATGGTAAATTGGGAAACTCATGGTAGCACAATAGCACCTAATCCTAGCGGAACCATCTAGCTTAATACCAGACTATTAGGGATCTAAAGGGAGACCAAATATACAATAAGTGGGCACCTATTAAAAAAAAATCCAAGCTTTATGGGTAAAGACCGCATGTATAAAACCACCACGAGATGTGTAGAACATCGGTTGAATAGAAAATCAAGGAACGACAGAGCCAATGATGAACATCTCTTTTTTATTTTTTTTTTCTCATAAAATAAGTAGATAATTAGGATTTCAAAAAAATTCACCTAAAGTTTTCCCATCTTTATCTTCTGTGATATCGATCACTTCCAAATTCCTCATGTAACCCATTCTAGAGTCACATTTTACTAATATAAAATATTATTAATCATAAAGCCAATCAAATGTTTAAATGCAGACTATATATAGAGAGCTAATCCTATTTTAAAATAAAGGCAAGTCATGTGATGTGGAACTAAAAAAACTTCACTAATTAAGTAAAATAAATCAATAAAAAACATCTGAAGACGGATGCACTTAAATGCTCAGATACCAAAATTGATATGCAAAAATATAAAAATTAAATGTAAGAGATCAACATTTTAAATAAAAATGATCTCAAATAAATGTTAATATTTTCTAAATTTAATTATGTGATAAGAGAACATAATTTCAAATCCCACAAATTAAAACTATTTAAATTTTAAGTTTGACAACCACTATGCCTTTTTCCCACTAGGTGGGGTCGGCTAGGTAAATTCTTGTTTATATACAAATTTAAAATTTAAATAGCTTTAATTTATGGGATTTAAAATTATCTTGACTTGTCCTAAATTTAGAAAAATATTTGTGTTTATTTGAAGATAATTTTTAAGGCAAATACACTTAGGTCCCTGAGTTTAACGCTAAATATCACGCAGGTCCACATTTTTTAAATTATAACTTTGGGGTCCCTGAGTTTTAATAAATATCAAATAGGTCCCTTTTTATTTTTTTATTATTAATATTTTTTAAAATTACCATTTTACCCCCTGCCCTCTCTCTCTCCTCCTGATCCTGCGCACGGGGGCGGCCGCCGGTGGGCTCGGCGGCCGCTGGTGGACACATTTTGCGGCGTGCGCCGGATCGGGAGGAGAGAGAGAGGCGGCCTCTCTCTCCTCCCGATCCGGTGCACGCGCGCGACCGCCTCTCTCTCCTCCAATCCCGGCGCACGAGCGCAGGCCGCTCGCGACCAGTGGTCTCGCGCGGCTGCTGCGCGCGTCACTCGGGACGCCGGCGGATCGGGCGGCGCCGAAGCCGACGGCGGCCGCGCACGTGAGCAGGATCGGGAGGAGAGTGGGGCAGTGGGGTAAAATGGTAATTTTAAATAAGTTAATAATAAAAATTAAAAAATGACCCATTTGATACTTTTTAAAAACTCAGGGGCCCTGATGTTATAATTTTAAAAACGTGGACCTTCATGATATTAAGCGTTAAACTCAGGGACCTGGGTGTAATTTGCCCTAATTTTTATTTAAATCTTTGATCTTTTATTCATATTTGTCTTGCATTAATTTGAGATATTTTTCATTTCACATCAACATGTGGTGAACAAATCAATATGGGACTAGTTTTCTAAACACTCTTGTGCACACAACATACCTGTAAAATTGGAGTTCTAAAAGTTTTGGATGATGTAAGCCTCTTTATTTGTTGATAAATGGAACCAGTTTTTGAAAATCTACATAAAACCAGTTTGAGTATTCTTATTTTGTTATAATGTTTCACAATGTTTAGTTTTTTTGGGTTAATTTGATTTAGATTTCAGTCTTTGTGACTATAGAAAAACTTCCTCGGATGTTTTTTCATGCATTCATATTTGTGTGTACACATATATGTATGATACATATGTATGCATATATCTTATATAACATTGTGCTTTCAGATAATTAAGAGTCCAGTAGCTTTTTTGACGGCAAGTTCTTTTTTTTATGTCTCTAATTGCTTTAGTGCTGATACAGGCCTTCTTCATCATTTCACTTTGTAACAATCAACTACTGGAATGGGTAGAGAATGAGCTGATTTGGGTGTTCAGTCTTATTCCTGGCTTATCTTCTATGCTACCTAAAATAATTGCGAAACTGCACACGGTTCAGGAGAAGTATTTGTCACCTCCAGATCCCGTTCTCTTAGAAGGGAAGGTTGGTGCTTTCATCAAGCTTACTTTTTGCAGCCTCAGCTTTTCCTGTGTTTGTACATCATCCTCCTGGCGTCTATATTTAAATTTTCTTGGATTTTTCATGCAACCTCTAAGATTTGCATGCCTATTCATTCCGATTTTTAAAATTTTCCTGCCAGTAACTTTTTGTTGGAACCAAAGAAGGGCTTCTCTTTGTTTTTTAGTGCATGTAGCTTTTACATTCGTTGTGTTTTCGAGCAATAACATTTTCTTTGATTCCCCTGGTAGCCTTCTTTTTTCAGAATTATACATTTGAACTGTAACAAAGTTAATGTTTTTGGGGAGTGTTTGATTCATTGTTATTATAGGGTTGTCATTAGGAGAAAACAATTGTTTGCTTTAATAACATGTTTAAATAGCATTACAAAAAATTTCAAATTTGGCAGTATGATGACATCTAGATGTCACCTAAAATTGGACGACATCTAGATGTCACCTCACTCCTTCAAAGGCATCTTGTAGTCACCTCATCTTTCAAGAAATTAGCAATGACAAAAGTGCAAGGAAAAATAATGGAAACAAAAGAATCTGAAGGAAGCTGGAGTACGTTGATTTTAAGGGTAAATTATTACTAGGTCCCAGAAGTCTAACAATTGGTAGATATTGTAAATATCTAGATAATATTGACATTTAAATAACACTAATATGTAAATTGCAATGAACCAAATGTTATCAATGAAATATTAGACTGCATGAAGACTTGTTTCTGTATTCTCATGTGAATCTTTCACTCATCATCAGGCAAAAATGTGGAAGTTTTCATTCACAACTGTCTGGAATGCTGTAATTTGGTTAATGCTGATGAACTTCTTTGGCAAGATAGTCACAGATACTGCCCAGAAATATCTTAGGAAAGAGCTCGAGTTGCAAATTAGCAGAAAGTTATCTCCACCAAATTGCTTGAATTCCAGTTCAGATTCTGATTCAGAAAGCAAGAAGATTTGATTATGTTCTGCTGCTTCCTCAGCTAAGCTTAGCTTTCTTTCAAGTGCATTAACAGAGGCCTCAATACTCTTCTATATTCATCTCATTTATTGCTCTGCAGCAAGCATTCATGATGTAAAGAAGATGATAATGTTTGGGGGCAGCGAGCAGGATTTATTTATTCCCCTGCTTGAGAGAAATGCAGTGTATTAACTGAAGTATTATGAAATTTAAAGTGATTTGTGTTGGATTATCATTGGGTTAAAAATAACGTACGAAAATTTATGTTGTGAGAAGTGGAAATTTTCTCTATATTATTAATTATTAGTATTTTTTATGTAAATGTGTTGCATGTATAATGGTTGTTTGTAATCAGCATGTCTACACATAGATTTATAATAAATTTAATTTTAGTGGAATAAATAATATAGACAATTATATGTGATTTTACATATTTTTCATTAACTTTACATTTATTTTATTTATTAATAAATTTTTTACATGAGTTATCTGCCGTTTAAAAACTTATCTCCCTTGTTTGGTAAACTTTAAATCAGATCTTCCAAAAGTTTCATCTATGTATGGTTCAACTTCATCAGAGCATGGTGGTGGGGCTCAACTTGTCGAGCAAAGTTTTAAAATTTAAACTGAATAATTTGGAACCAAATTGTAGTTGAACCGCCCAATCAGACGAACCAGCTATCTGGTTGAACTCGAAAGCACGCCGTGCTAATGAGTCAATGTTGTGGTTCTAATTTTGGATCTAGTCGCTTGGTTGTTTAGTCTTTAATAGTTTTTTTATGTAATAGAATTGCTACACTTTGATCCCTCAATTTTAAGTATTGGATGTCAAAGATTTTGTTCTCAACAACCATTTCGCAATCAAGTCTTTAAAACATTCTGGTTCAAACATCAATAAGTTCAAGTGCATGATGGATCATCAAATGAGTGAATTTTTTTTTTTTTTGAAGTAATCAAATGAGTGAATGTTAAGCTCAAGACATTTGGATGAATGTTAAACTCAAGTGCATTAAAATTTCAAATTCCAGATTTTATTCAGGTTACAGTTCCTCTCCAGATATATCATCTCACAGGTTTCAATTCCAGATTTCATTCACAGAATTCATCCATGCTCACTGATTCAGATTATTACTTTTAAAAATTGTGTATGATGTGAAATAAAATTGATTGATTTATTGAGAATTGTGTTGGATGTGAAATAAAGTGATTGTTTAATGTTGGAATTTGTGTGAGATGAAATATAAAATAATTTTTTAAGTTTTTTTAAAATAAATTTAAGATTTTGGCCATGGGTAGTTTTAACCATGATTTTTAACACATTGCCAAACAGGGCCAGTTCTCTCTTATTTTCCCTCGTATGCATATACGTCCTAATTTTCAAATTAAATAAATTAATCCACCTATTTAAATAAAAACATAAATATGTTTTTTTTAGTAACAAATGTTTTTTTCTTGTAATTAGTAATAGATATTGCTTTTATAGCAAAAATATATCTATTTTATAACTTTTTATTAGTAATAGTTATCCAACAAAGATCCTCACTCAACCCAACTATAAGATCTTATTTAGTTAATTGTTACACTTTATCTTAGCTAAAAGTCCACAAAAGATATTATTATTTAGCTGATGGTTAAAAAAGTTATGTACCAAATTCCATGGTTAAAATATTAAAACAACATTTAATTTTAAAACTAATTAAAATGTATTTTACATTTTATTTTTATATCATATAAATACTAATATTATATAATTATGGGATAATTACACTCAAATTCTTGAATTTAAGGCTTATTATAACACAGCTCCGCGTTTTTAAAATTATAACATCAAGGTTCTTAATTTTTAAAAAATTATCATATAATTTTTTTTTATTTTTTTATTATTAAAAAAATTTAAAAATACCATTATACCCTCTCTCCACTCAATCTGACGGCCGCGCGGCCCGCGCCACCCCGCAGGGCTGTGCGCAATCGTCGCGCTACCCTGCGCAGCTGCAGGCGACCGCTTTGGGTCGCGCAGCTGCCGGATCGGGAGGAGAGAGAGAGGGAGTCTCCTCCCAATCGGGCTGTTGCGCCACCCCGCGTGGCCGCCGGTGGATTCGCGCGGTGCGCAGTCGACGCTCGGCCGCGCGACCCAGCTTGACCGTCGACTGCGTCGTGCGGCCGGGCTGTGATTGCGTGCGACTGCGCGACCCGTCGAGGCCGCCGACTGCGACATGGCCGCCGGGTCGGGAGGACAGAGAGAGGGGGGTCTCCTCCCGATCCGACGGAAGCGCCACCCCGCGTGGCCTCCGACGGCATCGCACGGCCGCCGGATGGGGAATAGAGAGAGGGGGAGTCTCTCTCTCCTCCCGATCTGGCGGTCGCACGATGTCGCGAGGCCACCGGCTACGTCGCGTGGCCGGGGGGCGACTGCCCGCGGCTGCGCAACACTGCCGGCGGTCGTGCGACCGCCGGATCTAAAGGAGATCCCCTTTCTCTCTCCTCCAGATCCGACAGCCAGGCAGCTGCGCGACCCAGCGCAGCCGCCAGCAGCTGCGCGGGGTGGCGTGGCGACTGCGCTTGGTGGGGCGGCCGCCGAATCGAGTGGAGAGAAAAAGAAAGAGATAATGGTATAATGATAATTTAAAATTTTTTAATAATAATAAAATAAAAAAAAACTCATATGATAATTTTTTAAAAACTACAGGCTCTGATATTATAATTTTAAAAATATAAACCTATGTAATAATAAGCTTTAAACTGAAAGACCTAAATATAATTATTCCTATAATTATTTTATTTTACATTATATATATTTCTCAATGAATTAATAAATCTAAATTTCATTTTTTAAGTGACAATTGCGTAAATGTTTATAAAATAATTTATATATATATTATCAAATTATATAATTATTTTCTTTGAAGCACATGCTTAACATTAAAATAATACTGAACAAAACATCACAACAAAATAACTACTTTTATATATATATTTTTTTGCTATAAAAGTAATGCCTACTACAAAAAAAAAAAAAAAAACTAAGGGGGTGTTTGGTTCAGTGTTATCTCAATGCCAATGTTATTTAGATGTCATGTTATCTAAATGTCATTGTTATTCATCAATAGACATTTGTTTGGTTCAATGTTATGATATTAGAAAATATCAATGCTATCCAAATTATTTTTGTTTAGTTGGAAGTTATTGGCATTATAATGACAAATTGATGGTTTTATCTTGAGATGTCGTCCAATTTGGAGTAACATCTAGATGTCATCATATAATGACATTTTTGTAATTAATTGTAATGTTATTTAAAGATATCATTAAACCAAACAATTAATTTCTAAAGATAACATAACATAACATTGAGATAACATTGAACCAAATGCCCCCTAAGAACTTTTACTAAAAGTGATAAACATTATACATAATTTGAAAATTATAATATAAATGTATGGGCAAACAAAAAGGACCAAATCAAAATGCAATTTTCTCGATCACAATTCAATACAAACTCATTCATATTTCAGTAATAATGAGAAATCCAAATCAGCTTATTGAAAGTCAAAATTAAATCAGCAAATCAAACAGCTGCAACCTAAAACCAAATAACAGCTCACTCATTCAAAGAAGAAAATGATAAAAATTCAGCAGAGTATGGAAAGTTCAACATCAAACCCACCTTCAAACAAATGAAGAAGTCGTGAGTTCAACAGAGAACCGACAAACATAATAAGAGAAGCTGCTACCTAGCAAAATCATCAATCAGGTCTGAGAGATATACCCATCTTTTTTTTCCATGACAATTTTCTCTGCTACATTCTTCTTTGAAAAAAGTGAAGTCATCTCAAAAGTTCTTTGCTGGATAATGTTGAAATTATCCCTACATTTTTAAACATGAAGCAAGAGATTAATATATAGTAAGAAAAAAGGATTTCAAAGATCTACCATTATCCACAAGAAAGTATTCATCAACATATATATATATACCAGTATGAATGTTCTAATGATCCAATAAAAGCTGCACCACGCACACAAGGCAACCCGGAGATCTACCATTATTCCATATCAGTGCACTCCCTCCTTTCAAGATCTACTTTACTCCTCTATCAACTTCGGCTTTAGTAACATAATCCTTACTAGAGCTTATCAAACTTAGGTGTTTCCGAGCTGAAGGTAGAATATTACCTTTCTGTTCAGGTCCCGTTTGTTTAGGAGTTTAAAATTAATCTGGTTTAATTTTAACCAGGCATATCACATCACACATAAAATTTAATATTAAAAATTAAATTTATTTCACATTCTACACATATTACTAAAATAATAATTAACTTATATCACATCCCTCACATATTCCAACATAATAACTAATTTTATATCACATCCCTCACATATTTCAATATAATAAGTAACTTTATTTCACATCATTCACAAGTTTTAATAAAAAATATCTCTATCTAAGTTTAATTTTAACCTTCTTAAATTTAACTTTACAAACAAACAGACCAGAATCATTGACTTCAAGCTATTTGCACGTTGAGTGTTTCAATGCTCCATTCAGTTTCACTCTCATGGCATCAAGAAGATCAACAATGACCATCCGTTTATGCTCAAAGATCCGTGAATAAAAGGATTCTACCATATTATTGGTGTTTTAATGACACCTGAAATGTGAAAGAAACTCACACTCAGCCCATGTGAAGTTGAGCGTCTTCAAGTACTCATACAAAGGATTGAAATTTAGAATCTGATCCATATGCTATTCACGCTCCTCGCTAGTGTATGCATTTGGTTTAGTGTTGCATGTAATCACAGGATTGATAACTTTTCTTGACATTTTTCCAGTGATGTCACAAGTACCCTCAGTGCTCAGACCCCATTGCTTGCTCCCTAATTGCTTCCTCAATGCCTTTTTCAATATTACTCGTGAATGCAAGATGGTTGAGATAATCACCAAGTACCACAGGTAATTGTTCCAAGAACTAACTCCAACTGCTTTTAGATTCTTCCTCCACCACAGCAAATCCTATAGGATAGAGACCATTGCCATCATACATTGCTGTTGTAATAAGAAAATTTCTCAAATAACTGCCTCTCAGTGACGAACATCTAAGTAAAGGTCTAGAACAAACCATAAATCCTTATATACACAGCAAAACTAACAAATAACCTTTTGAATCTAGAGTCAACTTCATATTCCATCTTCTTGTGACTGCTTGGGTTCCTTTCTATAGTTCCTTCACGAATAGTGGAACTACCGCATGATTATCCTTTTTAGAACTGAAGGCCACGTTATGTGCAACTTCCCCAGATCTCCATATCCTTTTGTATGCCATAGAAACCTTCAAATCTTATCTCTTTAGCTCATTAGGGAGAACATCTGGCATTTACATCATCTTTGATGATGTTAGCAATTCAACTTACTGTTGTTATTTTATTCTCATTGCACTTTTTACATAAAGGCATTCATACTTATTAAGTTTGATGACTACACATTCCATCAGCCTCACAAAAGAAAAAAAAAGTTCTCACAAAAAGCTGCTCCTTCTCCATGGACAACTACCATGTGAACACGCAGTGGACCATGACATTCTCACTATAATTTAGACTAACATTGCAACGGCCTTTAGTTGACTACTTGACTTGGATATTAATGCTTGTTTGAAAGCAGCTCTAGACTCAAACTAGGAATCTAAAGCAATAAATTTGGTTTAGGAGTAGGACAAAAATCAGACTCTGAACATGAATTCACTGAGAACCTATATGCTCTAAATTGCAAGCTATGTGACTATTCTCTTCTGCTTTACATCCACAGAATTTTCAGTCGCAACATAAATTTCTGCGTTGAATGATTTAATACTGCTTAGGTGTCCTATGACCACTTTCATCAATTTTAGTAATCAAAACTACTACTTATCTACAAGTGTCCCTGCTAGGCTTTATTAATCTTTTCTACATCACCATTTCTGCTGATCTGATACTGCTTAGGTGACATATTATGTAATACAAAATGCAACTCATATTAGCCAAAGACAAATATCCTCTATATCTCAAAATAACCTAGTAAATCATCTATCCTCAATGTCATCTGCGTCCCCCTCATATTTCATTATGCCACCTTTGTCCACTCAGCCCTAAATCTAAACATAATGCAAAATTTTGAATTATTAGATGCCATATGGTTCATGGACATAAATACTACACAGAAAAACAAAAAATGCACCATTCAACATAACCTGGAGATACTAAAACTACTATGTGCTAAAATATTATGAACATAGTTTAGCAAGAATAGCAAAAATTAATAACTCATGGTGTAACATCGTGTGATTCAAATATAGAGGAGAGGTATGGTCTGCCCGACTTTAGCAAACTACATAACTTAAGTACTTTCTAAGGTCACCCATTCGAAGACTTCATCTCAAATACACTTAACTGCGAAATTTTCCACCATTATCCTCATAGTTTTTCCCCAAAAGATACTTCTATAACATGGGATCATACTACTATTTATATAGCTCAGGAATTCTCCTCTTTATGATATATAACAGGTTATTCCTATGCCCCTATCAACACTTGTCAGGCCTAGATGGCTACTAGAAGTTACTCGTTGCACAAGCGATTCCCTTCCTTAGGGCATCAATCGATGACACTCCCCACCATCTTCGGTCATAGATCGTCACATATAGTTATATGCACCCAGCAAAAAAGGACTATCATGAAAAAATCTAAATCCAAGAGAAAATTGCACTAAACTAGTCAAAAATACTTCTAATAATGAGAGGTAACATACAACAACAACAACAACAACAACCAAGCCTTAATCCCACTAGGTGGGGTCGGCTACATGAATCCTTTGTTTCTATTGCGCTCTATTAGTTACCAAATTCTTATCTAAGTTTAAGTAACTAAGATCACTCCTTATAGTTTCTTGTCATGTCTTCTTTGGTCTCCCTCTTCCTCTTTGTACATGGGCAAAATCCAGTAACTCAATTTTTCTAACTGGAGCTTCAATTGGCCTGCGATTTAGATGTCCAAACCATCGAAGCCGACTTTCTCTAAGTTTATCCTCAATTGGTGCAACACCAACTTTCTTTCGGATATACTCATTCCTCATTCTATCCTTTCGTGTATATCCACACATCCACCTTAACATCATCATTTCTGCAACATTTATTTTGTTTGTATGTTTCTTCTTTGCAGGCCAGCATTCAGCACCATATATCATCGCTGGTCTTACTACAGTTTTATAAAATTTACCCTTAATTTTGGATGGGATTTTTCTATCGCATGACACTCCAGAAGCATTTCTCTATTTTACCCAGCCTGCTTGAATCCTGCTAATAACGTCATTATCTATTTCGCCATCATCTTGTATAATTGATCCAAGCCATCATCTTGTATAATTGATCCAAGAAGAATTTTAATGCGACAATGGATTAAATTTAAATGTGATTTCTGTGGGATTACGCATTTGCCTTAGCTCGAGCATATGATATGATATTTGGCGCGACGGCGTCCATTGGCAGTTTCCGACTATCATGAGGGGTGACGATCCCCAAAGCAGATACGTGTCTGCTATGAATATGTGTCCACTAGAGGTCCTCACATAATATTTGGCGCGACGGCGTCCATTGGATATGCCTACGGAGGGCTATTCATGGGGGGTGATGATCCCCAAAGATGTAAAAGGCAGCTGAGGCATAGTACGAGAATTCACGGGCTCAAAAGATAAAAGTGAAATTAATAAAAAAAATCTGCTCGTTATTTATATTTTTTTTATTGTTCTGTTTATATGCTTATGTTTGCCATGCAAAATATGTTATGTTTGTTTAAGATTTGCTGTTCACACTGTGATATGTCATCTCTTTATCCTGCATGAATGTTTAATTGAAATATATGTTATACATGTTTAACTGTTTGTCATTCTTATTATATCATGTTAACATGCTATTATTATTATTATTATTATTATTGTCATTATTATTATTATTATTGTTATTATTATTATTATTATTGTTTAATATTTTTTTATTTAAAGGCTTTGTTAGTGTACAACCTACGAGTCTGTTCTAACAGACTCTGTCACTAACGTGGCAGGTACTGGAGCACTTGATCACGAGAATGGGGAGAATGCCAGTCAAGAAAAAAATTAGTTTATTTCTTTATTTTCTTAGAGAGTGACTTATCTGCTTATGTGTTCGGTTGAGACTATAGGAGTTCTGCTTCATTTGCTTTAGTTAGATGTTTAATTCTGTTATAAGATTTAGTATTGTGAACTATTGTAGTAGCTTTTGATCTATTTAGTTTTCTTCCGCTGTTGATTTAATTTTTCTTCTCCCCTAACTTAGATAAATATTCACTAAAGTATACTATGGTTTTCCATTTTGCTCATTTATTATAGGGATAATTACCTACATGCAACACAATTTAATTTTATTTATGCTTTACTCATTTATTCTTAGTTAATTACATTATGCACACTCAAAACATTACAAAATCTTACGTACACACATTTGAGTTAAAATTTAATCAAAATCTATTTGAAAAAAAATATCATGTTAGTAAATCATTAAAATTATATTTTTACTCTTAATGGTATATATTTTTCTCTTCCTCAATACTACACTAAAGCGTTGATTTGTCCTAAAATTAATTTACGTTGCGAATGTCTTCTTCTTTTGCCGCCACCTAAATATTAAGGTTTTAAAATTTTCACTCAAAATATATTAAATATCCTTAAAATAATATAATGAATGACTCAGATTTTTTGTAATTTAATTATACTTAAGTTATTGAAAAATTATGATTACTCATTATAATAGAAATAAGTTAAAATATGTGCATATAAGATTTTATAATATTTTGAGTGTGCATAGCGTAATTAACTAAGAATGGATGAGTAAAACATAAATAAAACTAAATTGTGTGGCATGTAGATAATTATCCTTTTATTATGACGATCACGAGTCAATTTTACTTTATTGTTTGGGAATTGCAAATATGTTGCCCATAATTTTTGGGAAATGAAAAGGAAAAATGGTAATATATTATTTATCATTCGTGGCTTCTATTAAACTCTTAATTAAATAATCAAAATATTAAAAATAAATAAATAAATAAATAAATAGATAAATATATATGCTGTATACATTCACGGCCAAATATGCAGAAGCCATGCATATGAGTAAATTCAAACGGATTTCAAAGCCGAAGATTATATAATTGCAGCATTCAAACTTTACAATATAATATTTTTTATAACTTTTTTTTATGATAGTATTATTTATAAACTTATTATTGTTTTTTTAGTATTAGTTGGGTGCAGTTGATTTTCATGAATATAATTTAATGCGATTTTTATGTTATTTATTTTATATAAATAAATTAACTGTATATAACTTATATAAAAAATATATATATTTATGTTAATAAAAATAATTTTAAAATAATATTTAGGTGAAGAAAAAGAATGACTATTCTATAAAGTGTGGAATAGAATTCTTATAAAATAAATATTCTATTAAAGTAAATATAAAAATATTTATTTTATATAAAATAAGATTAAAATAAAATAATCATTTCATTCTAGTAAACACACTATCAATAATTTCAGGAGTTACGAGAAAATTATTGGAATAGAGAATCAGAACTGATTTAGTTTAATTTTTTTTTTACTTAATATTTAATTATAAAAATTAATTTTATTCTAACTTTAATATAAATAAAAAATATTAGAATTAATTTTATTTTATATTTTAAATAGTTTTTTAATATTAAAAAAAATATTTTTCTCTTTTTTAAAAATCAATACACCAGCCAAACAGTAGTCGTTCGCAAAGAAAACTCTTTATGCGTCCTTTGCCTAGTCCTGCTACGCTTTCTAGCTGGGTTGGAATTGGATGGAGAACCTGTCGACTCCAGCTGCAGTCGCTTTTTTAAATTCGAGCTTCTCTTCCGTTCTTCCTTCCGATTCCCTTTTCGTACTCTTCCGTCTTGGTGGTACGGTCCCGTATCTTCTTTATAGGTGTATAGTGGCTGTGAAATTGTAATGTTTCAGCGGAGGGAGATTGTGCAGAGAGGAACATAGAATGATGAATCGTAATACCCATAGTTCGGATTACCAGGATTATGTGGAAGTTGATCCCACCGGAAGATATGGCAGGGTAAGTTTTCCTCTTCTCTTCCGCTTCTTCCATTTTTTTCTCAGCTGTGCGAAGTCATTGTTTCCTACCCCCCCTTTTTTTTTCTTGTTTATTTGTGCAGTATAATGAAATTCTCGGCAAGGGAGGTTCAAAGACAGTGTATGAATTTGCCCTCTTTGTATTTGCCTGCCCCTTGTGCAATTTTAGGAAAGAGATGTGTAGGTTGTTCTTTTGTGGATTTTGGTGATTTTCTTAAGTTGATTACCTTTTGGGTTGTATTCGATGGCAGTTTCAGGGCATTTGATGAGTATGACGGGATTGATGTTGCATGGAACCAGGTGAAGCTGAACAAATTTCTGCATTGCCCTGAGGATTTGGAGAGGCTCTATTGCGAAATTCACCTCCTTGAAACCCTCAAGCACAAGAACATAATGAAGTTTTATTCTTCCTGGGTTGATGACTCCAAGAGGAAAATTAATTTTGTCACCGAGATGTTTACCTCTGGAACGCTGAGGCAGTGAGTAGCTGTTTTACTTTAAGCACTTCAGCTGTTTGATTATATGCCTCTGTTAAAATCTCTATTCATTTGCTTGCTGTGCTTTCATCACCAATCTAGGTATAGGCAGAAACATAGGAGGGTTGACATTAGGGTAGTGAAGCATTGGTGCAGGCAAATCTTGAGCAGCCTCCTTTATCTCCACAACCATGATCCTCCTATAATTCACAGAGACCTGAAATGTGACAATATTTTCATTAATGGGAACCAGGGAGAAGTCAAGATTGGTGATTTGGGTCTTGCTGCAATCCTCCGGAAACCGCTTGCGGACCATTGTGTAGGTAATCACTTGTCATTTGGACCTCGTTGAAGCAATTTGGCTCTTGGATTTGTGTATGAAGTTCGATGTTCTACTTTGGGCAGGCACACCAGAATTCATGGCCCCTGAGGTTTATGAAGGGGCTTACAATGAATTGGTGGACATATATTCTTTCGGAATGTGTGTTTTAGAGATGGTAACCCTTGAATACCCATATAGTGAATGCACACATCCCGCACAAATCTACAAGAAAGTTATCTCTGTAAGGATCAAAACACTATTCTGCTTCTGTAATGATTTTGATTTCCTGTGCCTTTGTTTACTGACTGTTCAATCACCAGGGCACCAAGCCTAATGCTTTCTACAAAGTTCAGGATCCTGAAGTGAGAGATTTTATAGAAAAATGCATTGCAAGAGCCGCAGGGAGGCTCTCTGCTAGGGAGCTTATAAATGATCCATTTCTACGAAGTGATGAACAAAGTTTGTCTACTAGGGAAGGAGGCATCACATCCATGGCTCCAATTATGCAGCAGCCTTCTCATAGTCTTGTTTCTAGTTTAAAAAATGGTTCCTTGCATGCTTGTGGGGTGGTGCATCCAGATGATCAATTCTGCGACGTGATGCTAGAGAATTTGTGCGGAAGGGGGACAACTGTATCTAGAACTCGTACCATTAAATGTTCCCATTGGGTGGAGGATGAGCCTTGTGCTAATCTTTTCATCACAACCAAGGGAATAATGAAAGAAGATGGAAAGATCGTTTTAAGGTTCAGAATTTCAGATAGAGAAGGTACTCTTTTGGTGTTATATTATGTTTCAAGTTTCACTGATTGCTTTCCGTTTCGTTTCTTGATCTGATCACATATCTGATCATATGCTCTACAGGTCATGTAAGGAATATTTACTTCCCTTTCGATCTTGAAGCCGATGCAGCATTGGGTGTTGCTGCAGAGATGGTAGCAGAACTGAACATAGCTGATCACGACGTTGCAAGAATTGCACAGATGATTGATAGTCAAGTTTCTTCTTTAGCACCAGAGTGGAAGCCTCACCCAAATATTGGGAAAACACCAGGCTATATGATGCCATCCTTTTGTGATCACAAGCACGAAATTTCATCGACAGTTTCCTGCTCCCACCATGACAATGCTCCACACGGCAGATTCTCAGAGATTTCAGAGGATGATGATGGATCAGAGGATCATGTTACTGAGAGCACTCAAACTCTTTCTTCCAGTCAGTCAGATTCCTTCTATATTAGCAACTCTTCGGACAAAGAGGAAGACAGTCCACCAAACATGCTCGAAGATCATGAAACTAAAACCCACCCAGAACCAATGCAAGTTCGATCGTTTGTGAACTTAGAATCAAGTGATTTCAAAACGGAGAATAAGAACGCAAATCCTTCAACTTTGGAGACAATCAAATCTTTTCATCTGGGAACAAATTTCTCATACCATATATCTTTTCAGGATGATACCACTGAACCCAGTCTCAACAAGGGTTCTGCTAATGGCAATCAACTGATTGGCAGGCAGAAGTGGAGGAGCTGCTTGGGGAATCCCACCAGTTTTATTTCAGCAAATTTCTTCTCAAGCATTTTCATCAGAAGAACAGAGCTTCAGTGAATGCAGAGGATGCAAGGAATTCATGGTGCATTCCTATTTCTACTACCTTTTTCTGTAAATTTTTAATGCCTTCATTCTGCAAGCAAAATGCCTTTTTTCTCACTTTAAAAGGTGTATAATCGAATAATTTTTTTTTTATAAATATAATCGAATAATTGGTGCATCAATTTTGATCCTCCTAAAGTTTACGGTATATCTTATAGGTTGAATTACTTGCATATTCCTATATAGTTTGAGATATTTTTCAAGTTGATGCTGTTTTTAAAGATCCTTAAATTAGGTGTTTCAATTGTTCATGAAATCATTTAATTAATTCCCTGTATTAGATCCATTGTATACTTTTCCATTAAGGGCATGAAAAAGCAAATAATAATAATAATAATAATAATAATAATAATAATAATAATAATAATAATAATAATAATTTTCTCCTTCTAGATACATGATTCAAGCAACCTTCCAGTTGTATTATGTTGCGATGCGTTATGCTCATGCGGTGTGTTGGGATCGTGATACTCTAAAATTTTCCCTCAGTCCTTTCTATGCATTTGCATTTATTTCTATTGGTTTTCTGATATTGGACTTCTATTCCATGAGATTCCATAAATTTAAATTTCTTTCGAACAGGCTCCTAAGATATACAATATATTTCATGTATATCCCTGAAGTTGGACTGCTATTTTACATCGATCTATGAACCTAGCTGAGACTTAATAGAAGATTTTATTCCTCAAGAACCCGTTAAAAGAATGAAGTTCAAATTCGTGAACCTACGTGAAATATGAGTCCAAGCCCGGATAAAGACCAAATAATTTGCCCTTGTTTGCATTCAATATTACATTTGAAATCATGATTTAAGATTTTAATTAAGAAGCCCACATTCATCTTTTTCTTTACTTTATAATGAGAGATTACTTATTATATCATTTTTTTTATTTGAAAACTTATTATATCATTTTTTTTATTTGAAAACTCATCATATCTGCCATATGGAAGTCATTCGCAGCGCAAGGATATTGCTAGCTTGCTCTCAGCGCTCACAAAGAGAACAAACTGATGGCATCCGGCTTTACTGATTTTTTAATTTCATATATAAAAGAGTTTAAAGGAATATTTACACAAAGATTACAAAAATTTATATGTTTCATTATCAAATATAAATTATTATATATATCTTACTAAAATCTTATAAATTTACAAATTTTATATCATTTTTGAATAAGATCGCATTATACTCTAAAATTTGAACTCTAAAATTAAAAAAATTATTTTAACATTTAAAACTAAATTATTAGTCTTAAATCTTAAATTTTAATATTATATTTTTGTTTTTTAGTTTAGTTATATATAAAATTTACTTTTAACTTAATCTGGTGTGAGATGAAAGTGTATTTTATGGATTAATGAATCAATAATGTTAGAACTTCTTCTCCAGTACTTTTAGTCAAATAGCTCTCTTCTAATATCTCTTCTCTAATAATTTTCAAAGAATTGCTCTACTCTAACGAGCCGATGATTCGGCAGGAAATAACATTTTCTCCAATACCCTTAGTCAAACAACTCTTCTTTAATATATTTTCTTTAATAATTTTTATGGAATAGCCCTGCTTTGATAAGCCGACAACTCTTTACATGAGATTTCAGGATATGGTTTTTTTTAAATACTTTAAGTTGTATTGATTCATGATTTATTTGTAAAGGATAATATTTCTTAAAAATATCTTGTCCTATTAACATATTAAATGTGTTTTTTTCATTATTATATATAACTTCAAATTCTAGGTTATGTAATTCATCATTTATGTCTATAATTATTATATTATCAACATTTGTTTTGAAAATTAATTCATGAATCTTTTTATCAAATGTATAGTATCGTTTCTTCTTCGCTTTGAATATATTGTTTTCAATTAATTTAAATTTTATATGAGATAACGATGCTTTTGAATCTATCAGAGCTTTGAATGTTATTGTTATATGTCAACTGAGATTTTATACTTATTTGTACAAGACTAATGCTGATCATTGTATTTTGTTCATTATTTTTTATAGCAGTCTTTATTTCTCTTTGTACTTATTTCAACACTGATTTCTGTTCTTATTTTGGTATTTGGTTGTATCAAAATATTTTCAAAGGATACGATAATTTGCATTTCTTTCTATTTTATAGAAATATATTCTTTTAAGATCATCTTGAGTTTTTTCATTAGTTAAAATATTTATTATATATAAATTACATTTTCTTGATCTCTATTAGCTCTCATAAAAGTTCAATTATGGATTAAATATTCTCAAATATCTCATAAGTAACTCTAGACATAATTAGACATAATAAATTATACTTATAATATTTTATTCTCTCTAAGCTATAAATAAAGAGTAAGAAGATGGACCAAGAGGTCTCTTTCTCTCCTTCCCTCCCTCCCTCTCTATACTTATTTTTCATTTTTGGTCTCCACTTGGAGATCCCCAAGTTTTATAAAAATCTCATTTGATTAGCAGATTTAAACTACCAATACAACATTATGGTTTTTCTCTGAACACTCGGATTTTCACATAAAAAATCGTTGTCTTCATTCTGCTTCATTCACCATTTTAGTTTATTTTATTTTAGATAATTTTTTGCATCAACAAATAATAGAATAAGATACATAAAAATATATTTGTAAGTTAATTCATAGAATTGTTCGAAAATGTTATATAAATATCTAAATTTATAAGATTTTGATATGATGTATATAAAATTTTATTTTTAACAGTAAAAAATATATAAATTTTCATAATTAAAGTAATATTATTTATATAAAAATTTTAAATTAAAATATATTATTTTTACATATTATTATTATTATCTGATATACCTGGATAATAATAGATTTTAGTGTAGATTGCACCTAAACACTTAAGGTGAGCATTATAAATTGGTCCTAATTGTTAAAAAAATTCGATTTTCATCATGAGATTGTAAAATTACTATAGTTTTAATCCTATTTTTAAATTTCTTGTTGGCCGTTCTTAATAGAAACATAAAAATTATTTAATTTTTACTAGTTTGAATTATTTATATATTTTTAAAGGATCAATATATCCCATTATCCTCGCTGTTCCATAAAATTTAAATCTTTTTCATCTTTTATATTCTCCCCTCAAAAAGTTTAATATTAGAAAAATATAAATATTTTAAAATTATTCTAAAAATAAAAATTAATAAATAATAATAATCTTAAAATATAATAATAAAACATTGGATAAAATGACAATACTTTTACAATTATAGGAATTAAAATTATATTTTTTTGAAATTAAAGATTGATTTGCAATGCTATTCTGACCTAAATGAGCTAAATGCATTAAATAAGTATAGCAAGAATATACATGAATTTTACTTCAAAAAAAAAAAAAAAAGAATATACATGAATTATTATAATTACTGGCTAAACTAGTATTTTGAGCCTTGGCTCTGATATTAGTTATGATTGATAATTTTATAATTGATAATTATGTAATATGAAATAGAATTTATTATGTTATTAATTTTAAAAAAAAGAAAAATACTTTTATATCATAATTTTTTTTAAATATTACTGATACACAATCTTTTTTTTTATAAAATTTGAACTATAGGGCTCGTTTCGTTGAGTGTTAAATTTAGATAATAAAAGAAAAAATATTTTATTTTATAGAATTGATAGAAAAGAAATTTATTTTAATACTGAGATTATGTGAAATAAAGTTAATTTTAAGATTAAAATTTGTGTTAGATATGAAATAAAATAGATTTTTAAGGTTAAAATTTGTGTTGCATGTGAAATAAGTTATTAAAATTTATAATAAATTTAAAATATTATTAAATATAATTTTGCCTATTTTTGAGTTTTAGCCGTACAAGCACATAGGCTAAGTATATGAAAAAATATATAATATTTACGTTTTATGTGATATGTATATAAATATTTCTAAAAAAATATTATCCTGATCTCAATTTCTCGTGTTTTCAGGCTAACGGCAATCCGAATTGTCACATATATATTTATAGAACGGAGAGGACAACATTGAAGTCAAAAAATTTTGTTCAATTATTATTATTTGTCTCAATTTTTGATTACTTTAATAAAATTCTTTGACAACAAGTAAAACATATTTAACTATAAAAATTAAACCTATTTTACATTCAACGTAAATATAAATATTAAATTAATTTTATTTATATTTTATATTTTTTTACTATTAAATTATCTATTTTTTATTAAATTATAAAATAAAATATTTTTTTTTATCTAAAATTTAACCCTAAAACTAAATGAGGCTCGAAGTCAGCTAATAAAATAATACTATTTACTTATAAATTTATGATGATTGCTCTTATTTTATCTCAAATATACTGAGCCTCATTTTTATTCATCCATAAAAAAAAAAATGAAGGAAATGATTCTACAGGCTATAGAACTAGTGAATTTCTTTTTTTTTTTTCTCACTTTTTCTAATTTATTGAAATTTGAATTACTGAGTTTGGCATCGTTATTTTTTTCAGATATCTAATTTTTCATGTTAAATCTTTTACCTCTCTAATTTTATTCATTTTTTTTTCTCATTTCTCTATCTATTATGCCAACTCGATAAACTTCATGTTTCATCCATCTGCAGGATAGACTTGTGATTATTGAACGAGTTTCGAATTTCAAACATAATTCACTTGCTCTACACGGAGAAGTTCAACCCACAGGATTTCACGTAAATTTGGTTGAGTTTTGGTATTCTTGAGGCTAAGCAGTTCCATATTTAAATTTTGGAGTTATAATCATGATTTTAATTTCTTCAAAAGTCTCAAATTTTTACCCCTGTTACAATCATTTTTATTGAAAGCAATTTTTTTTAATAAAAAATTTATATCTGTTATCCTTAATGAAAACTTTTTATAAGCTGTATCTCCTAAATTAAATATTTACAAGCATCACTCCCTATTTTGAATGTAAATATATAAGCAGCATCGTCATGCTAACTTTCATTTACTATCTATTATTTTAATCTAACTAATATTAGCACATATAATTAAAATTATTTGTAGCCTTTTATTTGAGAGCTAGAAAGTCCACCATTTATATTTTTTATTTCTGCTTTATGTAGATTTTTTTATTTTAAAATTTTTATCTACTTTTGAGGTCTCTATTTTTTCTACAACTTCGTTATTGTAAATTTTTTTGAAATAAGAAAGATGTAATATTATTTACATATATAAATTCTAGTTAAGTTAAAGAAATAATAAACAGAAATTAGTAAGAGAGCTGACAATAAATTCAGATTCAAAATAGAGGGTATTGTCTATAAATATTTGACTTAGGAGGTCTTGCATGTAAATATTTGATTTAGGAGTGCTAACTGTAAAAAAAAATTCTTTTGGAGTTATAAATGTAAATTCTCTTTTTTTATTTTTAGTTATTGAGAGCAATCTTGATTTATGATAAAAGTGTTGGGTTCGGCCCATACATATTTCCCATATTGGGCTGGCCCATATAATTGGGCCCATATTGGGCTGCCAGACAACAACTTTAATTAAAGTTTAAGTTAATTAGCCCATGCACTTGAATTGAGATGGAGTCATCTAAAATATTAAGTTAATTGGAAGTTTATTTTTAACATTGGATCTAAATTTTTTTTAATAATAATAATAATACTAAATAATTTTGAAGTAATATTTTTATTTTAAAAAATTTTAAATAAAATTAGTTAATTTTTAGAAGATGCTTGAGATATGAAGTAAAGTTAATTTTTATTTTAAAATTTATATAAAACATAGAATAAAATTAATTTTAATGTTAGAGATTATATAAGATTTAAAATATTATAAATTTAATGTTGAAATTTTATTATTATACGGCTTATAACGATAACTTCAACAGAGTTTTAATGAATAATTTTTTTAAAATTTTTTAAGTTTTTTCTAAAGATTGAAGGAAAATTTATTTTAACATTATAATATCAGATAAAATTATTTTGTTATTTAAAATTGTATTTGATGTAGATTAAATTTATTTCTTTATTAAAATATGTATTAGATGTGAAAAAATATTAATTTTTAAGGTTACAATTTTTGTAGGATAATATATAAATTTGATTTTTAATATTTAAATTTATATATGATTTGAAATAAATATAAAATATTGATGAAGGTATTTTTAAACTTAGGTAAATAAATAATGTTCAACTTTAAAAATTTCACATTTTATTTTTGAAAGGTGAGCAAAATAAATTTACATAGTTCATGTATTTCAAATTTGGTTAAAAAATTATATGGTACTTATGCATGAGTTTACATAATTTAGCATTGCATTCAAACAAATTGGACTATGATGCCAAATTATTAAATTTTATTTCACATTTAATCATATATAAAATGTAACATAATAAACTAAATTTACTTCATATGAGTTATTTTTAAAGTTAATTTTAATAATTTTATTACTCTTCATCTTTAGTTTTTTTCTTCTTTATGTTTTTTATAGAAGTTACGAGAACATCCTAATAATTTTAGTTCTTTTCATTTTTTTTAAAGTAGAAGTAGATTTCGAAAGAAAAATTGAGAAACAATCTTTCTAATTTACTGTGTAACATCGATTTTTAGTAAACTCTCGCCAAAAAAGTAAAATTTTAGAATTTTTTATTGAATATATTAAAAAATTAATCTTTTCTAAGATTAGAAATCAAATTTCTTGAAACATAAACTACATTTATAGCTTGAATTTGGATTTAAGTCAGCTCGAATCATAAACGAATCAATTTGTATAAGCTTATAATTTTTAATTTTGAATCGAAATTTAATAAATTTTTTTAAAAATAATAATTTAAATTCAAATTTTTTGATATTGTGTCTTTTAATTTGGCAAAGTTTAACAACTTAAAATAAGTTTAGTGACTGTATTACAAAATAATATAATATAATATAATATAATATTAAGTAGGATTGTTTGGTTTAATATTATATTAATATTATATTCTTTTGCTTAAATGTTTTTATATTTAGATATTTTTTAAGTAATATTTATAATTTTAAAAAAGTATTTAAATTTACTTTCAAAATAAATAATTATTTTTTCAGATATAATTATGGGTGATTAAATATGTTCATTTAATTTTTAAAATTAAATATTTATATCTATTATCTAATATTTATAAATATATAATTACAAATCGCATATACGCATGTATTTATATAATTCTCTGAAAAAATTACAATGAACCGCTCTCAACTTTTAGAAAAATAGACCTCTCAAGCCCTACACGTGTAGAATCGTGTGCGATGGCACGTGACGTGAGACACAGAATATTTGAAAGTATTCCCAGCACGTGCCACCCATATTGCAGGACGTTGGAGGGTATTCCTGTCATTTCGTTCTAAGAGGGCTTGGATTCGCGGGTCCCGTTTTTGCTTATTTCCCAATTTACCCCTGATACACTCTACTACTCTGAGCTAGAGAGAGAGAGAAGAACCACCCTTTTCCCTCTGCTTCAAATTGCTCGAGAGATGGAGGAGGGCAACCAGTAATGGAGTTGGATTTCACGGGAGGAAGAAGCTCTGAGCTCGGAAGATGAAGTTCGTCGGTCTTCTCCTGAACTACCTTTTCTTTCGAACATAGAAGGTTGGATTTTTAAGAGAGGAGAGATCCCGTGTGTATTCATGGCAGAGGGAACCCGCGCCGGCCGTGCGGTGACGGTGATGCTGATCTGCTGCTTCCTGTGGTCCGCTGTGGAGGCGCCGGGCGAATCGAGGCAACGCCTGGCCGCGCGGAAGCACCTGCGGAGGCTCAACAAGCCGGCAGTGAAGAGCATTGAGGTTCCTCTTCCCTTACCCTAATTTAACCTAAACCTAAATGCATCCCATTGTTTACGTAAAGATTTTCGGCTTTTTTTTGAACTCACAACCCCTTCTGAACTTTGGGTTTCAGAGCCCAGATGGCGATATCATAGATTGCGTGCACATTGCTCACCAGCCTGCATTCGACCATCCCTTTCTCCAAAATCACACAATCCAGGTCTCTAGTAGCACCAATCTCTTCTCCAATTTGGCTCAAATTTTTCAGGTTCTGTACTTCATCTATTCTTCACTTTTCAATTTCTTCCAGTCGAGGCCTGCTTTCCATCCTGAAGGACTTTATGATGCCGGCAAAGTGGCATCAGAGGTTAGTAAGAAGAAACCCAACAGTATAGTTCAGCTTTGGCATCAGAATGGGAGGTGTCCTGAGGGCACAGTACCCATAAGAAGAACGAGGAAGGAGGATATTCTCAGAGCCAGCTCAATAAAACGATATGGAAGAAAGAAGCACAGGGCCATCCCAAGGCCAAATTCTGCAAACCCTGATCTTATCAATCAGAGTGGGCATCAAGTATTGGATTTAGACTATGGAGAAATTGAAGTGTTTTTCCTTCGTTTCATACTTCTCTTTCTCATTCCCTTTTTTTTTTTTTTTTCCTTTATCTTCTTCTTTATGCATCTTTTGGAGTTTAGCATGCAATTGCCTATGTGGAAGGTGATAAGTATTTTGGAGCAAAGGCGATTATGAATGTTTGGGAACCAATTATTCGACAGCCCAACGAGTTTAGCCTCTCACAGCTCTGGGTCCTGGGGGGCTCCTTTGGTGAAGATCTCAACAGCATTGAAGTTGGTTGGCAGGTAATTTCTTCATTGATTTTCTTCTTCATGCTGGAGAGAAAAAATTGTAATCTGTCTTCCTTGAAGTTTAGAAAATAAATCAACCAAATAATCTTGTCTCTCGCTTGATAAACAAAATAGGTAAGTCCTGATCTCTATGGAGATAATAACACCAGGCTGTTCACTTACTGGACTGTGAGTATACCCACCTTCTTTTTTACTGGTAAACCATCATTTTTATCTGGATTTACAGCTTTCTTTGTTTAATATTTACCATGGATTCACAGAGTGATGCTTATCAAGCAACGGGATGCTACAACTTGCTCTGCTCTGGGTTCATTCAGATCAACAGTGAGATAGCAATGGGGGCCAGCATATCCCCTATATCTGAGTATGGTGGCTCACAGTATGATATCAGTATACTTGTCTGGAAGGTAAAAAACGAAGCCCACTGGTTCCCACATGTGAAGTAATACCAAATCTAAGCAAAACCGTGCAGGGAATCTTTGACTCATTTTCTCTTGCTCATTGAGATAGAAAGGGAAAATCTAATGTCGCAAAGTCCCACAGTCCTACTGTTGTATTGAAATCAGTGAACAACGACATCTACATAGGGCAAAGATTTTGAGCCTGTAACTTATCACGAAGAAGCATGGGGCTCAAACAATGGATTAAGCTATAAATAGTGTTGTTTAAAGGAATATTTTTTTTGAAACTAGCTAGAGCCTAAAATACTATAAGAAAATGAGTCAAATACATCAAGTATAAAAGTGCGATTCTCCTTCAGAATTGAACAAAAAACAAGCAGGAGGGATGCACCTTCCTCCTAATCCACCTAAGCAAAAAATAGAAGCAATAAAAAATGTTAAAAATGTCAACAAGTTAGCTACCACTAGCATCTCCTCCGATGGCTTGAAGTATATCTGCTATGGCCTGACTAGAATCACCCTTTAGCCAAAGCCCTTCTGCTCTAGTTGCTCAATTCTTGCTAGCTTGGTTGCCTCTAGCTTGGTTGCCTCTCATGCGCTATTGTTTTCTACGATAACAATTGTTTATGTGAAGCGTTTGATTACAACAACTCCCAGGAAGGTGCCTCTGTGGTTTTTGATAACCGTCGCTGCACCCATTGTGCAGTTCACTTTCGCGGAGCCGTTAAAATTTACCTTGTTCCACCTCAGGGAATGGGGATCCCAATGGGAAGACGAGGGGTTACCAATGTCACTAGGACTCGTGGGATCCCACGTCCGCGGGATACATATGTCATATGTGTATGTATTCAAAGTGAATGTTAAAATGTTCGAGATATTGAGTGAAGATGCACTGTTAGAGACTTGTCTGTGCCTTCGGTAAGAAAGGCTTGCTTGTTCAGCAGTTCATCATGGAGCGGAAATCTGCCACGGCTTGCCCCATCACATCTCATATATGATTATATCTTAAAAAGTAATTTCAAACCAACACTAATCAAATTCTGGATTGACTCTCGAGTAATATTCGAGTTACTGTTCTACTCATGCATCTTCCTTTCTGAGTTTCTATTAATTCAACTGATTCTGGGGCAGGATCCAAAGGAAGGGAACTGGTGGATGCAATTTGGCAGTGATTCTGTGCTAGGATACTGGCCTTCTTTCCTCTTCTCCTATCTAGCAGAAAGCGCATCCATGATAGAATGGGGAGGAGAGGTGATAAACTCTGAACCAGAAGGTCAACACACAGCCACCCAAATGGGAAGTGGGCATTTCCCTGAGGAAGGATTCGGCAAGGCAAGCTACTTCAGGAACATACAGGTAGTCGATGAGTCAAATAACTTGAGATCTCCTAAAAGAATGGGTGCCTTCACTGAGCAATCCAACTGCTATGATGTTCAAAGTGGCAGTAATGGTGATTGGGGCAGCTATTTCTACTATGGAGGACCAGGCAGGAGCCCCAACTGTCAATAAAATATCATTTAAGTTCTTCTTCTCCCACCACTTTTTGTTAACATTCAATCTGCCTTTAAAGTTTTAAATTAGTGCTCAACTGTGTTTGACTCTCTAGGTATTAGTGACATGTTCTTGCCCTGAGACAAATGTTTTCATTTTGTTAACTATGATCTTCACATAAGTGAGTGTAGTTTATGATTTTCAATGTACTTTTTTTTAACTATGGTAATGTTTGAATGAGATTTTTATGGTATCTTCTGTTTTTTATGTGTTATTTATGCTTACTTTATAGTAATTTTGTGCTGGTAAAATGAATAGTTTTTATCCTTCTGCAAGCTTTACTGGAATTGCTCACATGTGCCTTGTCTCTTTCTCTTTAAATCTGTAAGGAAATCACTCTTTTTGAGTTGGATTGTCTGGCTTTTGCTTGGGGCTTGAAATAATTGGAACTTTGTGTATGATGCCTTTGCTCAAAGTTCTTTTATAATTATTTATAGTTAAAATATAATGAATTAAAAAAACATTATTGTCTTTAATACGGCTTAATAATTGAGCAATAGTGTTCTTTTGAATAGCTAAATTGATGCGATGGAATATAAAAGAAGTTATTAGGCTCCTCACAAGTTGATTTTTATTCCATAGGTATTCGACATATTTGAAAAATGAAATAATATTAGGAGTCAACGTGTGACGTTTTACGGTTATTTGTTCGTAGTATGATGCCGTAGAAAGAATTCTTTGAAAATTCATCATGTTTTCATATGAACCAGAGACATTTTCTTCACTTTTAACACCTTTTAATTTGCAAGTTCGTATTTTACTCGCATTTATAATCAGTATAATTCAAGTTCTTTGAGCATGATATTGTGTAAATTATTGTAATTAATCAAATTTCAAGACTAGGCTTTTTAAGGTTATGTTCGACTCATGACTAGATTAATCATGATTAAGAAAATCATGAATAAATGGAAAAAAAATTATAATTTCTTTAGGAAAAATTGTATTTGGGCTCTTGATGTCAAGAGAATGCTATAAATTAGTTTTAATTTTTGAAAATCTCAATTGAGTCTCTTTGATTGTAAAAGTGTAAATTAAAATATAATTATTAATTTTGATATTATGTTATAAAATTTTTAGAATATAATTTTGAAATAATATTATTTTAATATTTTTTTAGTTTTAAAATTTTAGAATAAAAAAATAAGTGATGAGAGAAATTTTATTAAATTTTTAAGAAGTTTGAGGATAAAAGTGCATGATGGTTTCTTAAAATGCACAGATGGTTTTTTTTTTTTTTAATGCACAGATGGTTTAAATTAGTTACTAAAGAGATATTCAAATTAAAGAACTTTTATAATTTTGGGATTTAAAATTATTTTTTTTTTAAATTGAGATAAATTTATAATTTTTTCTCAACCTTTTTCTCTATAATATTTTAGTCGTGATTATTTTAGTACGAGCTACATGTGCATGATCATGTTTGCCAAGGCCTTTAAAACGCTGTAATCTCCTCTTAAAAAAATGCAATTAATTTTTTATATTTATATCATATATATATATATATATCAATATTAAAAATTTAATTTAATTTAGTTTTACTTTTTATATATTTATTCTAATAAAATAATTAATTTTAGTTTATGTTCAACAAAGAAATTTTAATAATAAAGTAATTTTATTTTTTTTTATCATAGTATTAAAAAAAAAATTTAAAATAACTCCAATAATATGAAAAATATACTCGAAATTTAACCGAAGGAAGTATGCCACGTCAAATTTAATTCATAAATATAAAATATAGTTCTTATCATGGGACGACAACTAAAATAGTAAGATAAACATAGTCTAACTCCCTCACGGATAATATTTAGTAGACTCATAATTTTAATTTTTTTTAAATAAAAACCTAATGTTCATATTTAAATTTTAATAAGATCTTTTTTATGTAATTTATGTTTTTTTTAAATAAAATTTATATTTAAATTGAATATATAATTTTTAAAAAATTAAAAATACTCCTCCCTGTTGGCCCTGCAAGCGAGCTCACAGTCGACACGCACGAGGTCTATATGCGGGAACAGTCACCGCATGCGCGGAGAGTTGCGGCGGCCTTACGCCCTGTTTGGCGCGAGGACTAAATCAGGACCAAAATAATACTATTTTAAAAAACAATAATAATAATTATAAATAAAATTTTTTAATCATTTTACACAAATTCTAATATTAAAAAAATATTATTTTACTTCACATACTCAATAATTTTTAATTTATTTTACATCTTAGACCAAAATACTCGATTCAAATATTTTGATCTAGAATGTGAAATAAAGTATATATTTTTATTAAAAATTATTGAGTATGTGAAGTAAAATAATATTTTTTTATATTAGAATTTATGTAGAATGATTAAAAAAAATTATTTATTATTATTATTATTTTTTAAATTAGTATTACTCTATCCTGATTTGATCCTCACACCAAACAGGGTCGTGTGCATGTGCACACCACCGCAGGGCGAGCCCTCCAGCAATCCACGAGTTAGCCCCAACTTTCGCACACTTAGGTCCGGCGGGCTGCGGTGGCCTGCGCGAGGGGGAAGCGCGATGCTGTCGGAGGTTAGAATGGGAATATAAATTTTTTTCTTGTATAATTATATATTTAATTTAATTATAAAATTTATTAAAAAAAGAGAAAAATATATTACTAATATTATTTTAGTCCTGATTTTAGTCCTCACGCCAATCAGGCCCTAAATTTTTTGATTGGTTTCTGTATTTTACCAAATATTACAAACGAGGTCCTTCTATAGTTTTTTTTTTAATTTAATTTAATTTAATTTTTTATTTTTTTCGAGGTCCCTCTATAGTTAACAGTTAACACTCATAGAATTTCAATTTTATCCTTCATATTTCTTCAATCCTTCATTAGAATTTTAAAAATTACGAGAGAGAGAAGGGTGGGGAAAGGGGGATAAAATTAAAATTTTAAAAATTAAAGAATTAAAATATTTTTTAGATTCTGATGAAAATCATCAGTTTGAATATTTTACGCAATAATTATAATTTCAAGAGACTTCTATTATTATAAAATTTTCAAAATAGTGACCAATCAAAAAATTTTTAGAAACTGAACATCAAAGTATAATTAAAAGTTAGCTACGGGATCTTTTAATAATAATTAATTTTATTTCATATTTTGAATTCTGTGTTGGAAAAAAGAAATCTTATTCTCATATTTCGTAGTATATCTCTATTAAGCTGACTGATATACAAATTTAGACATTTATATTATGGTTGAGAAATATTTTCATATAATCTTATTAGAGCAAAACAACCATAGAGCATGAGAAGCATCAAAGAAGCTGAAAACTGCTTTATTCAATTCAATAAAACCCCACAATTTTATTGGGACTCCACCATCGCCCTCCTCCAACTCTTCAAGAAGAACTCAATCAGATCAGAACCGTTCATCAGAATGTCCACATAATGAGATGTGAGCTCTAGCTTTCAAAGGTCCTGAAACAGCTTGCTGATGCTTCACTCCCTGCTAGATATATTTGTGTCAGTTGATTGGGAGAATGAGCGAAAGTAGTCAATCAATCTATTTGCATTGAACTTCGAAGCAATTGTGAGGCAAGTTTTGCCCAAGGTTTTAAAAACTCGAATTTGTTTCGGTTTCAGTTCGGATAGGTGTTAGCTGAAACCGATTCGAGACCATTGAAAACTGATTGATTTCCGCGAGTTTTAGTTTGTCATTGCTAGAGTTCAGCCTTCTTTGTGAAGAAAAATTGTAATTGAAGAGACCTGAAGCTGAAATCAAAAAGGACTTAGTTTACTCACATCCTCTGTGCAGATCTGGAACTGAAGAGGCTCATGCTTCTTCTTCATTGACCTCGGCCCTCGACCTCCCTGCAGCATTACAATGGAGACGGTGGCAGCCGCCAAGCCGGCAGATCTCAGCCATTTTCTCAAGCTAAAAGCATTGCAGCCATCCTTCTCCTTGATCTCCGGAACATTTTTCTCCACCATCTCCCCCAGCACTTCTTCTTCTTCTTCTTCTTCTTCTTCTTCTTCTTCTGCTCGTTGTTGTTGTTGTTCTTGTTCTTCATCTTCCTCTTTTTCGAATGATAATCTTTGGGAGTCCTCATCAGAAGCCTTATCATCCTTTTCCTCTAACTCATTTTGCTGAGTTGAAACCAAAGCCTGCTGCTGCTCCTCCATGGCTTGAGGGGGAGAATTCAGCTCTTGATCAACTGAGAGAGAGAACTTTGGGTAGAGGTACTCCCACTCATCAAAATCCATTTGCCTGTAAGCATTTGCCATGGAACGAAGTTATAAGTTTTGTTGATGAGCAGAAAAGAGGAAGTTAGAAGCATTATATAGAGCTTGAAAGAGATTATAATTCAATATTATTAGTGAAAAAGACAATTTTCACTTTTTTTCGATTATTATTGTAGATATTATGAAGCAGCAAAGCTTGCCAATTCTCATAATGCCTATCACCCTTTCCTTCTAATCTTGTTTTGTTTTCAAAGCTATAGAATTATACATGTTTTCAAATCTGCCAATAAGGCAACTGATTTGGAGCTTCTTCTAACTGAGTGGAGAGAAAGCTTGCCTGGAACTAAGAGTCCCTGGTTCGAATTCACACCACTATAATTCTCAATTGGGTGAAAGAAATTGTGGTATTTGGAAGAAAAATAAAATAAAATAAATAAGACGACTGATTTTATACCTTCTTTTGCTTTTGTTAAGGATGCCAACTAGGAGGGGGATACATCCCTATCAATTGAGTTTTGTAACATCCTAGTAGATGATGTTGTAATTCTTACTTGATCTTTTATTTAATACAAAATGGGCTTAGGCCAATTTTCACGATAATGACATTTTTGTTCTTATATTTTGGGACTATTTGCAACTTAGTCTCTCTATTTTACACCTGTTTGAGATCGAACCATACTTCAGGTTTGGTCATAGCTATCAACATTAGTTCTCGTTTTGTCCCGATCCAACTAGTTCTGGGATTGGTGTGGGCAAAGATCATTTGGGTCCGATTATTTTAACTACGCATTGCCTTTACAAACACAACTTATGATCCCGTGAAATAACAGAAAGGTAGTTCTACCTTTAACCATCCAACTTATAGAACAATGTTAGGAAAGGGATAAGGACCAAAAGGCAAATCTTACAAATTAGAGAACTGAACTACAAAAATCTTTAAATTATAGGTACAAACATATCTTTTTCTTCATTATTGGTGTTCAAAAGTAGCTTTAAAATTAATCATTGAACCAAAAAATAATAATTTTAGCATAGAGCACAAATCATGAACTATTGATTGAAGGAAAGAGGTTTTGCATTAGGTCTGCAAGAGCCATCAATGTGATTGTGATAATTTAAAATCACAAAACATTATGAAATAACAGAAGACCAAGAAACTTCTTACAAACAGTATGCTTTAACATAGAACAGTGTTAACCTGTATAAGCCAATGCCAACAATAATGCTTACTAAGTGCCGCAGTCGAAACAAAAGGGGATTCAAAAAAAAAAAATTGTCGGCAAGAGATCTCAGCTAACGAAGAAAACAGAATAATGTGGTCTAAAAACTTCACGGTTTCCACTAAGGTCAAACTTCAATTACACATTCAAAAAAGTAACTATGGAACAGCTCTTCTAAAGTTTTGTACTAATTGTAATATTAGCAACTACGAGAATTTTATGTGAGAAGTAAAATAACTACGAGTTGTTACATGTCTTGCAACTAACAATATAATGTTTGTATTTGGTAGCTCTCTTTGATGACACGTTAAAAGAGTAATTGTGATAACTTGGGGCCGAATAAGATTGAGAGTGATCGCCGGAGTAGTGTCCATATAAGTGAATCGAAATAGCCTGGATGAGAAACTGCTCCTGATAAGCTTCTAAGTTGAGGGGGACAGAAATAAATCGTCTTATATTGGAAAGAGAGGTGAGTTCCTAGGCTGTATAAGTAGATAATGTGATCTCAAATAGTAAAGATACATTTGGAGGCAAAATAGTGGGCTAATGATGAGAAAGTCCATAGTTAAGCGTGCTTGAGATTAAGTAGTACTGAAATAGGTGACCTGGAAAGTAATCAGTTCATGCAGTTCTCAAAAGTTAATGCGGATAATATCTTTATATTTGGATCATGTGATGCTATAATAATATGTTAAACTTCACTACTTAGACAAAAATAGAGATATATTTTTGTTCTTTTTCTTCTTAAATGATGACATGTCATCGATAAATGGATCACTTAATTCTCTTATCAAAATTCTTTCAATGCTCTTTGAATTCACTCATGTAAAGTCTCCCAAAAATAGTAGCATCAGCTACAAAGTGTACTTTGCACTAACTCCTGCTATAGTTGGGAGAGAAGGGTAATAGTTTCTCAATGTGATCTTGTAAGAATTTCCTTGCATGTTGTTGTCCCATGTTGACACTTCTTATAGATTTCGGTTACTGCTTGATTTGGTTTTTGGGAAGTACATATGGCACTCTCTTATGAAGTATGAGATTTCTTGAAATTCGAGAAGCACACATTCCTCATTCACTAGAGAGTGTTTTTCCTAAATGAATATCCGAATGAGCACTTCCTTATAATTAGAGGATTTCCATGTAGAATGATGCCACTCCTTGAGGGTTGCTTTTCAAAGACTTCTTTAGATAGACCCCAAATTTAACATCGATATTTCTTTCATCAGGTTTCTTTTAGCATGACCAAATACTGGCTTAGATGCCCTTGTTCATATCCCATCTTTATTCGAGGTTGCAGAACTTAGCTTAAACCTTAGACTCAGTCGATGCTTTCAGGGTTGTCAAACCTCATGATTGAAGTTTCAAACTTTGACAAAATCTTTTGACAAATCCTTCTTTAATAGTGAAATTCTTTGATTGACTTCCTATTTATTCAAATTAAAAGGGATCCCCAATAATTTTCCCCTTCCCCGACTTATGTGAGATTAGTTCCAAGCTAGCTGCAATTCTACAAACTTCATAATTGGATTTAGTTGTATGATTTGTCTTCATATTCAAAAGATTTTTATTGTCGTAAATATTCTTAAACAATAGCATCTTTTTCTTAAGCATGTCCTTGGTCTAATAACAGTAGACTTCAATATATTTTAATTTTTGAGTGAGAATAAGTTCTGTGACAAATGATTTGTACTAAAACTATCATATTATAAGGAATATTTGTTTTGACAGTGTCAAATTCTTCAAGTAGCCTCTTCATACATAGCTTTTTTTTTATTTTTTCCTATTATTGCTTTCAACTAAGCTCTGATCATTAAAAGTGTAATGCACTTCTGAGAGATCGAATTTAAAAAAAAAAATTTTGCACGATATTATCTTTAATACAGGTAGACCTGGGTGTCATTTATCCTACAAATTTTTTTTATTTTATTCTAATTTTTATTTAGAATTTTTTATTCTAATTTTTATTAGAATTCTACAAGTAATATAAATATTAAAATTAAATTCGATTTAATTGGCATGAGAGGTGTTTACCGCTTGCAGGTACTCTTCGCGCCGAGGCGACAGTTCTCTCCACTTTGAAGTCAAAAATTCTCTGTGCAAGTCAAAGTTCTTCATTTTATCGGAGACCAAAACGTCGGCACCCAGAATTAGACCTCGCTCCATTTACGTGGCCAGAAACCTATCCACGTGTTCCAGCTGCAAATTCACCCACGCTCTAACTCGATCTTCGCCGGTCCCAAATCGACGATTTCTTATTTTTCAAAAAAAAAAAAAAAAAACCGACGATTTCTCCGGCGACAAACTCCGGATCAATGGCGAGCAGCAGCGGCGCCAAGACGCCGGAATCCGGCGGCCAACAGCCTGCTGCTCCGTCTTCCACAGCTGCTGCTTTGAGGGATTGCGAATCCTGCCGCTCGGCTCCTGGCATCCCCTTTTGCCGCGTTGAATGGTCCTTCCTCTGCGCCGGCTGCGCCGCCGTAGTCCACGGCCAAAATTGGGTCGTCGCGGTCTCACCTAGCCCCAACCCTAATTCTAGCCTCTCTCACTTCCCTTCTTGTCCCTATCCCTTTCCCTACCCTTTCCCTTTCGCCAACCCTAGCTCCAACCCTAACGCCGTTGTCCACCTTTCCTCCGACGAAGATGAGCTGTCTCCGGCAGATCCAAGCGTCCAAGGGCCATCGGGAGGGAGAGGTCCGTGTCAGGCGCCTTGGAGAGGAGCGTCGTGCCGGAGGATGGAGAGCGTGATTCGGTACAGGGAGAAGAGGAAGAGCCGGAGGTTCGAGAAGACAGTGAGGTATGAGAACAGGAGGGCTTATGCTGAGCTGAGGCCGAGGGTTGATGGAAAGTTCGCAAGAAGGGATGGTGGCGAGGGAGGAGAGGAGGCAGGGCCGTCGGACGCGGTTGATGAGGCGGGAGAGAATGTTGGGGATGGCGGAGCCACGTCGGAGTTTTTGGGAATGGATCAGGTTACGGAGCTGAAGCCAATTGGTGGTGCGGAGTTGGGAGAAATGGTGGCTGGAGGTGTAGAGCTGGAACAACCTGATTTCATCGAAGATGTGAGGTTTCAGTGATCTTTGTGGTATGTTTTCTGGGTTACTGTTGATTCTGCTTGTTTGGTTGATAAAAATGTTCATTGAAGCATCATCTCTTTTAATTCATTGAGTTACTTCTGTGCCTTTTCCATTGATCTAGCTTAAAATTATTGTGTACTGGCCAAACTAAAGATAACATGAAAATGTGTCATGAAGTTAGCAGCTTGTATCTTGTGATTTCATTGGTAGTCCAGTTATCCTTCCTGCAAATCTTTCCTTACGAACTTCTTTGTTCATTTGTTTGGAATAGTAATAATACTGTTTATAGCAAGAGATTCACAGAACGGAATATTGCCCTGTCTTGTTTCTGCTACTTGTATTCTTTTTTCCATTTAAATGTGCAAACCAAATATTACCCAAGTTGTTACTGATAGGAGGTTTAGGTAATATGTTGCATCACTATTGTCATCATAGACTTGTTGAAATTAAAAAGAGTTACTTGATGTGGGCATCTGAAGGATAGATTTTATGCTTTTTCATGGGACATCTACAAAGTCCAACCTCTTTTTAAAACCCATGCAATGTGACCTGAAATAAACTTTGTTTACTGGCCATATCTTTTGCATCCAAACTTGACTTCCACCTTGTACTATTTCTTTGTTGACTTTGATGTTTCAAAACTACTAACTTTAGTCGTAAGTGAATGCGTAACCAGAAAAGGTTGTGCTCAACATTTACTTTTATTCAATCACTTAGGAGTGACTTTGTTTCCGTCAACTACATCTAACGACTAAAGAAAAAGGTGATAAATAAATCAAGGCAAGGAACATACAAATTTTACATGGAAACTGGAGGGAAAGGGGAAAACTACGATGTTGTTTGATGGTGGTTTGAATCCAATATGTATTAGTTTGGTTACAAGAGAGGAGAAATTACCATAAGAGAGAAAAGAAAGAGATTACAATGGTTAGGGAGAGAGAGAGATGGGAGTGGAAGCTGAATAAAGCTAATTCCTATAATCTTCATTGGAGTTAAACTGCCTTAATAGATCTTGGAGAACTCTGAGTATGTGGAAATACGAATGGAAGCTGAAGCCAACTTCTTGCTAGTTCTTTTTGCCTTCATTTATAGGTGCATGACAGGTGGACAAAATGGCATTTTTCGTCCTTGCCTGCTGCCATCTCTAAGGATTTTCTTCTAATTGGATATAGCTTTTTAGCTATTTGGGTGGCTGTGTCACATCTTTGTGGGTACTTGGCTATCTTTTCTAGTGTGAGATATCTGTGGGAGGTGTGCTTGAGGGTTTAATTCATCAGTTTGATACCACTATTTGAGTCGTCTACTCTGTGAAACTTTGGAGCAGTCATCTCTTGTGTTGAGACTTTCTCTGATCGTTGACTTGACTTTCTGTTCTTTTGATTGTTGACATGGATGGTTATGAACTCTTGCTCTTGAATGATGTAACAACCTGGCCCCCCTTCTCAAGGCTTCACACTTTCACTGAGTATTCATATTAGTGGTTGTTGTTGTAGGTTGTGTGTGAGAGTTGACAATTGGAATCCCTCACGTCCTATAAATAGGAATCATTAGAACCTACAAAATCACCTATGTTCATTTGAGAGATTTGAGATGGTGTTGGTATTCGGTAGGTTCACAAGCAAACCAAAAGGTCAGACCATGATCAGGAGAGTAGGAGAGACGGGCCTAAGAAGAAAGTTAGTCCATCTCTCTCCCAACTTCACGAATCTCAGCTACTTTTTGATCCTTTGATCTCGAAGAATACTGCACTAGTCAGTTCTTCTCATGCTCCTCCTTGCGTAGGAAAAGAGTCACTCTTATTAACTTGTTAGCAACCTGAGAGGAAAGAGGAGAAAAATAAGGGAAGGTAGAAAGCGAAGAAGAAGGAAAATAAGAAAAGAATGGACAAGATAATGGAGAAAGGGAGAGGTAAGGAGAGTGAGAAGGATAGTAAAATAGAGATGGTGGAGAATTTGTTTTTACCAAATGCGATCTACCTCATTCCTAAATGATGTATGGAGCGGCTTAGCTAGCTCTCCAATGAGAAGTGGTGCCTGTGACCAACACGCCACTGATGGTCGAAGTTCTCGAGAGGCCAAGTGAGGCACCTTTGCCGGTTGGAGAAGAGGTTGAAATCCTTGAGCCCGCAGCGGCTGGCGACTCGAGTGACTATTATTCTTGATTCAACGCCATAACCTTGAAGGGAATAAAGGAGAATTTTTACTTTCCTATGCCGAAAAGACTTGAATGAAGTTGAGAATCAAATTCAGGTCCTTGAGATGGAGAATGAGGCTCTGAGGGCAAGAAAGTCGAGCTGGAGTTGACAAATGAGTTGTTTGAAGAGGAAAAATAGCCGTTGGAAGACTACCTGCCCACCCTTCAGAAAAAATGATTTGCTTGGAAAAATTTTACCGAGCGTCATAGAGTTTTTGCAAGAGAAGGGCTTCACAAAATTTATGGTTTCCATTAAGCGGCATCCTTAGCCATACTGGGATGTTGGACCAAGCTTGGGAATTGGGGAAGAAGAAGACATGGCTTTTTTTAAGGGGGGACGAGGTTGGAAACCTTCCTTGCTAGCAATGTAGGGCCGGCGGAGGACAAGGAAGGCAAAGTCGCAATGGTTGTACCCGTACTGGAGTAGGACAAAGCATTAGAAAAGATCGGTGGATTTGGATTACCATCCGTTACGATTGGCGCTAAGGGACCAATGGTGGACCTTCTTGCAAAAGAGAGCAATATGGCTGATGATCTTGAAGGGGTGGATGTTCTCAATTCGAAGCCAACGGTCATGGAGGAAAAGCAAGAAGATGCTTACCAAGATTGTCAGTTGCAGCCATCCATCAAAAACCAACAAATGGAGAAATAGGTCGAAGCCGAAGATGAATTGTTGGATAGAAAGGAGAACGGTGAAGCAAAATGAGAATATGAACACTACTTTTGGCAGGAGGGAATGTTTGCGAAACAGAACGGGCATGACTAATTGGTTGGTTAACTCCCTAGTTTGGGGAGAATTGAAGAACTTAGTTCTCAATTTAAGTACCAAATTGTTGACAAAGAATTCTGTCAACTAAATCTAATGTCTAAAGAAAACAAGGTGATAAATTGTACTTGGAAACCTTAGGGAAAGGTAAAAACTATGATGTCATTTGATAGCGGTTTTGATTCCACCATGTATTTGCATTATTACAAGTGAGAGAGTAATTACAACATGAGTGGAAAAAGGGAGTATGATGGTCACAGAGAAAAGAGATAGGAAGGAAGTTCAAATGTGGCTATTTCCTGTAATCTTGATTGGATTCAAACTGCCTTTAAACTAGGGGTGAGAATGATCTAAGGTTGAGTCGAGCCAAGCATGGTTTAAGCTTGGCTTTTTTTTTTTAATTCGATTTGAGTTCGAGCCAGCACGTTTCAAATTCAAGTTGGTTCGAGCCTTAATCGAGCCAACTCAAGCCCTTCGATAATTGAATTTTATTAAAAAAATATTTCTGCTAAGATTTGAAATTAAGTTAACTATATCAATATGATTACTTAATAGATATCATAATTAGAACTAATTCATACTTATGTACTAGTAATAAATAATAATTACAATAATAACTAAATATATTATTTATATTTAAAAAATAAGATTGAGCTAAGTTGATCTGATCTGACCGTGACTTATAGCTTGGCTCAATAAACTTTAGCCAAGCTCAATTCGAACTAAATATCGATCTGAATATTAGGCGACTTTCTACTTGAGACGTTGCTAGTGAGCTCTAAGTCTGTGAGAACAGGAGTGGAAGAAGAAGCCAACTTTTTACTAGATCTTTTTGCCTTAATTTATAGGCGGATGGCAACGAGGCAAAATAAACTTTTGCTCCCTACATGTTGTCGCCTCTGGGATTTCCTGCAGATCGGAAATGACTTTTAAGCGATTTGGATGGTAGTGGTAGATCTTTGTGGCTACTTGTGCAATCTTTTCCAAGGGAGGCTTGTTAGAATCAAGGATGTAATTCATCGGTGCAACGACATTATTTGAGTCATCTATTATTTTGATTTTTTGTTTTTGTTTTTTTTAAATATTTGAGTCGTCTATTTGGCTACACTTTTCGAGTAGCCATCTTTTGTGTTGAGACTTCCTCTGGCCGTTGACTTGAAAGCTCTTCTTTCTTTGGAGTGTCCACGTGTACGACTACGATCTCTTGCTCTTTAATGATATAACAAATCGAATTTTTCCCTTCACTTGTTATGATGCTACTGCACAGTGCACAATTAAGGTTTTACATCCTATTTTGCAACTGACTTCGTACAATATTCATTGCTAAATTTATTTATGCCTATAAAAAACTACATTGTTGGTTGCCACCATGAATTTTTTGAACATAGGAAATTTAATGTATAACTTGCATGAGAAAAGATGCAAGGGCAAGTTAACTAAGCATATTTTTTTCTTTTAAAGAATGTGCTCAACGTTTCAAAAAAAACAAAAAAAGTGTGTACTTAAATGTAAATGTGACAATTGATGATAAAAGCACGACTATTGTAGATGTGACAATTGATGATCAAATTATCAAGAAAAGTGTGTACTTTAGATATCTCGATTTAACCATACAAATTACTGATGAAATAGATAATGACGTTATTAATAGAATTTAAGCAGGACAGGTTGAGTGGAGGAATACATTTGGTTTGTTGTGTAATAGACAATCACACTCAAACTTAAATGTAAGTTTTATAGAATAATGATAAGACCAAGTGACTAATGATATTAGTTGATGTTAAATGCTGGCCTACATAATAGAAACATATAAATAAAATAAATATTGCAGAAATAAAAATGCTAAGATGGATAAGTGAGATATACGTGAGAATAATATAAAGAATGAATATGTCTGTGAGAAGGTTGGAATAGCCTCAGTTGTGGATAAACTAAGAGGGAGTCATGTTAGTGGTTTGAACATATTAATCGTCAGCCAATAGAAAGCTTATTAAGGAGTGTTGAGTTATTAGGTTTTGCTCATATAATAATAGGAAAATAAAGACTAAAAAATACATAATAAGAAACTATAACGAATAATTTTGCATATGTGGAGTTGTGGGGGCAGTGGGACGCTATTCATCATGTTATATTATATTTGATTTGATTTGATAAATATTTAGAGCTGATTTGAGATATTTAAAGATCAATCATATTTGGAGTTAATTTTATTTTTATTATAATAGAATTAATTTTGCGTTTATTCTAGGTTTATTTGGCATTTTATTTTCAAATTTCATTATGGGATCTCTAAATAAAGGGGGGGGGGGGGGGGGCTCCTAGTGCTTTAATAGTTGGTGGTGATTAATGAAATGAAATTTGAGTTTTCTCAGAACCTAAATTTAAGCTAATTAATCGATATTCTAACGAATGAAAGATTGAAGATAGCCTTAGATGAAAATTTTTTAACGCCTAGTTATCTTTTGAGTGAAAAAAACTCTTCTATAGTCCTCCTACCACCTGCACGACCCCATTTCCTACAACTCTCGTTTACCTGCATAGCAATAAGATCCATGGCCGCTCCATTTCCGTAAGCGCCGCACCATGAGTTTGTCTCTCTTGCTCGAAAAAAACTTAGGTTCGGAGAGCTCGCCACGTCACATTTTCATACATGCTTGTTACAGGTATAAAAATGCTTGTTATAGAGCTAAAACTGCTTGTTATAGAAAGTGCTTGTTATAAAAGTGGTTGTTATAACAAGCACTTTTATACCTGTAATAATCAGGTATGAAAATGTGACGTGGCGAGCTCTCCGAACCCAAGTTTTTTTCCTCTTGCTCGGCGGCACAAGACTCCGCGTGTGCATGTTTGCGGACCCACGTGCAAATTGTTGTAAGCATGCAAACTGTTGTACACGAGCACACGCGTTGACAACCTTGCTCAGCACACCGACAGTAGCGCATGATGTTGCTACTCCATTGCCACATTGAGCTTTACCCAAGGTTTTCAAAACCGGACCGAAGATCGAACCTGTCAATCGACCGGTTCATGGTTTTTTCGGTTCAACCGATTGAGCCGTGGTTCAACCGGATGACTTAATAATTACATTATAATTAAATATAAATTTTCTAAATGTGAGATTAATTTTTAAAATATGATAAAAAATATTTTGAACAAAAATAGTACAATTAATTTAAAAAATTTACTACTACAAGAAATGTATAAAAAATTAAAAATTACAAAACAAAACAAATATAATTACTTTTCTTGTCAATTTATCATTCAAAATACTTTGTCTCTTTTATAACAATTCGAAATAAATTCATGATAAAAAAATAATAAATTAGCTAAACATCCATTATATAAAATAATTATTATTCAAAATATAGCATCAATATTAAAATATTAATGCCTAAATATTAATGTATAAAAATAAAATAAGAAGCTCAAATAATAATTCCGGTTTGTCTGGTTTGTCCGGTTTGACGGTTGGACCGGTTCAACCTGATTTTTACCGGTCCAACCCGGTTTTTTTCTTGATTTCGGTTCTAATATTGAACCAGACCGGACCTTGAGCCGGTTCCCGGTTGAACCGGTCGAACCGACCGGTCCGGTCCGGTTCTGAAAACCTGGCTTTACCTGCTTGATCAGGCCAATTGGACTTTGCCAATTTCTAGGACTTTCTAGTTATGCACTCACTGCCTAGCCCACCAACTCTGCATTAGCTTTCTGCGCGAGCTCAACTGGCGACAAGCCCGTAGTGCCACTCAACCTCATCTGATCGGCTTTTGCGAACTGCATCACACCAAACCCTCATCTATTTGAGCGTTGCATTCGCCTTATTGCATGGCACCTTTTGACCTATTGCTCTTTCCTTAAGCCCCATTTAATTGAACAAGTATATCCTAGTGCTTGTAGTTTTCATTCCAAGTAATTTTCTTTCAGCTTTAATTTGTGTGATCCCTAAACTTCTCATGAGAGAATTATTATTAGTTTTAATTGTGAGAATATTTCAACTTTAATTGTTGATTTTATTACATTTAAACTGACATTTTAATCTAATTTGATAAATTTTAATTTAGGGTAAATTTCACCCAGGTCCCTGAGTTTAAAGGTTATTATCACACAGGTCCACGTTTTTAAATTTATATCATTAGGGTCCCTAGGTTTTCAAAAAATATCATCTGGGTCTTTTTTTATTATTAAAAAATATACAAAATTACCATTATACCCTTACCCTCCCTCTCTCCACCAGATCCGGCAGCCGCACCGCCCCGCGCCGCCTCCGGCGGCCTCGCACGCCGCACGACCTCGAGGCCGCCGTTACCGCGCGGCCGCACGAGGCAGTCGGGGCGGCGTCGCGCTGTCCAGCGACAGCGCTCCACGGTCACGCATGCGGGCATCGGCGGCCGCGCGCGGCCGCCCGACTGGCGCTGGCCGCGTGGCCGCGCGCCCGAGCGGCGCTGGCCGCGTGGCCGCGCCTGGCGCACCCGAGCGGGGCAGCGAGGGCCACGGGGGCCGCTAGCGGCCGCAACGCGAAGCGGCACAGGCGCGGCCGCCGGCGGTGTCGTGCTGCCGCACGAGGCCGCCGGTGGCGCGGCTGCCGGATCCGACGGAGAGAGGGAGGGCAAGGGTATAATGGTAATTATATATATTTTTTAATAATAAAAAAATAAAAAAAGACCCAAATGATATTTTTTGAAAACCTAGGGACCCTAATGATATAAATTTAAAAATGTGAACCTGTGTGATAATAACCCTTAAACTCAGGGACCTGGGTGAAATTTACCCTTTAATTTATCATATTATTCAATTTTATTTCTAAATAATTTAATTTATGGGATTATTTTTCTTGATTTATCATATAAATATATTTTAGAAAATAAATTGTGTTTAATTGTAATGAATTGCTAATTAAATTATTACTGATTTGTTTTTCCAATCAACATTGTGAAGCTAAATGAGCTGACGTTATTTAATAGAGATAAATAATTTATGTACCGATCTCATCTAGTTGAATTAAGGCTCGTTTTCTTGCTATCAAGCTTTACTCAAACCTTTTAAAGCTTGTTTTAATCTCTTTATGGTTTCTTGAAGGCAGCCTGCATCCAGATTGTCTACCCTGTATTTCTTATGTACCCTACTTATTTTCTATAACAATTTCATGTTAGCTACACAAACGTTGTTACTATGTGTTGTGTACTTGAATTCATGTGCTCATTGTCATGATTTGGCAGCATATCAATTGTGCCATTGCCTTCCCTTTCTTCTGTTCAGGAGGTTAAATTATTTATATGCACAACTTTTTGTTTTGAAGAAAGCATTGTTTCTCAAAGAAATGCTTCTCACTTCTTTATCATATTTTCAGGTTTCTCGCATCGGCGGAACGCTCCGTGTTTACATTATTTTGAGGTTCACAATTTGAACGATAGTCGATAGGGATCTTTCAAGAAGCATCAGCTTTGCGTCCATACAATGTCTACTTCAGCTTAGAACATGCTATAGTTGCATGTGTTGTCAATTACGACCTTTTTTTTTTCCATGGTTCATGAAGCAGATGCCATTTTGATTTCTCTTCTTGCTGTATGTTTCAGTATTGTTTATCCTAGCAATTTTATTGTGGAGCCATAGTTCTGAAATACATAGTTCTGAAATACGTATCTGTAAACTGATAAGCTTCATGTGGTTTCACCGTGCGACTTCCACGGGGTGGGGAGTGATCATTATATGATGTCCTAAGAGAAAGAAATAACTGAAATAAAAAGGACCACCTACATTTTTCCCGATTACAACAATACATCAGTAGAGATAGAGATGTTACATATTGATGGAACATGCCAAGTAACACAAACAGAACATGAACTACGCCATAAAATCATAGAATCTCCATATGCTATTGCCCAACTTCAGTCATTCCTGTAACCAAAACACGAAGTATGATTTTTCAGGTAAACCACAGAAACAAAAGATGATGAATAATTTACTTTCTGTCGCCCTATCATCTAAATCTGCAGTTTAGAGCAGTCCATGTTGAGAAAAATGGTGAATCACAGATCAATGCTGCAGCTTTTGGTGATGGCCTGAACTGCATCAGGATTGAACCGAAGGCCCACTGATACGACCCAGCTGATGCTACGACTTCTCTGCAGCACCGCTCCAACGGGCTTCCAGCCATTACCTGTCAGGCAGCTGAGGCTGGGGACCAGGTCCCTAACAAAATTGCCACAACTTACTGCGTTCATGAATGAGAGCTGCAGTAAAAGAAGCAGAACAGCAAAGGTTGCTGGAATTCTGAAGCTGGTGGAGTGCTGATCATCCTGCTTGCTTCTTAGCTTATTAATGGTTGCATTTTATACATACTGGATTGCTTCGTCTTGTTTGGTGAAACTTCAGGCGGTAGACTCTGGAAAATAGTGCTACTCAACAGACATTCATGGTTTGCTCGCCAATCATGTTATGCGACGCAAGTAAATGGGCCCTATAGCACACAAAATGGCGTAAATGCCATTAAGTCGCCAAGCAATCAGACAGACCGTCCGGTTAGTTGACCAACCGTTTGGTGGGCTGATCAAACCATCTAGTTGGTTGATCAGCAATCTGTTTGGCTACTAGATAAAGTAAATATCTATCTAAAAAAATAGGTATAGCTTGAGATTAAGCAAATATCCATCCAAAATAATAACTATCATATATACTCACATTCTCTCCAATTAATGCTCAATTAATTTCAAGCTATATTTATTTATTTTTGATAGATACCTATCTTAATACCTACTTTATTTGGTGGCCAAATGGACCGTCCAATCAGAGCAAATGAGCTATCCGTTAGAGCGACCTGACAGTCTGCTTGATCCATTGGGCTATCCGTTGCTCGGTGACTTAAATGTTATTTATGGCACTTTATGCGCTGTGAGCCTCATTCACTTGCACAATGCTACGTGATTGGCAAGTGAACCGCTAACATGGTTGGCTCAACGGATGCAATAAGTTCTCTTATTGTTTAGCTGTGCTGTTGAGAAGATTAAGGTTTGGGGAATTCACAAGCATGTTCCTCCCGTTTATCTATAATTATACTTTAATCTATATTTAAAAATCTTTCATTTAAGTCCCTAACTAATATTCTATATTTTTAGGATCCTGTTTTATATTTTAGGAAACTAAGTTTTTTCCCAAGCTTCAGGCCAATCTTCGACAAATCCTTCTCTTGTTTTTTCAATGCCTGAATAGTCTGGAGCGAACCACCTTCTAAAATAATATCGATGAATTGCATATCTCTTGCCATATTATGGCCATTTGAGCAGCTATACATTCCGCCTGAGAAGCATCAGAGACCCCTTCTTTGTGCTTTGCCATCAGTGTGCTAAAGGTCGCCTTGAATAATCTCTTGCTATGATTCCAATCCTAATAACATTGCAGTTTGTGTCATAAGCTCCCAGAAGATCATTTTCCTGTGCATTTGCTGCCGTGAATTCTTTAAGAAATTATTTAGCAAAAGTGATTATGGATGCCGGTGTTCGCCCCGGATTCCCCGCAAAGCTATTCATCCACATCACCCAACAAACGACAACAAAGAAATTCAGATTTGTTGAGAATGGACTCAATAAACCAACTCGATCCATTGTTGGGTAGTTTAGTTTCAACATCAATATCCATTCTCTTAGCAGCCTCCCAAACCTGCTTAGCAAATTTGCATTCCCAGAACACATGAAAAATATCCTGCCTGATCAGTGGTAATGTGCCTTATATGAAGGTTTTGCTGTGTAGGCAAAAAATCCTTGCAAAGTCTCCAAACAAAGAAACATACCTTGCTGGGAAATTTGAGTTGCCAAATTGCGCGACAAATTAGGTTATGATCGTCTCCAGTAGATGTTCCCACTCCATTACCTACTGATTCACCTGGAATGTGAATTTCACCATCCTAGTTGAGATCATAAATGAATTTGTATCCACTCCGAACAGCATAGCTTCCTGTGGGATTGTAAGCCCAGATCTGCAGGTCAGGGACCTTGGTGTCACTTAGATGGATCTCAAGTATTTCCTGCCCATCAGCTGGATCAAAAGCTTGACTCACCAATGCATGGTTTCACTGCTCGCAAGTTGGGTTGATGAGAGGACTTACTTTAGCATCTTCATGTAAAAGTTTTATTGGAGAAAAAATTTTATAGTTCCATGGCCTTGAAATCCATCTATCTTTCCATATGTCAACTACCTTGCCATTTCCAATGCGCCAAATTAAACCCTAACTATTGATGTTTTTTTTGCCTCGACGTTTGGTGACCCATCCTTGCACCAAGGAAGTTTCCATTGGAAAAATACTTCACTCTAGAACTAGATAGCACAGGGAGTTGGTGAAACCCAATGCACCATCAATTTTTGGTTGGCACACGTCATGCCACTTCGTCCAATGAATTTCTTTAGATTTCGATGAAACTTTCCACCAAAACTTAATAAACATTTGTTCCAACTCGTTGGAAAATGTGACTGGGAGCTTGAAGATACTCATTGCATAGGAAGGTATAGATTGAACTACTGATTTAATAAAAATCTCCTTTCCTCCTGCAAATAATAAATTTTCCTTCCAACCTTCTATGCGCCACTGGATTCTTTTTTTGATATGAGAGAAAGCTCTTTTCTTTACTTTACCAATCATAGGTGGCACACCAAGATATTTTTTAAAATTGCCTTTTGCTTTGACTCCCAACACTCATAAGTGAGTCCCTAATTGCATTCTTGGCATTGTGGCTGAAGTATAGACTTGATTTATCGAAATTGATCTGTTATCTTGAAGCTCGTTCATGAATTGCAAGGATGTGTTTTATGACTTCACGTTCCTCTTGATAGGCTCTTAAAAGAGTAAGCTATCATCAACAAAGAACAAATGTGATGCCTTTGGTTCCACCCTATAGGCAATGACCCCATGCAAGAGTCCTTAAGCCTCAGCTTTATTGAGCAGTGCTGTGAGCTCCTTAACACAAATGATGAAGAGATAGGGTGATAAAAGATGTCTAAGACCCCTAATTGAAATGATGTTGCCATGCTGGGTACCACTAAGATTCATGGAGTAAGAAACGATTGAAATGCATTCCATAATGAGCCCAATGAAGTGTTTAGAAATCCCATAACTTGCATCATCTGCTCAAGGACGGCTCATTTTACTATGTCATAAGCTTTACTCATATCTAATTTAAGAGCGCATGAACCAATCAATCATGTCTTGCAGTGCTTTAAAGTATGTAGCAACTCATATGCCACAATCATATTATCAGAGATCAAACAATGAGGAACAAAGGCACTTTAGTTTTCTGAGATAATTGTAGGGATAACGTGTTTTAGCCCATTAGCCAATACCCTTCACTATGATTTTATATATGACATTACAAAGACAGATAGGCTGAAACTTAGACATATAGTCCACTCCTTGGATTTTTGGTATAAGGGTTATTCTGGTTTGGTCTACATCGTCCAAGCTTCTGGAGTCATTAAGAATGTTTAACCAAAATGTGACAACCTCGACTTTGATTATATCCCAAAAATTTTGATAAAAAAGTGCATGGAATTCATCAAGTCCGGGGGCCTTTATTGGATGCATTTGGAATAAAGCTCTTTCAATTTCTTCCTCTCTGAAACTTTGTCCCAGCATAATGTTTTCCTCTTAAGAAATACCTTTTTTGAGCAGCTGACGTGATCTATTCTACAGCTACAGGATTTGACGTTGGAACATTCTCTCAAAATATTGAATTGCTAGCTTGCTCATAATCCTTCTTACGCATTGAGGCGGAGTTATGAAAGAAAGAAGTATTCTTATCACCTTTGAGCATTGTTGCCATAACTCTTCATGGGCAAGTAATTCATCCGGTTGGGATTTAAGACATTTCTTCTGCTCCAAAGCATTTGAGTACTGAGTTCCAGCATGGATGTGTTCCAACTGAGAGTATACGTGCTGGCTATTTTTTTGTACATTACCAAATCTTTTAATATTCCATTCCATTAGATTCTTTCCCACTCCTTGGAGTTTTTACACCAGAGTTGATTGTAAGTTTCAGCTTTCAGCACTGTTCCAGGTGTTCTCAGTTATCTTTCTGCAATTCCCATCTTGCAACCACATAGGTTCAAAGTGAAAATCATTCTCCTATTTCTTCGGTTTTGAATAGGGGCCTCAAGTTTTATCATTAATGCACAGTGGTCCGAGAATGACTCCACTAAGTGGAACACCTGGGAATGACACCGCTAAGTGAACCAGCTGGGAATTTAGAAATTGAGATCTCCATTGTGGGTTTGCTACAGCTCTATCCAGCCGTTCTACTATCACATTTTCTCCCATTCTACAATTCGACCAACTAAAGCCCCCCACCTGTAAAGCCTAGATCATGGATATCACAATGTGTCAGGGAATCTCTGAAATCTTGCATGTACCTTTCTTCTTTTGTTGCACCTCTTTGGTTTTCTGAGTTGAACATAATTTCATTGAAATCCCCAACACAGAACCACGGCGTAGAAGATGATTGATTTAGCTGTCGCAATGTTTGCCAAGAGAGTAAATATTGTATTTCTTCTGGTTCCCTATAAAACCCGGTAAATCTCCAAATACCTTTCGAGTTCTTGCTATCTACAAACACATCTATGTGGTATCTAGAGACGCTTTGTAAAGAAATAGAAATGTTTCCTGGTCACATAAGGCCCAATCCACCACTCCTCTCATTACCGTTTACTGCTATAGTTGATTCATGGCCACACTTGAGTTTGATTTTGTCAAATTCACTACTACAAAATTTAGTTTCTAAGAGGAATACCAACTGAGGTTGATAACAACTCAGCTGGTTTAACTCCTAGAATTTCCCGGGGACCTCCCAAACCCTGACAGTTCTACATGACCAAGCTCATTGGTGCCAGCAGCCCTAGACGCCAGCGGCAGCCGTTAAATCATTATAAGATTGGAGAGAGTCCATACTTGAGGCGTCTTCTAGAGATCTCAACATTATTTATCTTTGATAATTCCATTAAAACATCATCCCTGCTGCGTTTGCTTGGGTTGATGGATGGGTCTTTCTCTGAAGCATTTCTCTGGCCAATTGCTCGAGCAAGCTTCTTCCATTTCCTGGAGCACTTTGGTGGGTTAAGGTACACTGGAAGTTTGTGTGGGCTAGCTAGGTACAATAGCTGTAAGGCTTTAGTATAGGCCATTGTCTTCTTCCGTGAACTTTTGGATGGGCTCTTGAGTTTATAAATTACTTTCCTTGGTGATAGAGTACTGTGACAGTGAAAATTGTTTCCTTCCCTCTGTTTGAAAGACGTTCCTGCCTCTGTTTGCTTATGTGTGTCCCATGCTTCTTTGGTAATTGTTCTGCTTCCAAATTTAGTTGGGAAAGATAATCTCACTTCCCACTAGGTCTGGGATAAATGGAAGAACCACTTTCACCATTGCATTCTGATATGTTCCATTGCATCCTTCGTGGTTTTAATCCTAGTGAAGCTTCCTTGTTGGCGTCCTCCTGTGAATGCAAAGGTTTACCTATCTTACCTCCGGTTTTTACTTTATTCTGGTTGGCATTAGTTGATTGAGAACCTGATCCTGCTGTGGAACTAGAAGAATAGAGTATGAGATTTCTAGAGTAATAAAGATTTTCGTTTGCAATACGGGAACCTCTTCTCCTTAGGGGGATGCCTTTAGCCATGAGCCATACGGGTATTTCTCTGGTGGAATCTCAGCTTTTTCACAATCTTTGGCAATGTGTCCTAATCGGCCACGACAGAAACAGAAATTAGGTAACCACTCATATGCCACCCAAATTATTGTAGGATTAATTGATCTGGTAAGTCTTGATTGGGATGACCCTTTCAAGAGGCTTTGTGATATTCATAGCCACTAGCACGTGAAGATGATGGCTCCAACCTTGATTTCCGCACCCATTGTCCACCTCCAGAACTGTTCCTACCTTCTGCCCAATCTTCTCTACCATCGGCCTCGTCATGAGTCAAATGGGGAGGTCATATAAATGTATCCAGAAGGGAGAGTGAGTTAGAATTACGCCTGTAGGCCTATAACACAATTGAGCTCCTTAAGCAGAAGTATGTGTTGATTAACTGACCGTGAAGCTCCTTATAGGATTCTTAAAACATCTCCTCATGCACATAATTTGAAAAGAAAAAGATTGTCACCCAAGATGTGGAAGCTTACCCCTTTACTGGCCTCCAGATTGACTTCATTGTGTTGAAAAGTACTTCTATTGAAAGGTCTGACGGTCCACAATTTCCCAATGATTTAGTTGTGGATGTTTCCATTGGCTAGTTTGATCTCCTTTTCCGACAGTTGCACTGAGTCACTTTCCTCAATTAAGGTGAACGAATCCCTCTCAGCTTATCCTCCATTACTATACTCTAGCAAGAGAAGGCAGAAAGCTTGCAGCGAATCAGTGATTGTCGCCGCCGTCAGCTATCAGGAATAAACACTCTCTCTCACACGAGAGACCTAATCCTCTCAAACGAGAGACCTAACACCTTTACCCAATTTTGCATTTTATAATATCTCATAAAAAATAAAATGGTACAAAATCCCAAGTAAAATACATATTTTGAAAAAGTGATAGTAAAAAACTACAAAATCCCATTTATATGATTGTTCTCTAAGAGGAGGTTATAATATGTTGATCAACTAGCCTAATTTACACATGGCCTCCATGTGGATCATTTATTGGACTCATGGCGAGAGATAAAATGAAACACCCTAAGCCCATGCAACAAGGATTTATCACTAGACTAAAAGCTCAACTACCACTTGCTTATATTATGCTTCATGTCTAAGAGGGTGTTTATTTCAATGCTACTAGGGGAGCATTTAGTTTAATGTTATCTATAGAAAATAATTATTTAATTTGATGATATGTGTTTATAATCATATAAAAATTATGAAATTATCACTCAAAAATTATCATCTAGACGTCAAAATATATAAATAATATGACATAATATCAAAATAACATTAAACCAAATATCCCCTAGATGTTTATGTTATCTAGATGTCAATACTATTTAAATGTAAAAGTTACCTCTAAATTATTGTTTGTTTGAATTAATGCTATATCATTAAAAAATGATATAGATCCCTCCACTATAATTAGAGTGACATCTAGATGTTCATCAGTTATGTCCTTTTATTTTAGTAATTATGTAATTCTATACAATATTATCTGAATAAGTTATCAAATTAAATAATTAATTTCTCAAAATAACATAACATGACAATAACATTAAAAGTAAATGCTCCCCTAAATGGCATACAAAAGCTGCAACATCCAGAATGCAATTATGAGTTCAAGCTTAAGCCTATTAACGACAAGCTAGTAGCAAGAATATAGAACTACACACAACCATCCTTTAGCCTATCATTGCTACAAGCCAGAATTTTTTTCATTATATATATGATTGACAGTATAGGATCAAGTCAAGGATAAGTACCGAAATATTTTGCATCTGATGAACAGCATATCAAATGTTTTGGCGTTTTCATGTGCAAAGCCTGATCAAACAGCTGACTGGAGACCAATTATACCTGCCAAAATACATGCTAAATCATTGAAAAAATACATAAGTCAAAACATGGATAATGTCAAAGACAGATTACCGCAGCCGATTCGACCGCCTGCATTCCCGGTGCTTTTGCTAAGTTCATGACCTCCTGATGATCAGTTAACCAAGTGACAGTAAGCAAATTGAAGACTATACTGTTAAGGCACAGTGGAGGAAGCTAAAAAACTAAAAAGAGTGCAGAAGTCAACTATCAGAAAAAAAAAGACATAAGAATTTTACATGAAAATCCTTACGAAACAAGGAGCAGAGGAAGCTTCACTTAGTTCACTAATTCTTGAAACAATTATAGGAGGAATTATAGAAAACATGTGAAAAATTATTGATAAGACGTTATGATTTATCCATAATTACACTTTGGTCCATATTTTTTAAATCTTTCATTTAAGTTCTTAAATTTTTTTTAAACAATCGCTTAGGTCCCTAGAGTTTAAAACAGTCCTAAAAGTAAAGAAAAATAGGGAACTTGTAAGTCCCTATAGTTTTAACTAGGAACCAAAATAAAAGATTTCAAAAAAATGGACCAATGTGCAATTATGAGTAGACTGTAGGGACATATCAATAATTTATGCTAAAGTAAAATATATTTTGGAGACAGGTTGAAATAACTTCTACTAAGATAAGATCACAAAATGCACAATAAAGAAAATATTTGAACTGAAAGAGAAACAAGAGTATTTTAGGTGAAAAGTCCCAAAAAATGCAAATAAAATATATCAGCAAATGATGAAGAAAAAAATCAGCTTAGTTTGAAGGCTATATATCAGCAATATTATGTAAATTATGTCTAATGATCAAAGATAAATAAAATCCATACACAAAAAATGGGATAAGGTTAACGACGATAATAATTGTATCCTTGTGAATCTCACAGTACCTGAAAATTCAGATTACCAAAGTATATTAAAGTTGCAAGTATTTCTAAACTTTAACATTCTAAAAAATTTTAAACAAAAAATGTTAAAAGTTGACAGTGAAATATTTTCTTTCAAAACAAACCTAAAACACATGGATCAAAAAGTTAAGTTTTACTATAGTATAACACCCGTACTTCTAAAAAGTAAAAAGAATTAGAAAGACAAACAAAAAGAAAGATAAACATGGACGAATAATCACCATACTCACAAAGGTTCGTTTAAAAGTTATAAAAAGTTTTTAAAAAAAAGTTACAAAAGGAACTATAAAAGAATCAATAAATCAGAAAAATTGCACAATTGCATGTCATATTTACGGAATTGAAATTATTCAGAATTTAGAACAGATAATACACATAATACTACAAGGAAACCAATATCCATACCCCTGCCAAGATCATCCGGATCGGAATGAACAACCACCGCCCTTCCCAGTATAGAATTTGGTCCACTGAGTGGAATCTTGGGAGAGTAAACAAAAAGATAATCAGCCTTCTCTAAAAATGAAGATTAATGCAAGCTGAAATATCAAATGAAGGCTAATGACAGCACAAGACCTGTAAATCCTTCAGGGATACATTAGCAACCCCTAGGAAAATAACATTTGAATTAACATGAAGTGCTAGAATAATAATAAAAATTATAAAAGACTTTGAATGAGAAAGTATAGTACTAACCATCACTACCAGCCAAAATATTTCCCAAATCACCTGCATGTCGTTCCTCATCATTTGGAGCACCATGAAACTTCTTGTATGGATTAAAATGGGGACCTTCAAGATAGACAGGATGAACACCAGTAAGTAAATAACATGACATGGGAAATAAGGAGCGCGTTCCTATAAGTTTGGCACAAATTCCCACTGTAAAACTTGAGACAATATTTAATTCCCTTTTCATGAAAATATAATGCTACAAACATATATAATCCGATAGAGCTAACACTAAAAGGTTTGCAATCCAAGATAATGAAGACAATTATGTTGATCTAAGTTCAAAGTAAGACGAGCAAAGGGCTATGATAACTGCATGGTTTGGAAAGTTCATGATTATTTCACATGATAAAAACTTTTTTACGTTAGCTAAAGTGAGAAACACATAATGTGAGCAACATACAAGGCCACCTAATGAACTTATCATCAAAAGAGTGACTACTTATCTTCTCATGATACTTTGTTTTCACATTTCAATTCTCTATCATTCCATTCAAACCTCACTATATAATACTAGTCAAAAGAAAAGTTCTTTCTGTTAGTAGAAAAGAATTCATAGCCTTTTTACACAGCAATTAAATAGCCTTGGGTCATACGTTTTAGGAAAACATTCAGAATTTAGCCTTTAAATCATTACAGAAATTTACACCTAATAAAGTTATCATCAATGACTACTTTTCTTCGCATGGTATTTCGTTTTTTATTTTGATTCTTTGTTGTTAAACCTGGCTATGCAACACTAGTCAAAAAAAGTTCTTTTGGTCGGTAGAAAAGAATTTGTAACTTGTTTACTGCAGCAATTAAACAACGACAGAACACCCTCAAAACTCAACATAGATTCGCACCTTTACAACCGAACAAATCATTCGTTGAAAACATTAAAAGTGAAAAGAAAATTTGTAGGAAATAAATTATCCCTAGCTAAACATCCAAAAGTTTGAACAAAAATCCTTTAACCATTACAAAAGGTAAATCTACTGTTTCCCATCCTCAATCAAAACAACGAATTATCTCTTGCAAAAAAGGAATAAAAAATTCATCGAATGTAGAAGAAGAGAGTCTGATTCCTTGATCCATACCCGTGGAGTTGCAGCCGTTCGTGGTGTCACCGAAGGAATGGATGTGGAATCCGTGAAGGCCAGGGGCAAGGCCGGTGATATTGCCTCTAATGTGGGTGAATCCAGTAGATGGATCCTCAAAGAACTGCAGAGATCCCCTGACAGCACTGTTGCCAGAGTCTTCACTGGCGATGAGAGCCACTCCCTTGAGACCTCCAATGGCTGTCATGCCTGCACTTACACTCAGCTCTTCTTTCGCAGCTTGCACTCGAGTTATCCAAATTCGACGAAATAGCAGCATGACACAAAAAATGAAGCGATTCCAATAGAAGCCAATCCACCAAACACTTAAGCTAAAATCAACCAATAATATGAATTCAAAAGATGCAATTTCACTTATTCAAAATCATTTCAAGTTTTGACTTCAATTTTATTTTATTTTATTTTGATGCTCAATCTGTTATCAAATAGGATCTTAAAACAAATAAATAAATATAATATATATATATATAATTATTTATCTCAACTAGTTTTGAGTATATATCGAGCAAGTTATTCTAGCCAGCATTCTACTCAAAATGCAACTCACGCTTGATTGGAAGCTCAACTCTAAGTTTATTCTAGTTGAGTCAAAATTGAACTCAAATTTAAGTGTGTTCCTAGCCAGTTGCTAATTTTGATTTATTTTTATAGCACAATTTTGAGTTCTGTTTGGAAACAAATTACATTTAGACAATTTCATATCTCTCATCATTGCTGCCATTGACATTTTTTTAAGTATAAATTGCAAATATACATAATTATCTGCAGATATATTTATCTTCTCACAGAAATATATATAATATCATTTTTTTCATATAGAAATACAATCAAACTAAATGTTTCAGCCAGTGTGACCTAGTGGAGAGCGAGGATCAAAAGGCGGCCAGGTACATCAACAGGCTTTGTCAGCAATCCAAGCTCATATGAAAATCAAAAGAGTGGACATCAGGGAACCTACACCAATCCAAAGCATAATTCTCCACTGATATGGAGATATGATAGAGAAGAGGGTGATGATGCATAAGAGATTGCCTAATTTGGAGACTAATATGGGGATGCATTAATTGCAAAAAAGATCCTCCTGTCCACTAAGCACTAAGCAGGAAAAGAAAGGACACTGAAGAGTACAAGTATTTTCCATAGAAATTGAACCGTCAATGGGAAGTTGTGTAGATTGATCATCGACAGTGATAGTTGTGAAAACATAATCGCAGAAGCAGCAATGAAGTTGGGGCTGACCATTGAGAGGTATCCTAAGCCATAAAAGTTGACCTAACTCATGTAGGGGAAAAAGATGGCAGTTGATCGACACTATTATAATGAGGCATGATATAATGTAGTAACTATAGATGCATGTCATGTTTTATTGGTCAAGTCATGGAAGTAAGGTCGAAGTATGCAGTATAATGGGAATGAATATCACATCAACACCTATGAAAGAAGATAACCTTCCCAAATCAAAATCGAAGAAAGGTAAAAAATTATCAATTTACTAATGATGCAGAACTTTATAAAAAAGATACTCGATATCGAAATTATGCTTGTTGTGGACAAAGGAGGCATGCATTGCAGAACCAGCAAGATGCATCATGAGTATTTTTGTCTTTCCCAATGAATTGCCTCCTATGCTGCCACCATCTTAGGACATTTAGGCCTCGTGTGGTTTGAGCCTAAAAACTCGTAAACTCCTCAAAAAATACATCATTATTTTATATTTATTTTGCATCATGAGTAAATTTAAATATTAAAAATCAATTTTATTTCACATCCTACACAAATTTCAACCTTAAAATTTAACTTTATTTCACATCCTACACATAATTCAATAAAAAATTTAATTTTATTTCACATTTATCACAATCCTCAATAATAAAATAACTTTAATTCATATCATAACAATAAAACAATTTTCTTTCTTTCTATCTTAAACAAACTTAAAAACTCCATAAAACATACTCCAACCCCTATCAGACGATTTATTGGATTAGCTCACTTTTAAATATCTTTTTCCAACACCAAGGTTAAACGATTTATTGGATCGGCTGGCGAGAGTCCCCAGCTTCTCCATGATTGATCTGAAGAGCAACCACCACTAGTTGTGGATTAGGCCAGGAGATAAGTAAAAGATAGCTTTCACGACTCGGGAAGGCTTTTACAAGTGGATGGTGGTGCTTTTTGATCTGTCGAATGCTCCGAACATCTTCATGATGCCAATGAACCATGTTTTTTGACCCTTCATCTGCAAATTTGTTGTTTATTTCTGGTGACCTCTATTTTTGAAGTCCAATAGCTAGTAATAAAAGAAGTTCAATTAGAAAGTAATCGAGAAAATTAAAACAAAATGAATTATTTAAACAATTTTAATCGAGCCAAAAATATAGAGATATTTTAGAGAAATAAAAATTCTTCAAAATTCTCTAGAAAAATGTGGAATTATATTAGTAACAAGTTTATCAAAAAATTGGGTTAATTCGGCCCCCAATTTGGTGCTCAAAGAGGTTAAATCAAATTAATTAATATTTTTTGAGTCGCCAACTGAAGAATGAAATTCATAAAAAATCATAAAAATATCCATAATTACAAGAAAATTATGGATCATATGATGGTGAAAAGTTTGGGTTATCAGATGTATGATTTGATTCCAATTTATCAAAATTAGTTAATTTGAGAACTTGACCAAGTTGACTAAATTTTGACTAAGTAATTGACCTACCAAATGGACTCAGAATAAGCCAAAATTTGAAAACTGGGGTCATTAATATAGCAACAAATGCATTGTTTATAAAACCCAGCATTTAAAACTAGTTATTATGATCATGGAAATAACCACAATCCTAACAAGAAGAATGAGAAAAAATTTGGAGAACCCTTAGTTTACTTGGTGGATCAATCAATTGTAAAAGGGTGGAAAACCAGTTGTGGGGACGAATGAGGAGTTGAGAGTTGACATTATCAAAGGAATTCATTAGATCAATCATGCATAACAATAATGACAACAAGCGACCGTGCAGTGTTCTATTGAAAGGATTAAACACATGGACAAATATGTAATTAGAAATGTGAGATATGCCAAAAAAAATAAAGATGAAAATGTTGCCTTTCAAGGTTTGACAAAAACCTTGCATATTCCCGAAAAATCTTGGTTGACATCTCTATCTCAATACCATTGAAGATAACTGGCCTCCAAAGGTAAGAATGCTATTCTAGTGTAGTTGATCACTTAATTATGCATATTTTATAGCTTTATACCACCTTAATACCACAAAAAATGTCACACAAATATCTAAAGAACATATACATATATTCAAACCACATGAGATGCTCTAGAGCATTACAAGCAATCATGACACAGTTTCCTAGTAAATTTTGGAAGGAGTTGTTCAAGATGCAAGGAGTTTCTTTAACGAAGTCTATGGTTTATCATCAAGTTGCAAAGAGTATTTGTAAAAAGAGTCAGGAAGGTTCATGTAGATACCACTATGAACAATAAAAAAACTATAGCTCTTGTAGGCTAGAAGAATTGCTATATTAAAATGGAGAGTGTGTGTATAGAGCTCAGTGTATAAGTGTTTTAACGAATACAAAAAAAGGCATACAACAATTCATAGAGCCATAACTATGACTGCTTCAATTTGTCATTGCTCCATTTCCAAGCTTGTACTTGCATCATATGCTAATTGTGGGAGGTTATTTGACAAGTGGCAGTTGAATAGAGGTAGCTTGGAGTTAGTTAAGAGTAGAAGCAATCAAAGTTGATTCATGCGCGCCAATTGCTAGTCTTAGTGTTGTGGAGGTCCCTAGTTAATGTTCATTGAAAGTGGAATGACCCTACTTGATCATAAAAAGCTGGTTCTCAAGAAGGAAATCCATGAACGGTGAGAATGGATCGAACGATTAGAACCCAAGAACGAGCCCCATACACGAACGAACATTGTCTATGTCTTCAAGAAGTTGGTGAGATCAGATGGTGAATTCCTCATGCGTGGAGTGTATTGTAGCAAGTGGCATGTATGATTCAAAGTATAAACATATTAATACATACATGTATATACATATATATATATATATATGTGTGTGTGTGTGTGTGTAATTCATGCGTGCGACAGGAAACTCTCGTAAAGTGACAGTAAATCAAGTAGAAAAAGCATGCAATTAAAAAAAAATATTTGCACATTCCCTTCTACAAGTTCCCTAATGGTCGTAGTAAATGAAAGCGGACAACATACATAGCTTAGGGATGCCACCAAACTTCAACAACAGAAGATATAGCCGATATGCAAAAAACAACCCAAAAGCTGATCTAAAACGGAAAGGGAAAAACAAAATTATCCAAAAAAAAAATTGAGATCTTCTCCTTGGAAGAAGCAACATGAAGCCAAGATCACAGAAGCTGTATGTAGCATACCAGTTGTGGATCCACGCGATGGAGAACGCTTACCTGCAGAAGTTGCTGAAGCCCCAAGTCTTCTTGGATGAAAAAGAGCGGAGTCGCGAACCCTAATTGGAGTCGAGAAGCTGTTCCTTAACTAGGGTTGTTGGCTCTGTTTGTCGGCAGGACTAATATCAGAAGTAAAATTGTACTAATTTTAAAATAATAATAATAATAATAATAAATAAATAATTTTTTAAAATTATTTTATATAAATTTTATTTCACATATTTAATAATTTTTAATAAAAAAAATAATTTTATTTTATATTCTAGATCAAATTTTGGTCTAATATGTGAAATAAAATAGATATTTTTTTAAAAAAATTATTGAATATATAAAGTAAAAAATAATATTTTTTTATATTAGAATTTATGTAAAATAGTTAAAAAATTCATTTATTATTATTATTATTATTATTATTTAAATTAGTACTATTTTGGTATTGATTTTGGTCCTCGCACCAAACAGAACCAGGATAGCTTGCAGTTGATTTCTAGCTCACCTCATTGAAATTTTCGATTTTGATCTCATTTTTTTAATTTAATTATCCCTAATTATAAGCTATATGTATTTATAATTTTATTTATTTTATAAAATTTATTATAAAAGTATTTATATATATAATTTTTTAATAATATTAAAGAAAATTATTATTTTTAATATATATATATATATACTTTTTTTTAAGTTTTTATATATTAATATAAATTTTTAATTATACTTAAAAAATTAAGTTAAGTAAGTAAATTTCACCCAAAAAAAACTATGGTAATTGCAATAAAGTAATTTTTAATTTTTTACTTAAAATTATCACCCCAAATATTGTTGCAAAAAATATATAACTAAATCAAAATTACAGCCTCTAGTCTATTATAGATGCAATAATTTTTAAGATTTTTATAATAATTAATTAGTTAATAGTGTTATATAAATAAAAAATTTACTTTTATTTAGTATTATGCTAGGTTGCCGCATAGTACTTTTATTAGAATCAAAATTTAAGGCACTTATAAAATTACAAAATTAAAAAACTAATCAATATTACTTAAAAATTGTTAAATGTCAGTTTGGAGGAGCCGAGGAGAGCTGCCTCTGCTACGGAAAACTCCTTTACCCGGTTTAGCGCGAGGATCAAATCAGATCAAAATAATATTAATTTAAAAAATAACAATAATAATAATAAATAAAAAATTTAAATCATTCTACATAAATTTTAATATAAAAAAATATTATTTTTACTTCACATACTCAATAATATTTAATAAATTTTATTTTTTATTATTATTATTATTTAAATTAATATCATTTTGGTCCTAATTTGATCCTGATTTAGTCCTCACGTCAAACACATGGCCTTAATAATAAAAAAAAATCATTGGGTATTTAGCTCATTATTATATTCATAAAAATAATAATTTAATTTAATAATAATATATATAAATAATTTAAATTATCACTTAAAAAATAAAAAATAAAAAAATTAAATAATATAACATAATATTAAAATAATATTAAATTAAATACCTCTTTAGTATTTTGGTAATTTTTTATGAATTTTTATTCTGTAATAATAGATATTTATTATCCTTAAAGATCAACTCAAGTAGCAAGAGGAATTTTTAATATTTTCCTAGAAAAGAACTTATTTGAATATTAGGATCTAAAATTTAAACTACACTAATCATCATAATTTTTAAATAAAATAAAAAAAGTATAGTATTCAAAATTAAAATAAATAAAAAAATAAGAGATTTTTTGTCACTTGTTTGGAGGAGTATTGCAATGAAGAAGATGCTATCTTCCTCTCCACTTAACCTCTATATATTTTATATTAAGCTTAATAATAATTAGATTTCTCTAGTTTAGATATACATGCAACTGAATCCATTTAATTTTCAAATTAACCAAATTAGACCTCTAGTTTGAGATAACATAAAAATACATTGTTTATAATTAATAAAAGTATCAAATAATTTTTATTTTTATTTTTTTCTGATTACTAGATCAGGTTGAATATTATCTTCACTTGAAATATTAAGATAGTTTTTAAATTAATCAAACTAATCTATTAATCGAAGGAAACATCAATTATTGGATTCTCTTATTATCAATAGATTTATTTGCATATTGGGCCCTAATTGCATATAAGCTTAAATTTAGGTCATGTTTGACGTTAAGACCAAAATAGTACTAGTTTTAAAATAATAATAATAATAATAATTTTTTTTTAAATTATTCTTCACAAATTATAATATAAAAAATATTATTTTATTTCATATACTCGATAATTTTTGATAAAAATATCAATTTTATTTTACATCTTAGATTAAAATACTAGATTTTGATCTAAGATGTAAAATAAAGATATTTTTTTCAAAAATTATCGAATATGTAAAATAAAATAATATTTTTTTATATTAAAATTTATATAAAATAATTAAAAAAATTAGTTATTTATTTATTTAATATTATTTTTTTAAAACTAATACTATTTTAATCGTGAATTTGATTCTCGCACCAAACAAGACCTTAGTGACCTAATAACTATTAACCATTTATATTATTATTTATTTAGAAAACTACATATGTTAATCTTAATAGTTGTCTCTTTATTCATTGAAATCTAATAATAATGTTTATATTTCACCCTTTGAAGGTATGATAATAGATTGCTTCTTTATTTAACTCTATCAATCTATTATTTGAGGGGACAATTTTAATTATTTATCCAAAACGGAAGGTGACATATCTTAAACTCTTAGGCCTATAACTCAGTGACAGAGAGTCTGGTTCATAACTATGCGTTTAAAGTAAGAACGATATATGCCATATGAAGTAGAAGCGGATGGTTCACATGACATATAAAGTCAAAACGACGTGAGGCACCATTTCTTACTGCGCTAGTAGGGTATTGATCCTCGATAGCTCCCATGTCATGCTCCTGTTAGATTTTATACAACTAAGTCGATGATTTCTCCTCTACAACGCTGCTTGGGTTTGGAATATTGTAGAAAATGAAGATCGGTATCGAATTCCCCTATCATAATTTATTCGTTGCATCCTGTTCTACTTGAGAGGATTATGATCTTAAAGGGCAGCAAAGTGAGAGAAGGAGATTGTAGGAGAAATGGGTAACAATATTATGGCAATTCTACTGTAAAGCACAGTATAGAGTTTGGACTAAAAGAAAAAAAATCCAAAAAACTTAATGATTATGTTGGACTAAAAAGATAAGTATAAGATTAGATTCAATATTTAGAATCAGGATATGCATTTTAAATTATATTTATGTACTTAAAATTAGGCTTAATTTTAAATTTTTATTTTTTTATGTTGGTCATGAAAATCCTGACCGATTATATTCAAGAAAAATATTTTGATATATACTTTTCACAAATGATATTCTCGTTTTTAATAAAACTAAAAATAAGACTAAACTAAAATACGAGTTTTAGAAGAATATTAGAAAGTCTAAAGATTTTTATCTTAATAAATTAAAAATTGAATATATTAAGTGCATTTTTGATCAAAACATATGCATTTGTATTGGTAACACGAGAATTAGTGACAAGTTGTTAGTAAGTGTGAATGGTTTAAATACATCGAATCAATGATCAACTATAAAAAATAATAATAAAATAACTGATGATTTTATTAGGAACATCTAAATAAGATGAATAAAATAGAAAAATACATATAGTATATTATATGATAAAAATATTCTACTTAGACTTAAAGTTAAATCTTATAGAATAATAATAAAACCAATGTACAACTTATAAAATAAAATATATAAATAAAATAATATAATATAATATTAAAATGAAATTTAACTAAAGGGCCTCTTAGTTCTAATTTGTTTGCAATCAAATCATTTGCTTCTAAAAAATATTTTTGTCAACTTTCCATCTTAGCTTACCCTCAATGAAATATATACATTGAAAATAAATGCATCTTATTGTTACAATAGAAAATATCAAATATTTTTTATTAGTTGTGATTTAAAGGACTAATACGTTTAATTTAAACGAAAACACATCTCAAGTTCACAGATAGTTAATAAAAAAAATATTTTAAATGATTTTAATTATTTTCTTTCATTTAACATTCAAGAAAATCTAAAAGTTTCAAATATTATGATTAATCTTTCAGATTTGAAATATTTGAAAATTTAAATTTCAGCTTCAATCCATTACACTTGAGACGTGTGAAACAAAGTAGCCTAAATCAAACTTTGGCCTTCTTCAACTAAAATTTTTATTTTATTTTAAAATAGTAATAATAATAATATTTTATATTTTATCATACATAAAATTTAACATTAAACAATCATATTTTTTAGTATAACTTTTAATATAACTCATTTTATTTCACATTAAATACATTTTCTCAAAAAAATTCACAAAAATTTTTCAAATCATTTTTTTTTATAAATCTGCTCCCTAGTAAGAGTTTGGAGAAGTACAATTACTCGTTCTTAAAATTAGCATTCTGAAGACCAAAATGCAAAAACATTTTCCAAGCAACCAAATAATATTAAAAAATAATCTATAAAATGAAATCTAACTGAAAAAAGAAAATATTAACCATTCTTAAATTAATAAAACAATGAATAAATGAATGAAAGTAAAAAAAAAATTATGAAATCTTTGTCTTCTTAGCTGACTTTGGTTGCAAAAATAGAATCTGAAGTGCCTGGAAGGCCAACACCTACACGCCCAAATTCTTCTCAATCTTCTGAATATGATTCAAAAAGATCCATACCATCTGCATCAAAAGCAATTCAGAGATGAACCAATAGTGTAAATTGTAGAAATTTCCAAAAAAAAATTAACATTCTAGTCGATGGAAAGAACATACGATAATAAAACGATTTAAAAATCGTAAGAATACAGGAACCTATAAGTCATTTACCCAAAACAAAAATAATCATCTGACTAGGGCTGGCAATTGTATTCAAAGCTTGAATCTCCCATGATTCTATTCATGGCTTCGTTTCTCTGTGACTCATAGCCCAATTGATTGAAATATAATTAGATTCAATTCTGAATCAACTCATACATGTGGATACTTGCGTTCATAAGAGTGTAGGCGAAAAAGAATGAAGTATAGATATACAAGTAGTACATATTCATTTGAATAATATATTGTTGATAATTTGCATATGATCTATAACTCTATATTTAACTTAAAACATAAAATTACAAACTCAAAATTGACTCGAAAGTCCAAATCCTGCTTGAAATCTAATAAATTTGTTTCAAATTGAGGCCTATAAAAAAAATGTTTGAAAGATGAGAAAGATTTACCATGACATGAGGAGCAATCCGCATACAGTAGACAGGAAAACCACTGAAAAATCTGAAGGGCCCTCCACTTTTTAGAGTCTTCAGCGCACAATCCAAAGGCCCTTTGTATGGATACTTTCCGGTAGCATCTGGCTGCATCTTCTGTATCTGCGTTTTCACATAGTCAAAAGGCAAGCTGAACGCAGAAGCAAAGATGCCTGACACTGCACTAGCCCCTGCAACAAGAAATATAAAATAACCAATACATTTAAAAAAACAAATCAAGAATCGCATTTAGGGGGCGTTTGGTTCAGTGTTATCTCAATGTTATGTTATGTTATCTTTAGAAATTAATTGTTTGGTTTAATGACATCTTTAAATAACATTATAATTAATTACAAAAATGCCATTACATGATGACATCTAAATGTCACTCCAAATTGGGCGACATCTCAAGATAACACCATCAATTTGTCATTATAATGCCAATAACTTTCAACTAAACAAAAATAATTTAGATAGCATTGATAATTTCTAATATCATAACATTGAACCAAACAAATCTCTATTGATGAATAACAATGATATTTAGATAACATGACATCTAAATAACATTGATATTGAGATAACACTGAACCAAACGCCCCCTTAGTATGTTTTAGAGATGTTTGAAGTTTTTTTAAGGCAGAGAGATGAAGAAAATTATTTTAATGTTATGATATGAAATAAAAATATTTTATTATTGAGTACTGTGTTGGAGTGAAATAAAATTGATTTGTTTTATTGAAGTATGCAGAGGATGTAAAGTAAAATTATTTGTTAAGGTTGAAATTTGTGTAGAATGTGAAATAAAATTAATTTTAATATTTAAATTTGTATATGATATGAAATAAATATAAAAATATTAATGAGAATATTTTTAAAAGAGTTTTGGAGTTTTTAAAACTCAAACCAAAGAAGGCCTTAAGAAGATCATTAAATTTATCATATTTCAATTTTTGGTAATGTTAGCACACTAAGCACATAAAGCATTAGGATAATAAGCAGAAAAAATGATTAATAAAACTGATCACAAACATGTAAGATAAGGCTAACCCATCTGATTTCCTCAACCATACATATGCATGCAAAAACAGAAGAACAACAACAAACCTTAATACCAAACCATTTGGGGTTGGCTACATAAATTTTTCTTATCTATTCAACTCTTTGTAAAGGAATGATTTCTGTGAGTGCAAGTGATTGAGTTCATTGGCAATGCCTATATGCATACAAGAAGCTGATGAAAATTCCCTAGAGCCAGAGTTCACCTATAAGTAAGAATCCAGAATAATGACAAATTTGAGGTAGCCAAAAGTGCAGTCATTTGCTAACATGTTATTAGAATTATGATTAGTCCAAAAAAGTGTGGAGCATAGGAGTATCAGAACAGGTAAGTGTAATGGTCTATTAGCCTCACCAATCACAGTGCTAACTTCTCCAAATCCAAGAGAATCTCTGAAAAACTCAATACTCTGATCATATGACGCTAACATACCCATATTCAGGGCCATAGCTCTTACAATGGTAGGACCTGCACCTTTCCACAGTGCGAAAACCCCTTCTTCCCGTATTATACGACATAGTGCATTGAAGGCGCTTGTATAATGTCGCCTCTGTGAAGCTGGTAATGTTGCATCAGCTTGCATGCGGATCAGCGCCAAATCAGATGGGCTACCAAAGCAAGAACCAATAGCCCCAGCTGTCAGCCCAATAAAGGCTTTTTGAAGCAGCGGTAATGGCTTCCCATCGTTAGATTCAATTGCCTTATTTGTCAAAATCCTGGGACGTTCATGAACAGCAATTACTGATACAGAAAACACAAAATATAAATTTCTCTCTTTAGTTCAGTCGACATAAAGAATGTGAGCTTGTGATTAACAAAACACAAAATGACCACAATTGATTTGTTAGCACAGCGGGTGCTGCAGAAACATGAGTTCTCTCCAATGGACGAACATAACAAACAATTACTAAGAAACTAAAAGAGCATAGAAATAAACCACTACAAGAAGATGAACACAAAAAGAATTTTACGTGGAACTCTTGTGAGAAAAACCGTTAGAGAGGAGAGTAGAAGATTCACTGATTTCTTGACGAAATTTCACTGGAGATTACAAGTGAGCGTTGCTCTAACCAGAGCGCAGCACACTTGGAGATCACTCTAACCTAGAAGATAATTGTCTCTCTCTTGTTCTCTCACCTCACTAATCCCTTATATAGTAAACAATTGGGGCATTAGTGATAGATGACCTTTTCTACAGAAAATGACCCTCTCTAATAGGTAGTTATATATTTTGTACAATCCCAATCAATTATGTCACTTGCATAATCCCAATTGGTTATGTCATTATGCACCCCACACGACTGCTGATTTGTAACACCAAGCCAAAAAACTTTTACTAGAATTTCCGAGAGATGTTCTGGAAAAAAATATTTTTCATCTTGAAGAAGACTTCAAAAAGACTCTTTTCGATACCTACTCATCTTCTAGTTTTTGCCTTCTCTCGAATAGTCCATTTGAGCCTAGAATGAAGTGGACTATGAAAATGCAGGGCATTAAGGTTGATAGACTGATTTAGTCAAGTTGAAAAAGAGCCAATCTAATACACTCTTGTTGTTATAGGCGAGATGAAATCTTGGAAGAAAGCAGTGGTAGGATCCGGTGATGGTAAATTCTAACCATACTAATAATTTATGAATTATGATTGAGATTGAAAAAAGGTAATGTCAACATAACCATTGTTATTTCATTAGCAACTCGTCATTTAAGGATTAAAAAATGAGTGTTGTTTTTTCTGAATTTCTTGATCTAGGTCACACTCAACATCAAGTCATGTCTAATGATTGTATCCTGAGTCATTTTGTACATCCCTTTTTTTCTCTTTACCATTGTAACTTGGACACCCTCACATTTACATATAGAACGCTCTTAAATGGTTGTTGATGGACATGATCCACCATGAAACATACCCTCACATTTACATATAGAACCTTCTAAAAGGTTGATGATGGACATGATCCACCATGAACATCCTCTCTCATTATATCTTTTATAGGTGTTACGCCAACTCTATACCTTACAAAATTATGTTTAATCCAATTCATCCTCTTTTGAGGGAAGTTCATGAATTATAATCTTACCCAAACAAATGATCAATCGCTTATTTAAGAATCTGCATCTCAATATCACAAACTTTAGGGATAGTTTTTCACTTAATTCACTCTAATATAGCATACTTTGTTGTAAAGTATCATTCTTAATACTTTCCACAGATACTGGGTAATGCCACACACTTAATACAGGAAGCATGCACGAAAATTATAACAATGAAATTATGAGATAAATAAGATGATGACAAGAGCAAACCACCTACTAAAATTTAGTTGTTACTATTAGCAATAGGCCACAAGCTTAAAGGATTCAAAATGCTAACAACATAATATTTATAATAGTCACATTATATTTAATGCTTTGTTGACCACAACCTATATAAGAATATATTACCAACACACTTCTTAGAAGACAAGATAGTTCGAACAATCATAAAGAATCAAGTAAATCATGTTAAACAATTGATGTTTTTATATGTTTCTCTAACTATGAACCATTCAAAAGGGTGAAGCTTTCTATCTCATATGACCACCAACATAGTTAAACAAAACAATTACCAGTGCAAATGAAAATCTTAAACTACTTAGCACATGCATAATATACTATGTAATATGAAATAGATGCTCCACTAAAGAGGGTAAATCACTTGCCTGAAAGATCCAAGACGTGTTGTTGTATAGGTAGCCTGTCTGAGTAAACCGGCTGATAGTCCCTAGAATCTCACAAAAAAGAAAAAAATAGTAACAGAAAGAAAAAAGTGCTTGAGCTCTGTGTGGAGTTTTGATAAGAAAAATCAAATAGCTTAGTTAAGAAATAGTCTAATCAAACACAAATTCTCAACTAAAAAATTTATTTCATAATAAAATTAATATATTCTGACATCATACACATATTTTAATATAACTATAAATTTTATTTAGCATTTTACAAAATTTCAGTATAACAGACTAACTTTATTTCACATCCAACACACCAATCCGCTCATGATAATATTTGCCACAATTCGTCTTATTAAATAGATTAAAGTGCTTTACCTTGAGTGTTAAAGGACACTACAATAGTAATATAAAAAGGCTCAAGAATGGATGGATACATTTGAGGAAAAGAAGAAATTAATTGAAATATCATGTCCCTAATCCCTTTCGTTTGGATTGATTAATTTAAACTGAGTGGCTATCGAACATATGCTTCTAATATATATGCTAAACCCAAGGTTCACTCTGCTAGTTCACCTCTACATTTTTAGTGATTCAAAATGGCATGTTTCTCCATCTAACTCCTTCATTCCCTCACAATGTCTCCCCAGAAGGTCAGGGTTCCAAACAAAAGCTAAACCTTGGCTTTCTCGAAGAAAACCATCACAAAATTTTGACTGTCTGGAACTAACCTATCTTCCCAACTCCAGTCATCTCACATGCCTTTATTAATCAAATATTAAATCTCTAATACTCATTACAAAACATAATTGGTCACATTAGCTTTCTAAAATATAGAAGGGATACTTACAAAGATATCACAGCCATGAATATTTACCTATTGTCAACTTTTGTCATCACATTCTAAAATAGTACATTTTTTGCTTATTCGAATATGTGACATATGCAAAATATTCATATTTAGTGTATGATGTATGTCAATTTTCCATATCAATAAACTATCATACATTGTTCATCAAAATCTCGGTACAATTACTCAATTAAAATAACGCAATTGTCAACCTCTATGAAGTAAAGATGAAAGATAATTTTTAAAACGTTGTGATTTCTAATGACAAATAGGTCTAGACCACATATTTAGCCAAAATTACAAAATGCTATTAGTAATTACTGATTGGACATCCACATCAAAATCTATAGGTTGACTATGTATTCCTAGGTGTAAGTCGTGTTTTGCACACTACTTACATTATGAAACTAAAAGTGAAAGTCGCATAGTACACACAACTTATTGTTTTGTAAGTCTTGTGCACAATACATTTTACACTCCACGGCCCTATTTGGTGGATCAAAAAGTACTAGTTTAAAAAATAATAATAATAAAAAATAAATTTATTATTATTATTATTATTATTATTATTATTATTATTATTATTGTTTTTAAATTAGTACCGTTTTAGTCCTGATTTTGGTCCTCGTGTCAAACAGGGAATCTTCAGAATGTAAGTCGTGTGGTGACTATGGCTCACTATTTTGTAGGTCATGTACATCATACGACTTATACTTTTAAGCGTCAGGGCTTTAGTCGTGCAATGCATTTTGCCAGAATTTATGGAGAATCACAATTTGTAATTAGAAAATATAGGATTTTAAATGTTTGGCTGACGAACTATAGAAATATACAGCCTGTGATTCAAACCAAGATTATTGGCATCCATAAACAACTCTGTTTATCAAAACAAGTAACCAATTTAAATTCCAGACCTTATAAAAAGAACCCAATCCCTCATGAACAAGCATGGTCTTCGTGACATTTACTGCAGAACCCTGGCCCAACTGTATCCTTACCTGAGAAAGCACCAAAATACAGACATATCTATATATCATTAATAGCAAATTAAAATCTCAATCTAGCAGCAAAATCACACAATGAGATTACAGTAACCATCCAAACACTCAGGTAGCTTCAATTTCTGGAAAAAAAAACACATCGAAACAGTAGTTATAATATGCCCGATCTTCATACAAACATATATATCAGATTACAATAACAACAACTAAGTCTTTATCCAATTAGGTAGGGTCGGCTAAATGAATCCTTTGTTAAATAGCGCTTTGTCAAGTAATAAGTCCTAACCATCTATTTCAGATTGAGATTAAAAAATAGCAATGCCAAGAATCCAAAACGAACAATCAGAACGGGAAATATTTACAAAAAACGAAAATGATCAGCTTCGATAGCACCTTGACCATATCTACGGGTTGTATCACGGCAGTAGCGAGCATTCCCGCAGCGCCGCCATTGACGAAGGGCTTCACCGCGCGCCATACTCCTCCAGGCTGGCTCTTCGCCCTATTGTCCGCCATCCTGAATCACGCGACTGCGAGGATGACAATGGACGAGAAGAGGAAGATGGAGGTCGAAGGAAACGAGCATCGCCGGGCCGAGAAAGAGAAGCGATGCTACGTGCGCGTTATCAAATATTATAGATTTTAAGCCTAATTTTAAAACATTACAGAGCTTACCAAAAGTTTTGATTACAAATTATATTTTTTAACTCCTGATCATTTTCATAATAAATCTTTTATTTTTATTATACTTTATTAAATAATAAATTTTTATTTACCTTCAAATATGTAAAATTATATCTTATAGTTCTTATCAAATTTTTTTTATCTTCTTTTTATGTAAGCAAGATCCCTTACTGAAATTTCTATTTACTTACATTTATATATTCAAACTATCTAAAAAGATTTTCTCTTAGCTTATCTTCAATTGAAGTTATTTTAATCTTTTTGTAGATATACTTATTTGTAATATTATTCTTTTGCGTATATCTACTGATTTATCTTAATATTTTCATTTGTTACCACACTTATCTTATTTTTATGTTTTCTGCTTTATCGGCTAGAATTCAACACTATATAAAATAAAATATTTTATTAATATATTTTAGTCGGTCTTTAATGTAGAGTTTTTCAACTCACGTGTTGAAGCTGATTGACATTAAATAAGATTGCTCATTTTACCTTTTGCTAGCTTTTAGATCACTATTAATTCAAATTAACAGTTAAATATCGTTGTTGTTTTAGATGATTAAATTTTTATTTCATTTAAATCAAATGTTGAGATCTAAATCTTCTAATCATAGCTAAAATAAGGGTTGAACTTAAGTAAGATACTGTGACAGTAGTAAATAAAATATGAAAATATAAATTGTAATTGAAATTCTTTATAAGTTTCATAATTTCTGAAAATTTCATGTGAAATCTATCATATTTATTAAATATGATATTACATGTATAATTCCACTTTTTGTTTTTCAAAGAAACGATGCATAACTTCGTTGCAAATCAAAATTAATTTATTATTAAGTTATTATTATTATTAGGATAAAGTTCACATCAATATTCAATAATAAATCTTTCAAAATTTTAATTTATCCCAAAAATTAGTATATGCAAACATCAAGCAAATATTTAACCTTTTAATTATTTCAAGTTAATTTTTTTTCTGAAAAATTATTTACCCTTAAATTAATCTTTTTACTAAACAGCATTTGCAGATTTATTAGCACTAACCTAATCTGATATTGATGCAATATAGAATTTAAGGTATAAAATTTTAGTTTTTCTTTAAACAAATTGACTTAGATTATACTAATAATTTAGGTTTATTGTTAGGATTAAATTAGCCATCATCTTAAACTATAATTTTAAACTATGTCCTAGAGAGTGAAAGCGAGAAAGAGAAGAGTTAATATTTTAAAAACTTAATTTTTTTTTTTTACATAAATTTCAACATCAAACAATTATTTTATTTAACATCATATATAATTTTTTATATAACTAACCGAATTTATTTCACATAATACATATTTTTTAAAAAAAAAATTATAATTTTTTTTCAAATTATTTTTTAAATTTTTTTTATCACATCCTTCCTAAGCTTAATAGAAATTACAATATTCAAAGGGATCAGAAGATTTTATACAAGTAGATTTCCTAAAATTAAGGGGGAAAAAAATAGAGAGAACATTAAACCAAACATCAGCGATAACTGTTACTAAAAACGATCATCACAGTGAACTACACAAACAAACAAATGAGTAACACGTTTGGCTTAAAAAAAAAAGAAAAAAAGAGAAACGTACCACAGATTCTGTATCAAATAATCACATTATTATTATAAATTAAAAGAGCATATATTCCTCCCTCCCCCCTTCAACAAGAATAAAATTCAACACAAATTATATCAAGGTTGATCTAAATAAGAGAACTTGTCAATCACAACTTCACCGTCCAGAACCGCATAAAATAAAAAGTATTCAATGAGTTTTTACAATTCCACAAAATCCAGCATATCAAATGACAAAACTGCTACAGGAACTGAAAAAACAGTTCCTGCTAACCCAGGTGGCAAAAGATATCTCCTTCAAGGCCACAGAAAAAAACAATGAAAACACCCCCTTCCTCTTCACCTCAAGGATTTGGAGAGCCATTAAAACGTTTGTCAACCGACAATATTATACACAGATTACACCAAAAGCCCAAGCAGATACTCATATTTTTGCTGTCTATCAAGAATAACCTCTGCTAATTGCATGCTGAATACATGCAGAATAAACTCTGAAAAGAATGGGTAATGGGCACGAGCAAACCATCCACCACGGAATTGTAGAGAGGGAGATCGGTCGAGAGCTTCAAAGTCAACTACGTTGATAGAACTGATTGAAGGGCAAGCTGCTGCTGGGGTTGCAACGCGGACCAGGTTGAAGCGAGAACAGAAGGAGGCAGCGTCTGCTGGAGCTGCCGTAGCAAATTAATCATTCTGCTGGCTGTCTGCTCTGTGGCCAGATCTTTTCCAGCACATATGACCTACGAGTGTGAAATAAATAAATTAAAGGACATTTTCTTTCAAAAAAATTAAATTATAGGGTGTTAGCACATATTTTCTTTATAAAAAAGCAGTAGGATATTTACAGTATGATAAAATAACAGGCTCTCCGATAGTGCATGCATGATAACATTTAGGTTTATCCTCATTCTCAACTGGATTAGTATCACAATAGATTGGGACCTAAACATAAAGACCATGTTTGTTTGGCAGTTCAAAATTAATCTGGTTTAATTTTAAATAAGCATATCACATCACACATAAAAATTTAATATTAAAAATTAATTTTATTTCACATCCTATACACATTACCAAAATAATGACTAACTTATATCACATCCCTCACATATTTCAACATAATAACTAACATTATATCACATCCCTCACATACCCCAACATAATAATTAATTTTATTTCACATCAATCACATCTTTCAATTAAAAAATATCTCTATCTAAGTTTAATTTTAACCTTGTTAAATTTAAATCTTACAAATAAATATTTATTTGATAATTAGTCAGATTATAAATTAGGCTTTCCTAATTCTCAGAAGTCCAAACTGCCGGAGAATTCTAGCTTCAAATTTGTATTAAAGATTAAGAATTTTTATCCCAAACAAGGCGTCTACCTCCGGTCCAGATTATCGTATGCAACTACGTCAATGCTTCTCGAACCTTACATTAACACGAGATATTACAAGAAGAGTCCTTTCACTTAACTAAGAGCCTATTTGGTCCCTAAACTATTTTGGTCAAGCTCAATACTAAAATGTTAATTTATCAAAAAATTAACAATAACAATAATAATAATAATAATTTTTATCACATCCTACACAATTTTCAATATAAAAAAATCTACTTTATTTTATATCTTACATTAATTTTAATCAATCCATCAACTTTAAAAATAAAATTAATTATTGATATTAAAAATTATGTAAAATGTGAAATAAAATAAATAGTTTATTAAAAATGATTGAAGATTGTGAAATAAAAATTTTTTATTTGAAATTTGTGTAAAATGTGATAAATTTATTATTATTATTATTTATAATCACGCACCATTTTAATTTTGAATATGACTAAAATGGTCTAAGCACCAAACAAACCCTAAGACATTTTCAAAACACCATAATTTAATCTTGATAGAATTTGGGTAAATTGCATCTGCGTACCTATGGATAGTGGAATTGTTGCACACAGGTCCCATAAATTCAAATGTATGGCATTCTGGTCCCAAAATCTATTATGATGGCATGTAAAATTCCAGAAGTTTATTATGCTATCTAAGTTGGGCCTGAACGAAAACCATATGTGACAACTATTGAAATTAGAAGCAGCATCCATGGGGGTAATTTTGCTATGGTTCGCTACTTTCCTCTGTTACCAACGTTCTCACTTTCCAAGTTTGCTAAAGTTCCGTGCTATTGTTCATTCCCAACATTGCCTCAGTTTCAGTTTCTGTTTTCCCCAATGCAAGAGTTTGCTAGGGTCCCTGAGATTCAGTTTAACTAGGGATCGGGGTCCATAGTTGAAAAAAATATCCAAAGATAAAATTGAAAAAGACTTGGTCATTAACAATGCAAAGTTCTCCAACCTGAAGGACCTAAATGCCATGTCTTAATTTACTTGGACTAGTGTGCAACAAGGCCTCTACCTCAAGATGCAATTTAACCTATAAAATATAGTTAAACTCCTATTGATGGGGCCACTGATGATCAATGACTAAGATTAAACCATGCATCATTATGCCATTGTTGAATAGGATTGATGCGAACATTTATTTTATATTACTTTATTTTAATATTCACTGTTTGTTAGAGTTTGACTTAGTCAAAGTCTCTTTTACTATATTTACTTATTTTATTTATTCACACGTTATTTTGTTTCAAAGGAGATATTAGCCAACCTATGAATAAAAGCCATAATTAAATCTTTTAATAAATAAAATTTTGAGTTTGAGTGATCTATGATTCTAGATCAAATCAAAGTGAGACTCCAGAAAAGTTTGATATCACAAAAGAGAAGAATTTTCCTTACAAAAACCCTAACCATCATCCTCATCCCCTTGCCCAAAGTTCTTTGACATCGACTTTAATTGTTAAGTTCCTCGAACACCAAACAAGGAATTGTCAACTACTCTAGTTTGCACCACGTTTGTTTCGATGCCAATGTCATGCCGTAAAATAAGTTGTTACCATCATTGCCGCCTAACCTTCTCTATCACCCTCTTATTTCAGCTGCCACACTATAGTTCAAATAAATTTCACTATAATAATATGCTATAGTGACTTAAAGTAAATTATATTCTTCAAAAATAAATTCATAATTCAGAGCACCTTATTTGGCACCTTTACCACAGATAATGCAAACTCTACTACATAAGCCTGATATTGAACCCTAATTATCTTTTATCTATTTATTGTACTTCTGCATGAGTAAAAACCTTATTAAGTGAGGTGACAATGAGGAAAATATGTATATGAATTTATGTAGATTTATATTTATGCGAAAAATTATTTATGAAGACAATGCCGAGTGGACTAAACACTCGTCTTATGATAGGATCTACCCGGTCGATTTTGCAAATTGACCAATACGAAACCCCCCAACCTGGGCACACCCTCCATTCAATTTACAAATGGCACAAGAATTACCCGTAGGAGAGCAAAATCAATTGAATTACATGGCACTCAAGCATAAAGAGGCACTCAGATTCCACTGTCTTCTTAATTGGTTCAAAACAACTTCAACAATGTTGGGTTCAATGGAAACCTATAGCCATTAGGGTGGCAATTGACTTGCCAGGTACCTTAGAATTCGTTGCTATCCAACACAAGTAGAGGATATTAGCTTCAAATCTTAATCTCATGCCTTGCTTGTTGAAGCTCGTCACTTGAGTCATCATCTGAAGTTTCTCCTAAAAAAAAAATTGTATTTGTTCAAGACGATCCCTCATGCTCCTGTATAGGTTGCACTCCACACAAATATGTAGTAAATTTCCCAACCCACAATCCCCCTGGCGCAAAGTTTGACATAACGAGTTCCCTATTATATAGCTATGTTAAAATAGGAACTACACCTTTGTAAATTCCCTAATGGGAAGCTTGCATCCTTAGCTTTCTGGGAAACTTTCAGCACTGTTTATTGCAAAGAGCAGTTGTAGGCATCTTGATCAGTTCTGAGTTCGCTTAGACTAATGTATTTTTCTCAAAGTGTGTGGTCCTATAAATGGTAAGGATTCAATGCTACATTTCATCTCCAAGCAGTTGGTTGATTCTACCATTGTTCCATTTATCATCAACAATGAACTCTGCAATAGTACGGAAATGAAGATGACAAACCAAGACAACATGGAGTAAACTCCCTATTGTGGGCAATTGACGGAGCATGAGCATGATGACTTTTATGGTTGAGTGATACGCTAGATGAGTTGTCCATGTCTTCTCGCAAGTTGGGTCATAGGTAGAAGGACTAATGCTCTAGAGACAACTCAACCTGTGCAACTGCCACCATCTGATCTACCGAAGAGTCAGAGACAATTACAAGTAAGGTTGGTCATGAAGCCAACTACCTTTAGGTGGGTGCCATTAGGAGTCACTAGCTTCCTTTATGTGTAGTTCGGTAGATTCATCCACACAAACATATAGATGATGGCAACCTACCTTTATCATAGCGACTAGGCCCCATCGCCCATTAAAGAGGCACGATCCTTACACAACTAGGATGGGATGAGCTTATCTGCCCAACTAGGCATCCTGTTAGTATAATCCAACCATTATCACTCATTATACATTTGTCGCCACAGTCAGTCGGCCACCACTAGCAACCAAACAATTGGCCATTGCCTATATCCACATCATCGATTGCTAAACACCAAGCAAAACTAATAGCTACCACAACCGCAACCATAGGTGTTTAAGTTAGGTTAACTATAGTTTAACCATGGTAACATTGAAAGTGTCACTGTTGTAATACTAAAAATTATAGTGGCATATGCATAAATAAATTTTGAATGACAGCTAAATAAATATGTAAATATAATCTTCTAAAGTAGCATGTATGTAATTGTCCCTTGAATCTTTTGTTGTTGGAGCCAAGGACCCACCTTTCGACAACATTAACCAGCCTGTAAATTTATGTGAATCAATCGGCGCAAAATCTGTCGGCAACATTCCCTCCCCTCTAGCCAATTTGAGGATTAAGTAAAAATAGGTTGCTGCAAGGATAAATCAACTGACTTGCACGGGATCGCACATGCTTATCTAACTTATTTTGGATGGATGTCATTCGAGATTGCACCTAATTGCACAACATTGACCAAGAAACTGAGCTGTCGGGGGATCACTGACCAAATGGATGAATGATTGGATTTACCACAATGGTAGATTATGTTGTGTAGGATATTTAAGCATTTTAGATGACTTTACATCGTTCCACTTACTAGGCTCCATTGGAAGAGTTTACGCTTCCTGCTTTAGTTTTTTTTTTTTGTTAAATCTCTGTAAATTGACTAATATTTTATCACATTCTCCATTGATGTTGGTGCTGAAACATTAAGCTAAAGCCTAAAGTTTTACTATAATGAAAATTATTTATTCAGGTATTTGGGTGGTAATTTATCCTCTTCCTCTGAGAGGCGAAACCACCAATGACAACTGTGATGTGAATTCAATTATGCATTTTTTTATAGATCAATTATGCATCCTTGGATACTCCTTATATTCTTCTCTTGATTATTTGTGTCAGGTATAAATTCCACTAATCTAATTATTAATTCATTAACTGATATCAAGTTCGAATTATATTATCTATGATATGGATCATTGGGAGCGACCCCAATTAGTGAGATCATATATTTAATTGAGTTATTAAGATTTTTAAAGAACCCAATTTACAATCCGAAAATCCTAAAAATTTAATTGATTGCCTTGATCTAACTTAGTAAGTACTTACTAATATCAATCAAACTTAGTCAAAATTTAAGTAGCTCTAATTTAAGGGTTTTAAAAATTTTCTTAACTTTTGTATAATTAACCTTGAGAAAAATGTGCTTATGTGAAAAGAATTTATCATACTGTAATGTCAAATTTATATCTAAAGTTGCATCAATCTCGCATCACCTATATGCACAAAGTAAGGCAGAGATTATACAAACACATTATAAACATACCTAACGCAGATATCAAGAAAAACGCAATTATCAACAAAAAGTACCTCTGCAAACACTGAGACTATTTTAGGAAGATATTGATTGTTGGGACCCAAGATTTCTCTATCTGACCTGCTAAAGTTGGGAGAACATTGATCAAATTCCAGAATAGTTAGAAAACAGCCATTTGAGAAAATTTAGCATTTACCTTTCAACCATTGAACAAAGCTGCTCATGCACAACTTTAGCCTCAATAAGATCATCTTTGATAGGCAAACAGCTTAACCAAGCTGGAACAACCTATTGAGCATAAAGAAAAGGTTAGCAAATCTGACAATAGCAGAAGAAAGAATCTTAAATGCATCAGACAAAATATCTGAAAATAACGAATGGAACCTATTGAGCATAAAGAAGCAGTTAGCAAAACTGACGATAGCAGAAAAGAATCAACAAATGAATCATACAACACATCTGAAAATAATGAATGGTTCCATATGCGGAAAAACCATACTAACAGGCAATTGACACAAGCAATTATACAAACATTCAACAAGATGAACAAAAATAGTTGAAAGTTTCACATATGTGCATATGATCTGAATGATTCTTTTCAGTGGAAGCAGATAAAGGGGATAATACATGGAAGAAGACCATTCAAATACCTGCTCAGCATCAATGCTATTTCGATGAAACTGGCAAATTTTCCCTAGCGCTGAAACAGCATTATCATATGCCATTACATTGTCTGAATGCTGAGCAGTTGGATGCCTTATTACATTATTCAACCTAGAAAGAGCTTCTGCAGAAGGTCAATCAAAGAAATAAGAAAACAGCATATTGCAGATAAGTAAAAAACAGTTTTAATTAAATTTAGTACCTCCAACAAGAGGTCTGAAAACAGAACCACCAAACTCAGCACAAACACCAATACCGTAGACAGCAGCCTAAGAGAAAAATCAGGTCTACAAATTAGACCAACAGAATATGCAAATGTGGAGGTAAACAAATTTAAATTTAACACCCGTAGAAAGTGGAGTAAGAGTTGTAAACTAAACCTGTCTAACATCTGGATTTTCGTCATTGCAAGCTTCTAACAGGAAGGGAAGGTAAGTATCATAATATCTGTTAAATATGACACAAAACATCAAGGACAGAGAGACATAAATTCATGAAACCAATAACAGCTTCAAGCAAAACCCTTACTTAAGAGCTGCTTCCTTGCATTGTTCGGCAACATCATCAAAAATACAAATGGCAATTCTTCTATCTTCTGGCGTCTTATCCTTTCCCTGCAAATCAACTCAATGAGTATCTTATTGTCAAAATATATTTAATGACCGACTCTTGGCAAATTTGACAATGAAATTTATACACCTCTACCAATGTATCCCTAACAACAGCACGTGCTATCTAACATATCCTATACAGTAGAACAACTGACCCTTGCAATTCCACAGATAATGTTAATCCACGAGTCTGTCTAGAAAGCACAGGGGATAGGAGTGCAAGGACATGCAATTCTAGAATTTCTGTGAATGATACCATAACAAATGACCAATTTTGAAAATATATGACATGCATTCGCAGAAATGTGGAGAATTTAGGCTACTTGCATATCTATCTACTAGTATATGTTATCATAACTGAGAGATAAAAAGAAAAATATTATTCAAATCTTAACACCTTCGAGTAATCCAACTGTAAATCAAAACCACTTCATTCTGATACAAAGCATACTACAGCTACTGGAATTATCCAAAAATCCAAAAGTATCTGAGCTTACTAAATGTTTAATTGAATATTAAAGTAAATTAAAATACCAAAATTTCCAGAGTATTGATGCAGCAAAACCATGCTTCTTTTTAACCTATTCACAGTTTATCGATAAGAAAAACATGCTTCTTTCAAATTTTTAAATTTAAAATTTTGTAAAACATTATTTTCTTTCTTAAAAAATAGGACCATTTCCCTACATGAAAAAAAATCTAATATTTAACTATAAACACCCCAGATTTAGAATTTACCTCCTTGCTATCTCAAACCTTTTAACACATCATAAACACCATCCCACCTCTCCATTAAAATTTCCCCCTCTTCCTCTTCCTCTTCAGTTGGAAGTTGAGTTAAGAGAGATGAAGACCAAAAAATGAGAAAGGAAATGGCATGGTTGTAACATTAGTGCCGACAACGAGAGAGAGAGAGAGAGAGAGAGAGAGAGAAAGAGGGTGGTTCTGAAGGTAAAGACAAGAGAAGAGACATAGGAAAGAAAAGGATGCATGGGCTAGTTACAATTTGAACAGACAATTTAGAGACTGTAGGCTAGATTATTGATCCACTGTAAACACTACTTTTAAAATTTGAATAAACAATTTAAAAGCTAAGGTAAAATTTGAACAAGCTACATGCAGATACCAGAGGTGACATAGAATAATGTCCGTGACAGTGATCAAAATTAATCAGGTAAGATGAGAGGATTCAATTTTTTCCAACAATGAAAAAGAGGAAAAAGCAACACTTCAATAGGGTTATTTCTAGGATTGGGTTCAAACTCACCAACATCGCTGTTATATAAATGGAAATCTCATCAAAAAGTGGTAAGAAAGAAGCCTTGAAGGTTTTAATCAAAGTGCCCAGGCAATCACCAACCTGTAAATAACAATGATTGCAAAAGGAGATTAAGATTGCATATGTACAAGCATCACATATCACAGAACAAGAAAACATTCACAACTACTAAGAAAAAGCAGTCTAGCTATCCATATGGCATACTTGATCAAAAACTTCCTCTTCCTGTTCATTTTCTTCCTTGAGAAGCTCACCCTCTTCAGCATCGAAGTCCTCTGCTTTGGTCCTCTCAGCTCTTTCTCTTTTTCTCTTTCATGGTGGGCTTGCAGTTATCACGTGCTTGAGTTCATCTACAATGCTTCGGACCTGGCCTTCTTCAAGAAGCTGTCCGGCAAGCTGAACAAAGGCAAGAAGAAAATGTTATGCCATAGAAAATCACAATCGAATAGCAATACAAACATAATGAATGCACTTATAGAAAAATGGCTAATTTAACGAAAGAAATCCAAATAAATAACACCTACGCCAAAAAATTTTTAGAAAATCAACTCCAGTTCATACGTTTGTCAGAAATAATTTTCAATAAGCGACAGTTTTTTTGTTAAAATAATGACAAATACGGTATCGACATCAGCGCAATCGTTAAGTACAACAATAACATGAGTAAACAATAAAATACTGTAAGCTTTTTGGCAAGGAGTAAATTCAAAACCACACAAACAAGATGACTATAAAGGCACATTTCGGTTTATTTTCAAATTAAAGGGATCTTGGGGAGGCTAGCCAGCTCAACACAAGCCCAATTTAAACGCAAAAAGTAGGCAACAAACTGAAGATAAAGGGGCAATGCAAAAAAAATGGCTAGAGAACAAAGAAAACTAATCAATTAAAAATCTTCCAGCTAACGTCAAAATTGAAAAAATTGACATGCCCTCGCACAAACACCAAAAAAAATTTCATTTATACCTAGAAAAGGGGAAAGATTTCTTACCACATCATTCTACTTCATAAACTAACATATTTCTTAAAGGCTCAGGAAATCAATACTCAAGAACACAATTTACAAATTTCTAAATGGGGTCATGCAACAGGGTGGGGTTCCCAAGAGTCACTAAATATGGCTCATCAGTGGGGTGGCCCATTGATCCTCCAGTAAACAAGATAATTATTGGAAGATGGTTA
>KZ451955.1:1441551-1480942 GCA_002786265.1 Apostasia shenzhenica
CTTCCTATCCGGGGGAACAATAAGTTCCAGTCTTATCTACAATAATTCACATCGGCCACAGGAATAACAAAAGCCAAAGAGCTTTATGGAGCAACAATCATTTTTCACACAAGCTTTGCACAAACATAGCAATATGACAGATTCAAAAGCAAGGCAAGGCAACCTAATGATAACATGACATACCTGTACGCATTCATTCAGTGAATCCAACATAGTTGCACAAATTTCCACCTCAGGTTCCTAAAACCAAATCACAGTAGGGAAAAAATAATCAGCATTTGGTTGCCACAGATATAAGAAATAGTAAACAATGCAAAATGATGAATCGAAGTGACCTTGTGAAGAGCTTCAACTAGAGCTGGAATTATGTAATCTGATAGTTGCTTTACATATGGCTCATCACGACCTTGAGCCTGCCCCTTCTCCACAGCTAACTTAGCTGATCTTAGTAGTTCCGGCATAGCTTTGTACCAAGACAGAAGAGTGATACGTTTGAATAAAAGAATACAACAATAACAACTACAACTAAGCCTTAATCCCACTAGGTGAGGTCGGTAACATGAATCCTTTTTTTCATTGTGCTCTATCAATTAATAAATTCTTATCTAAGTCTAAGTAACTAAGATCACTTCTTATAATTTATTGTCATATCTTATTTGGTCTCCCTCTTCCTCTTTGTACATGGGCAAGATCCAATAACTTGACTTTTTTAACTGAAGCTTCAATCGGCCTACAATTTATATGTCCAAACCATTTAAGTTGACTTTCTCTCTCTAAGTTTATCCTCAATTGGTGCAACACCAACTTTTTTTCCGGTATACTGATTTCTTATTCTATCCTTTCGTGTATATCTACACATCCGCCTTAGCATCCTCATTTCTGCAACATTTATTTATTTGTATGCTTCCTCTTTACAGTCCAACATTTAGTACCATATATCATTGATGGTCTTACTACAGTTTTATAAAATTTACCCTTAAGTTTGGATAGAATTTTTCTATCGCATAATATACCAGAAGCATTTCTCCATTTTACCTATCCTGCTTGAATCCTGCTAATAACGTCATTATCTAACGTCATTGTCTTACTACGTTTGAATAAAAGAATGAAAACCGAAAAAGTAAAAAATGCGAAGCAAATAAAAACACAAACAATCAAGAAAAATTAATTCAGTACCTGAAACAGCAGCTTTTCTAACTTCTTCATGGAAATAAAATTTAAGAAGGGGCACCAGTGTTGGAGCAACCTATAATCAAATTTGGATCCTTTCAGTATACTCTATGTGATTAAACTGAACTAAAGTATCCTATCAATAAAATAAACTAGTGAGACGACCAATTTTATTTATGATTACCAACCTGATCGATCCATGGGAAGAAACCTTCCTTAAGCTCATCAGCATAGCAACACAGCATGTTACATGCTGTAGCCTTCTCCTCCAGAACACTTGTTCTGATACCTATCCTTTTATCTCCGAGAGTGATTGTTTCTATGCTGCATTTACACTCTTTCAGTAGCAGTGACAAGCATCATGCAGCAGGCTTATAAAAATTGCTCATGAATAGTAGATCAATGAACAAGTACGATGCATAAAAGAGAGTAAAAAAAGGCCTTTTTTTAATTAACAGGAAATTGATGTTATGTTAAGACCAAAGTGATGGCAAAACTTGAATAAACCTCCAAAGTCGTCATGCTATTGAAGAATTTTGTTAATTAAAAGTACAAAGGTAAATTTTACTCTGGATTATACTTACTATTGCAGCTTTATTTGTTTAAATCATCTAAATCATCAGCATCTACATATGATGATATAGATGATTAAAAACTAATCATGACAAAAAGAAGTATGGTTCATCATTTCTGAGGAAAAAAATGTAAAACTCAACCTGGATTGTTTCAGTTTATACCTGTCATCATCAGAATCATCATCTATATCCTTATCAGTGTCTGCAGATGTTATGGTCACATCTGGCTTTAGTTGAGCAGAGTTGAGCAACGGAGGCATGACAACATTCATGTATGGAAGAAAATCTTGGCCAAGGCACTTACAAAGCCTGGCCCATGCCTGTTCAAAAAAACAAAATTTAGTAAAACAGCCTGTCATGAAATTCAAGATTAAACTAGCATGGGTACTCAACATACTTGAAGCATGTAGCTTGTTATAGGGTCATCACTCTCTAGTTGGGAACCTTGCAACGTCATCAACACCTCCATTACCTAGCAAAATTGCACAAGTACACATCAATATAACATACAAAATGTTTTGATCAGATCTCACATTGATATATTTGTCCCTTCATGGTTAACACAAAAGAGTAAATAGATATTGAAAATAATGTCAAATACCTGTTTTGCATCCTCCCTAAATTTATCTTTGCCCACAGCCATTCCAACCAAACTAATGCATTCCATGGATTTGGCACGCAACATTCTATTTGACTTGTCAGTAGCATTCATTAAAATTGCTTTAAGATATGGCATAACAGCATCATAATATTTTTGGAAGTGTTCCTGTTTGAATGTCATGTCAAAAGGAGATACCAACTGAAATCCCCTAATGTAAAAGAAATACTCCAATAAGCATTCTATTACCTGAGACAAATCAGCAACAGATGCTAAAGCTGTTAAAGCTCCTTCTTGCACCATCTGCTTCCCATTCTGAATAAAAAAGTAAAAACATAAAAACCGCAATCCAAAATGGGGACCAACAAAAGTGGAAAAGGAATTGGATATTTTAAATACCTGAAGTAGCACAAGCAATTTGCTAACAATTCCATCTAAGTATGGCACCAATGTATCTGGCGTGCAATTTTCTGTGAAATTAAGAACAGCTGAAGCTGCATGTGCCTGTTAAAACACAACAGAAACACAAGAAACTAATAAACACCAAGATCCATCTAAAGGAAAAACAAAAACAGGGAGATTATGATGATAATATTATGGAAAATGAAACAGGGATGCTACTTGCATAAAATCAAGGATCTGAACAAAAAACAAATTTAAAGTGAATAGAGAAAAAGAGATGGTGCCATAGATTTACAAAAAAAACCATAGAGAAAACCTAATTATATTTAGACATATTACATAACATACCAGTAAATTACTTTTAGGTCAAGAGAGAGCACATTTAAGAACTGTAAAGAAAACATAACAAATGCATCATTGCTTCATACAAAAGAAGCATTTATAAACGTTAATTTCAAATGTCACATAAACTTAGTACCTCAAATCATGTGGAGTATTAGATTTTTTTCTTTATCATAAGTACATATTCTTGTAATGTTCTTACAAGTGAACTAAGCATATGAGGAACTTCTCCTAGAATTAATCATAAAGCTAGCAACAATAAGAAGAAGAGCACAGATTATATAAAATATAAAATATGAAAAACCACAACCATACTAATGATGGTAAAAATACACCCGGATGACTTTCAAAAAAAAAAACTCCTAGATAGTGGTGCCCTCCTAGACCAATGAGAAAATAGTTTGCCTAAGTACTAGGGGGTCCCAAGTTCGAACCACATCACCTAATTTCCACATGAGAAGTAGAAAACTGTGGTGTTTAAACATTAGTATATTTTTTATTAAATCAAATCAGAGCACGTTAATAGTATTAAGAAAAGAAAACAATGATGCAAGCTTCTCTTTAATCTTGCACGCTAGCCAAAATACATAGTAAAAATGCATAATCCAACAAAATCTTGCAGGACATTACTTGTTTACATGTACTCCACTTGCATAACATCAAAGCCAGCATGATGCGCAATCCATCCATTTATAATTACTCACAAGGGGCTTAACCATCCCTGGCACCCCACAAAAGCCACCAGCACCAGCACCAAAACACAACAGACAGACAGAAATTGTATATAACTCAACATTAATCTCATGCATATTTACAAGCAGTCGAAATATAAAAGCATGCACACATGTGTACCATTGGCAGCCTTACCCTTACTGGAATAGAACCCATGAATCATCTGCTGTAATTTCTAATAAAGACTGCGTTTGGTATGTCTAACCATGCCATCACTTGGAAAAGGTACTTCTTTAATACTTGTGGTACTAAAAACTCTTTATAAAGTGTCTGATAGGCAATTTTAAGTCTAACCATGCCAGCTTGAGTCTGAAGGATGAATTTATGCCATAGCATTCAACCCCCTCCCCTTCCCAAGCAACAAACAAAACACACACACACAACAAGAAAAAGAGAGAAAAAAGAGAGAGGGAGAGGATGGGGGAGAGAGAGAGGGAGGAAAAAAAAAAGCTCTAGCATGCAATCGCCTATTATAAAAACACAATAGAACATGGTCAAAAACAAATAAGCTTTTCAAGGTACCCTAATATTCTTTTCCAAAGAAGCTTGATTTTCAGCCATTTCCTTTGAGGGCTATAACGTACTCAATAATGCTAATGAACTTTGGGCCCAGGAAAATTCTACATCACCACTCAATAGCTAAAATTGTCTGTAATATAGACAGAACCTAGTTCAACCATTTAATGCAAACACCAACAAAGCATGACAAACAGGGAACATTTCTGAGCCTTCAGACCTCTATGTAACTATTTATTCAATGATACAGACTAGAGTTAGAGAAACTTGCCTGCACCCTGGGATTCTGAAAATCATCCATACCCAAAGCTAGTGCTGGCAGCACTTGCTGGTGATATTGGACTTGCAGATCAGGACCCAAATCTGTGGACAACTGCCCAATGGCATTTATAGCAGCCCAGCGTACACGAGGATGGGGATCTCTGAAAGAGCTTAGGACCATAGAAACCACCTGCTCCAAGTTCTTAATCATCACCTGAAACAAGAAACAGTATATAATCAAAACATGACCTTAACACAACAGAAAGTTGCAGAATTGACCAAAACCAGAGTCATTATGTTTATATAAGTTAAATCCCTGGTTAGTATCCGACCTACAAGGTTAAAGCTTGCAGGTTTTGGCTCAGGATTAATTTTATATTCTAACACGTGCCCTCACACACAAGCTTACTTGTCGTGTCAGATGGATTTCAATATAGGCACTTTTCTTAAACCTTATGCTATTAAAAATTGGTGGTCACCAATATTCAAATTAAGTCATCTAGCTCTGATCCTATGTTAAGTTTCTGGTTAACAACTAACCAAAAAGCGGGTTATGGGAATAATTTTAAATTCTAATAAAATACATGCCTTCTTGAATCATGATCCACATACCAATTAACACGTGGGAATCAAGCAAATTGTAAGAAAACGCAAATGAAAGCATATAAAACATAAGGTTAATCTGATACCTTGGCACACCCTTCTGCAATCTGTGCGAGAGTGATAAGCGCCGCATGACGCTTTTGCCACTCTGGAGCAGCTAGATACTGTGGAAGCAGCTCTGAAGCGACTGGCACGATGGTGTTCCCACCAAGGGCAATAGACAGGCGATCAAGGCACTCTTGCCCAACGCTGTAGTTGCTCGTCTCTCCAGCATCCTCATCCTCCGTCTCAGCACCATGCCAAGCAGGCTTGTCCTCAATGTCGAGGAGCATCTTCATTAGAACAGTAAATAATCGCCCAATGAATTGGGTTTGTCTTCTCATCATCCCTGGGGCACGCTCCCGAGCTTCAGCCAAAGTAATCACAAACTCTACAGCAAGATGTCTAGTCCCTTCCTCAAGTCGATCAGCCTCCGCGATCTGCAGCATAGAACCAACCACATCAGCAAGCTGCCGCCTGAGAAACCGAGGTTCAGTTCCGGCGAGCTCGATAAGTAGCTCGAGAGCCTCCTGAGCGGTCGCCTCGTTTCCGGAATTGAGGGCCTCTGTGAGCGTTCGCATCATTGCAGGAAGAAGGTCCTGAAAAAGTTCACGGTCGGAAGTAGACTCCAGACACTGGACAAAGTTGATCGAAGCCCCGAGAGCAGCGATGCGAACGTCCGGCGACATAGAGTGGGAGAGTGAGTTAAGGAATACTGAGTGAAGAGTAGCGAGGTGGGGAAGGAGTGTGTCGCCGATATATTGCGCAAGCTGGGAGAAAATAAGCAAGGAGGACTCCTGCAGACGTGCGGAGTCGGATGTGACAGCCTGGAACATGAAAGGAAGGAGCTCTGGCCATGCATCATCAGGAAGGAGGTTGGAAGCGAGCTCTGACACAGTATCACAAAGTTTCTTGATGATGCTCTTTGTCTCCTCGCGCTGGACAGCGGATAAGAGGAGGGACTTGATGGAGGACTGGGTGGCGTGGGTGAGGCGGGGCCATATGTAGGACGGCGAATCGTCGCCAGAGGAGGAAGTAAGCTGCTTCCGAAGAAGGACGGCAGCCAGGGCACGGATCTCTTGCGGTTGGGACGAATGGAGAACTTGACCAAGCTTCATGGCGAAAACATCTGGATGGCGGTCACGACAGAGATTGAAAAGCGCTTCCGCCTGAGAACGTTGCTCGTTCGCCGATGACATCAGATGAGAGATCAGCGCCTCAAAGGCCGAAGGATCCGCGCCAAGCACCATCGCCACTTGCTGATCCATCTTAGGGTTTCTCGGATCGGGATCGATACGCGGAACCGTTCAAAGGATGAAGAAATGACAATTCGCGAAAGGCCGCGAGGAGAGAATGAGAAGATTAAGCCGCCGCCGCCGCCGCCTGGCAACCTCTTCCTCTGTTCTGTTCTAAACTCTAATTAAATGGTTAGGGTTTGCGGGAGGGAAGATGGGGTTGAGAACGGAGGATTTTGGCCCTTTTTGGATTTCGTACCGGAGGTATTCGACCGGAGACGAGCACGTTGCGCTGTTATTAGCTGTAATTAAAAGAAAATTAGAGTCTATTTGTTTAGCGACCTAAAATGAAACTTTTTTTTTTGACTGATGACGTGGCTCATGCATAATAGAGATAGGGATGACGTGGAAGCAGTGCGACTCATGTAAGTATACATTCCGGTGAATGCAGGAAAACATCAAAATCTTTTCATGTATTATCGCATAATTAAGGAGAGTAGTAGTTGGCGACTTGGCGACTTGACGGGGTGAAATTTTGGGTGCGCGGAGCAGAATTTGGGCGGGCTGGCATTTTTGTTCCCTATGGCAACCATATTGATTTTGTGCATGCATTAAAAAAAACAAAAAATACTACCAAAAAAACCATATGAATTTAAAAAAATAAGTCACTCTACTTACGTATAAAATATAAATATTTCAAATAATTACGTACATAACTCATATTAATATAATTATGTGTGTCATACTTATTTTAAAAAAATTACACTGTAATTTTAAAAAAAGTGTGTAGAGTATAATTTAAAAAAAAATATATTTGATATGTAAATATAATGATACGAAGAAATATTTGATATAAATGTCTTTAAAAATTTTAACATTTATGATATAAATTTAAAAATTGAAAAAGCTAGATTAAAATCTTGATTTTTTAATAAAGATAAAAATTTTAAATTTTCAAAAATAATTATAAAAAATTTATTAAAATTTTAAAATATGAAATAATATTGGCGCACAAATACCAAATCTTGAGTTGACCTAATCTCTAATTTGATCTAAAATCACAAATTATTTAAATTAATTATATTTATTAATTTAATAAAATACTAAAAAAATTTAGAAAAAAATCTCTAAAATTATCGTATATTAATAGAAAGCTATGTAGAATCATATTATAAAAATTGGGTTGATTCAGTACTCAAATTAATACAAAATTATTGAAAAATTAATTAATTTAAAAAATTTGAGTCATAAATTTTAGTTAGTTAATTGGTTTATGAAATGAAATCAAATACAATATAAATTTAGAAGCAAAGTCTTTGACTAATATCTTCAAAAACTTTTAATAAGTTTTCAAATTAGAGCCTATTTAGTAACTCAATAATTTATTAAGTTATTTGTGATTTATTATAAAATTAATATAAATCAATCAAATTAGAACATTAAATTGGATCAAAACTTAATTCTACTATGTAGAAATGAGTTAATACATTCAGCTAAAAACTTAACCCCAAATTTCTTTCAAAAAAAAAAAAGTTTAACCCCAAATGAGATAAATTGTAGAGGAAAGTCTAAAGGGACTTACATGAAATTATAAAAACAATGTGAGCCTTTACTATGCAATTTCCCCTTCCCATTTAATGCATTGGACGGGCTAGGGCACGGGGACGGGTCATCTCCTTGCGCGGCGGAACCGGTTGAAGCGAGGGGAGAAAGAGGTGAGCTGTTCTTCTTCTTCTTCTTCTTCTTCCTCCTTCTCCTCCTCTTGGCAAACTAAAAAAATTGGATACGAACATGCTTGAAAGTTACAAGCGAGCAAATGTTAATTTCACAACTTGGCAATGCTAGTAGAAGAAGTCTAAATTGATCAGGTCGATTGTGAAAGAGGTGCTTGGGATTTAACTTCGTGTTCCTTGCTGACTCATTAGAATGTCCCTGGACGAGAGAAGCTATGGCTTCTAACGGGTCATTTTATAGCTTGTAACTGGCTTAATGAATTAGGACCATCGGTTAAGCTCTGAGCGATGAAACCATGGGGCTTGTCAGGGTTCTTCCAATGCCTTCGCTTAACTTGTGTCGAATGTTTGATTAAGTTGACCACTCCTTAATCAAATGTTTTATTCTCTGATGAAAAGATGAGTAATTAATTACAGGGGCTGTGCCTATAGGAAATTGTTGAACCCAAAGCTCTAAAAGGTCTTAAAGGTATCCCCTTTACAATGAAAATCTATTTTTAATCTGTCTTTTAGGAAAAGCTTCTTTAATTTAGTCGGTCACATTCGATACACTCATAGAACCCTCTTCTTCTGAGAGCACTCAACTACATATTTTTGTGTGTATTCATGCCACATCATACATAAATTTTAATATTAAAAATTAAATTATATTTTACATCATATAAATATTTTAAAATAACTAACTTATATTACATCTCTCAAATATTTCAATATTATAATTAACTTTATTTCACATTATACACAACTCTTAATAAAAAATCTTCTTCAAAGCTTAACTTTAACTTTGCTAAAATTAACCTTTGCAGAAAAACACATCCGTTGTTTTTAAAGATAGTTGTGATTAGCTTGGAGTATTTTCTCCGCTTACCCCATCATTGCTTATGCTTACCCTAGCTCCCCCTTAGGGTAAAACTAGATGCATGTTTTTGCTCAAGTTAAATTATTAAACAGTCAAACAAAATATTGGGTTAACACAGGTTAGCACCAAATACAATTCTCTAAGTTAAATCTCCTAACCCAACTATGGTAACTTATTAATGAATTTAGTATATCTAAGTTAACTAACCCTACTCAAATCCAAATAGGTGTCTTTTTATCACCTGAAGTTTGACTTGCTCTATGCACCCTGCCTCACCTAACAGTTATTAGGTTCAGCAGGCCAATAGGGGCCCTCTATGTCAGCATCAGGTGGGCCCATTGTTGACGTGGCACCCCACCATTGGTCAGTCGAAGTTTAGCCGACCGAACGTAATAAAATTTTCTATATAAGAGAGGTTTGGTTTGGTTTATTAAATTATTCTTTATGATTTGAAAATTTTTATTAGTAATTTAAATGAAAAAAATTACATGTATGCCATTAAAATTAAAATATTTTATATTTGGCAATCAAATATTTAATATTATATATTTGCCGCAAAAATATATGAAATTACAACTCATTTACAACTCATACCATAAAGTTGTAGCATTTATATAATAAAGATTGTAATTTTTATTTAATTTTTGTAACCAATATGTAATATTAAAAATTTGAGTATCAAATATGTAAATAAATAGATCTTAGTAGTATGTATGTAATTGCCTCTAATTTTAATTTATAAGAAATAAATGTTATATTATATCCTATATAAATTTAAATATAAATTACTAATTTTATTTTGAATTTATATTTTTTAAGACAATCACAGTCTATTTCACATCTTTATAAAAAAACTCTATTTTATAACAATCGTAATTTATTTCTTTTTACATACGTATCGTAAATTCTCAGTGCATATAAAATAATTTCGCTTATCAATTTGTTCACTGATTACATCGCTGTTGATCGCTAACACCGTCGTGATCTTCGGTCATCGATCTAGATCTCAGTCTACCTGTCATGGCTGCATTCCAATAATAAGAATCCCATGATGAGTAGATTGGGTGATGCGCGACAGTCACGATCTTCTTCATACTACCTATTCAAGTCTTGGACTATGGCGTTTTACTTAAGGAGAATAAAGGAGTTGACATTGACACTGAGGAAGAGTTCTTCCCATTTGTCGGCAGTGCAATCAAGATCAATGTGGTGAAGGCCTTGACATTGAAGTTGACTTTTTCGTCAGGTATCAAGGGGTTATTAACTCTCTGTTTCTTGTTTTCTCTTTTGTTTTTATTTTTATTTTTTTTAATTTTTAAAATCTCAGAGCTTGCATGATTTTTTTTGTTAGGGTCTTCACAGTTCAGCATCATTTTCTGCTGAGCGATATGGATTTGCCACGAAGAAACAGGATTTTAATAGTCTCTGACTTTTTCTATCCAAACTTTGGTGGTGTAGAAAGTCACATATATTACTTATCACAATGCTTGATTAAGCTAGGCCACAAGGTTAAAAGACTTTATTTCTTTCTTATGGATACATATACAATTTTTTATGCTAATGTTGGCTATGGTCAATGCTCATACTATCAATGGAATTTCATGTAGATGATGTTTGGTTCAATGCAATTTAGATGGTAGTGTTATTTAAGTGTCAATATTATCTAAATGTTTATGTTATTCATAAATCATTGCTTGCTTGGTTATTAATTCATTTGTTGTTATCCTTAAGCTCTTCTCTCTTGAAAAATCATCTTACCTTACTTCTTTCTATTATAACAAATAGAGTGATATCTAGATGTTTGGGTGACATTTTAGATATTATTTTAGAGCAATGATTTTGTAACTTTTTCAATATTATATAAATATGTTATGAAATTAGACAATTAATTTAATTTAAGTAGACAATGTGACACAAAATCACAATAACATTGAACTATCATTGTCGTAATTATTGATACATTGTGTAGTGTCAATTGATAAAAAGTCAATTTCTGCTTCTCCTAAATTCCTTTATAGATCTTAAAATCAAGTGGTGATGTCTCTTGCATATGAAACCAAACAATTAATTTCTGTAAATATATGGCATGACATAACAATAACATCGAACCAAACACCCCCTTATTATCATCATCAATAATTTGTATAGCCAATTTACAACAAATTAGTTTTTGTTTATCATGAATTCCTTCATGGATCTTATAAACAGGTGGTAATCATGACTCATGCATATGGAAACCGCTCCGGCATAAGATATATGACTTGTGGTCTTAAAGTTTATTACATACCATGGAGACCATTTTTTATGCAGAATACATTGCCGACATTATATGCAACACTTCCCATCACAAGGACTATTCTTCTTCGTGAGAGGATATCAGTTGTGCATGGGCACCAAGCCTTTTCCACGCTCTGTCATGAAGCCTTGATGCATGCTAGAACAATGGGTTACAAAGTCGTTTTCACTGATCATTCTTTATATGGTTTTGCTGATGTTGGAAGTATTCACATGAATAAGGTACTGCAATTTACTCTTGCAGATATAGATCAGGCCATATGTGTTTCTCATACAAGCAAGGAGAACACGGTCCTGCGTTCTGGTATAGCTCCAGAGAAAGTTTTTGTAATTCCCAATGCTGTGGACACGGCTATGTTTACACCTGCCCCCATTCGACTTAGTTATGATGAAATCACCATAGTGGTCATTAGTAGATTGGTATATAGAAAAGGTGCGGATCTTCTAGTTGAGGTTATCCCAAAAGTTTGTCATCTATATCCAAATGTAAGTTGCTTGGCCCTGCTTTTATTCATATGTCAGTAAAGTTGGCAGAGCATTAGATTTTGAAATAGCATGCTCATCATATATTTCATTCTTATCACTGGTTTTTTCTGTAGACTATTAAAATGTTTTTAAGACTAAATCTATGTTTCCTTTTGTGATGCAACCAGCAATATTGTTATGAAATATTCTCCTTTATTTTTTTTGTTACTGACTGTCTTTTATGTAAAGGTCCGTTTTATTATCGGAGGAGACGGTTTAAAACGTGTGCGATTGGAAGAAATGAGGGAGAAGTACTCTCTGCAGGACAGAGTTGAAATGTTGGGGGCTGTTCCACATGCTCAAGTTAGATCTGTGCTAGTTTCTGGTCATATTTTCTTGAACAGGTATTTATTTCTCCAACAACTTTTACAATTAAAGTAATTAACATAAAAAGGATCAAGCTTATGGAAAGTATTCTACCTGCACCCTGTTTTAAATGTGCATGCTCTGGTATAGTCTGGCCAGGTTTTTAGTTGCTAAGTTCCTTTTTATACATGCTTATCTCAGCAAGTCAGCATGGCTTCTTTTCATATTTATAGATGTGATGTGCCTACATTGTTCCTTTTATCCCTTGAAATTGTACTTTCTTACCATCCATAGTTCTTTTTTTTCAATGAGTATTATCACAAATATGTTTCCTGGCTTATTTTTCATTTCACTTTTTAAATCGTGATTATTATTGCAGCTCTCTCACAGAAGCTTTTTGTATTGCCATTCTGGAAGCTGCTAGCTGCGGGTTACTTACTGTGAGCACAAGAGTTGGTGGAGTCCCTGAGGTATGTAGTTTGGACAAGAGTTCTTTGAAATATTGGATTGATAGTGGCCTCTGCCTTTAGAATAAGTAGACTCAGATTTAAACCTTAAGCAACTTCACTTAAATCATGTTGCAGATAGTTTCAGTTTCATAACGTTAAAATGTATTGAACCCTTTTTTTTGGATTAGCTTTATACCATGGAGAGAATCCGTTTGATAGATTCACCTAAGTGAACTAGTTTTGGAAGGGTTGAGATCGCTTCATTCTTTTTACCAAAAGGGCCCATTGGCTCATGTTATGGAAGTTAATACTTATTGACATGTAATATGTCCTGTTGTTTGTATCAATTTGCTGAGCCATTTTAAATTTCATGGCAGGTTCTGCCTGATGACATGATTGTGCTTGCAGAACCGACTCCAGATGATATGGTCCTAGCCATAACAAAAGCCATTGAAATGCTACCAAATATTGACCCACATGCCATGCACCTGCGGGTAGGTTAATGGCTTCTTTTACATGTGTTCATGAAATTCTAGTACCCCCAGTACCCTTTTCTTTCTTTTGGAGCAATTGCATACTTAACACAAAGAAGATTATCACATACAAAAAATTTAATTTGGTATTTCATTGTGGGGTAAATTATTATAAGGTCCTTAGGGTTGTACCACTACAAATAGTTCATGAAAAATATATTGGATATTTAGGTCTCTATAGTTTAAGCTTTATAACAAGGTAGGCCATTGTTAAAGTCTTTTATTATTTTTGGTTATTAAATACATTATATCGGTAAACTACAAGGATCCACAATTTTATATCGGTTAAATTATAGGGACCCATGGTGTTGTATCCTTTAAACTAAAGGAACTACAGTGAGATTTTTAAGGGTAAATTAGAAGTTTTACAACTAAGTTAACAAATTTGATGGAAGGGCCTACATTAAACATGGTAAACTATATGGACCTAAATATTTGATTTATTTTTTCGTAGATTTATTTGTAATTATGGTTTAACCTTAGAGACCTTTCAGTAATTTACCTTCCATTATATTTAATTTAAGCATGCATATTGTAGTTCAAAGATAATTTCTTGCTCGTGAGCAATACAGAAAAATCTACCAGCAAGATGGGATAACTTATCTGAATGCTGAATATTTCTTTGCATCGCTAAGATGGGAGTTAATCTTTTTACTGTATATATATAGTAAGATTTCTATGTATAGTATATATGATTTCTTTTTATTTAATATATCCTTTTCTTTTTTATTAACATGTTGAATTTTTAGATGAAAAGATTGTATAGCTGGCATGACGTGGCTAAACGAACTGAAGTTGTGTATGACCGTGCATTGCAGTGCTCAGAGAAGACTCTCTTGCAGCGCCTTCCAAGGTGCTTCTCTTTATTTAATATCTTGTTGCATCCTATAACAGATTATGGTTTAAGTTAGTTATGTCCCGCTTTTTCCTTTGTCAACTGAGATATATAATGCAAAGGTGTTGATTTTTCTTGAAAGGAGTTTCTTTTTGGGTATATTACTTATAGGTTCTTGAGATGCATTTTTCATGTTCTTCTGCTTTTCATTTAAATTGTTTATCTCTGCCCTTAGATAAGGTTTGATTTCAAATTAGTCCTATCTTTTTCATTTTTACCCTCAACCTTCTGGTCTGGCCATCCCAAAAGCATAAATCTCATTTCAAAAAATAAAATATTGTATAAAGCCTGCAATATCCGGTTGACACAATTTAGCCATCTTACCAAATAAATCCTTAATTGGCCATTTGAAAAATAGTCAACAATGAAATAGAGAAAGTCTCGGGTCCTATTTCAAGCGAAAATGGCAGGAATTACCAAAGTAAAATGATACAAAATTCATAAAGCAAAAAAAAAAACTTTCAAAACTTAGGATCTTAAAAGCAATTTACCGTTGTCTCTCTGAGAAAGGGAACTCCACACAGTGAAAGCTGCAATTGTTAGTTTTACTGAGTTTCATCATAATTTCCGCATGATCATTCAATTAGTTATTTTGTACATATTTGTGATTTATATTAAAAAAGTGTTTGGTTCAATGTTAACTTAATATTATATCATGTAATGTAGAAAAAATAATTGTTTAATTTAATAATGTGCAGATAGTTTTATAAAAAATTATGAAATTGTCATTTAATAACTTTAAGGCATTAGAATATTTAAATAACTTATCACCATAACATGCCCCAAATTAATGTCAGCTATTCTATCAAGTGATTTCAATTTCTTTTTTTTTTTTTTTTGAAAATGGTATTGAATTTATTTGATCAATGCTTATTACATTTTAGATATCTAAAATGCGGGGCATGGGCAGGCAAGCTCTTCTGCTTAGTTATGATCATCAATTTTGTACTTTGGCAGCTGCTGCAGTTTTTGCAGGTACGTTAACGTCGTATTGCTTGTTTTCTATCGCAACGAACCTAATTCATTCACACTGTATGGAGTGCTAGTAGTCATTTTGGCCAATTTCATAGCCTGCAGAGAGTATTGAAGAGGTGCCTGATCTTCTCTTCACAGAAAAGCAAGACAATGAAGCTTCTTCGAATTAAGGAGGCATTTAATAATGTTTTATTCAATGCCGTTGGTGATTGGATGTAAGGGATCTATATCCATTGTAGATTCAACCCTTTTTATTATTCTGACTTCCTCTGTTTTTGTGATATCTAGATGTCACCTTAAAGTAACGATTCTGTAATTTACTACAATATTATTTATATATATCATTAAATTATTATTTTCTCCAATAACTTTATTATAACATTGAAAGTTGAAAGAATCAGCCCAAATGTTATTTTTTGAGTTTAATCTATTGTTTTTTCTATATGTTTGCCCCAAAAACTTGATCTATTTCTATGTGAATTACCATATGCTAGGAGACTTTTAAAATGGTGATGATTAAATTTCAATACATGCATCTCATTGTGTGAGAAGATCTTCAAACAAATTATGTTGCTGTCGTGGTGGTATAGAAGATATGGTTTTGTTTGAAATGTGCTGCCCTGAGTTATTTTAGCAGCAATTTGTTTAACTATCATATTAAAGTCTCTGCACGATCATGTCATGAAACTTGTATTTAATTGAAGTAATTTTTAGATTCGAGAAATAATATGATTTTAATTTTATAATACGTAAAGTGAATTAAAATTGTTTTTTAATATTAAAACTTATAAAAATGTAGAATAAAAAAACAATAATTATAATAAATATGAAACAGATATAACAGCTTGACGAAATATCTAAGAATGTTTCAGGTTATTTGTGGCCCAGGCAAATAAATGCCTTTGCCTGCCCAACAAATTAATTTTCTTTATATTTTACAGAATCAAAATAGTAATTATATACATTCATTAGAATTTAGTTATTTTAATATTACATATTAATTAAAAATTTATATAAAAGTTACAATATTTGTTATATGTATTATAATTTTTATAATTGATATATACTATTAAAAATTTAAATTATAAATATATAAATAATTAAAATTTAATGAAAACTGCCCCAAATTTTCAGATAACACTGAGATTGTTCCTCATCATATCCAAGAGCACAGCATTACAAAAATTGATAATAACATACAAAGTGATCAAACTTCATCTAAATGTATCTTTTCAGTTTTCAATATCAAAAATCAGGCTCTCAAGATTAAAAATATTCAAAGATAATAAAAGAAGCGAATAGCATGGAAATTAATGAAAGGATGATGACAATGATGATCATTGAAGATCATTAAGATATATAAATGCAAACAGAGCAGTTGTCTTAAAGAATCCTTTGCCTCTTATTTTATTCATCACAATTCCATAATCAAAAACTATGGAAGCAGCGAAGGGACTCGGGTGCAATTCAAGGGGGAAAAGTGAAATGGATTCATTCCTCTTACTCTGCCAGCCCACGCTGCTTGAAAACATCCAGAATGGCTGTGCCAATCTTGGCTGGGGATTCAACCACTGTCACTCCAGCTTCTCTGAGTGTTTTGATCTTGCCTTGGGCAGTGCCCTTACCGCCAGACACGATTGCTGCAACAAACAAAGCAAATGATTCCGTCGATAACGTAATTTCAGATAGCCACAACATGTCGGGAAACAAAACATTCATCGAAAAAGGATTCATATAAGTCGATCACAAAAAGTTGAAAACAAAGCTATTAGTTAGAACTGAAAAAAGTGATCGAAACCCAAAACTCTGGTGAGATCTGATAGATTTGGGTCTAGTTGAAATGGAACCATGTCACAGAGCTCGAGTCAAAGAAGTCCACGCTGAAATTGATCTCGAATTAACAGAAACTTTAAGTTTATACAAAAATGACATTCAAAATAACAAATATACTATAAAGAATTTTATCCTAGAACCTCAGTTATCATGCTCTCCAATCTCACTCACCCCCTGGGTGGCAATTTCTTGAGTACCCTGCTGCAGTTTGCAAAACTGAATGGCCACTGCCTCACTACTGTATATGTGTATATACCGATGCGACTCAAATGTCTATACTCAGCTAGAAATAAATTCATTGCAAAAAAATCAAACTTGAATTCCAAGTTTGATTCAAGTCTGAATGAAACTAAAGTTTCAAGTTGAGTTCTAGCTAACCCAAACCCGTGAAAGTCACAGCAACTGGAAAATGATATGATGAATAGAATTTTAGTATATGTTACAGAAAACACTGACAGAGCATATGTTACTGTTCACCATTGAAATTTGAAAAAGAAAACTGTAAAATATCAAAACCTTACTCAGTCACCTTAAGGTGTCTTACTTTTTTTCAACAATTGGGGAACTGTTTTTCATCTTTTGGTTAGAAAAAAAAATTGTTCAAGCTAAAAGCGAAAGCAGAGGGGATACTTATGCTTACCTCCAGCATGGCCCATGCGTCTCCCTGGTGGTGCAGTGAGGCCTGCTATGAATGCAACAACTGGTTTGTCCGTCTTACTTTTCTATTTTTATTCAAAAAATAAAAACACATGAAAGAAGTCAGGGCTGGGGGAAAAGACAAAATTGGCATCAGAAATCAAATTGGCTAAGATCAATTATACAACACCATGCACATAAAATCATAACTCAATAATGCACCTAAGGCATTTTTAAAATGTTTTCACGGTTGAAATGTCTGCCATAGGGATTTATTGCATCTAACCACTCCTTTAGCAATCAAACATCACAATGAATAACCAATTTACACTATTATTAAGGTATAATTTGGTTGCAAATTTAAGAAGATAAAGTATACATACGGCTCAAACACAACTTCAAACAACTGAAGTTTGCAATAGTACATAAACTAGAACAAGAAAATGGAGATTCACCCATTATCATAATTTCAGGCTCATATACTCCAGATGCAAGAGAGAAATCAGAATAATTATTTTGCTTTATTTCATTTCCTATTGGGCATTTTAGATGTCTAGGAAATTTTTATTTAGGGAGCATTTGGCTTAATATCTTATCTTGATGTTATGTCATATTATCTACATGTCTTGACAACTAGATGTTATCTTTGAGTAACAATTCTATAATATTTTATAAGGTTATCTACGCATGCCATCAAACTAAACAATCACTTCTTTAGGTAACATAACATCAAGAGAACATCGAACCAAATCACCCTATAAAATTATTGCTTGTTTCAAAGTTTTTCCTTTATGTATGTGCTAAACAAACACTATAAAGAGCCTAGTTATCTAGTTTCTCTCTTTTCTCTCCCTCCCTTTTTTTTCTTGTTCTTGGTTACTACTCCGGTTCTACATCTCAATAAGGGGGAGAAACATACAACAAAGACACTTTCCTAGAGTGAGAGGCACAAGGGTAGGACTTAGAAAAGATGCATTTCTTTTTCCCGCTATCTCCCCGCGGGCAAAATAAGGATGCGGGACGCATCATGGAACCCATCGTTTGGGGATCTAACTCACGAATACTGGGATCTCACTGATCGACGCATCTCTCTTGCCTCGCTCCACCTCTTTTTGGTGTACGCAAACTACCATCAACAGTGCTTCTGCAGTAAGGACTTCTCTGCATTGCGTTTTGGGAGAGGTGGAGAGAGCGAGATGCTTCTACAATAAAGACTAACTATCTACATTGCATTTTGGAAGAGTACGAGAGAGCTGTTTCTATGATAAGGAGTTCTCTACAATGCATTTCGTGGGAGAGGGGGAGAGATCAACCTGCAGTTGCGCAAGGTGCTCGATGACAGATGGAGCGACTGCGAAGTGCTCGAGAGTTTATGAGACAAACTGAGTCAAGGAATCTTTAGAATGAAGAAAGAGTCTTTGAAATGAATAGAGCAAGAGTAGTCTCAACTGAGAGACTTTAGAGAGAAGAGAGCAACTAAACAGAGTAGTAGCAATGTGGTGATCAAGAGAGCAGCGACCGACCACTGATTAGTGCAGCCTCATGCACTCGTTATTGAGTCCCATTGACACCAAAAGCCTACAGGAGCTCGCCGGACCGGCATCATGCTTTCTCCTACGCTCCCACACCCCCACCACCAAGCACACCGTCTTCCGCATGGATTGGTCCCACACACTCCAACCAATGGCATTATGCCCTTCTTGCATTCAACTTTGCATGTCATCTTGATTCTACTCGAACTCACCTATGCAAGTGAATCTAGCCCTACTTAACTCAAGTTAGCTCAACTCAACCACTCATCCTGACTCAAACCAGGAGACTAGTTTCCATAATTTAGTAAATTTTCTTTGAATCAAATACTTGCTGACTCATTAAATTTGATTGAAATTATTTTATTCACTTTATTTATTAGATTAAGCTCTAAATTGAGAGGCCTACAATTTAATTGAAACATATTACTGTTGAATTTAATCATGAAGGTTCATACTTTAAATTTTGAACCTTGGATCTAAATTATTAAATTTTAACTTGACCTCCCTAATCTAATTGATAAACTTTAGCTTATCAAATGATTCAACTTAAATTTTAAAGTAACTTGCAAGATTTAGAATCTAATTTATCATATAATAAATATTTTAGAAAATATTGTGTTTAATTTAATACTCCAACCTTTAAATTCCGCTGATGTGAAATTTCATATATTATTCCTATTTGTCCTGCATCACAAATAGTTTTATTCATATCTTCCTGGTTAAAAATCATAATACAGATCAAGCATAGCTACCTTTACTCTAGAAGGTGAAAAGAACCTTGACTCTTAACATTTCACCGAATAAAATGCCGAAACTGTTCCAGTGATTACATGAACAGCTCTTATAGAGAAACTGCATGTAGCATAATTGTTTAATCACATCCTTATTCTTCAAATAGTTTTCACTCAGATAGTGTCACTCAAGAACATGAATGCTACAACGATTAGCCAATGTTTGGAAGAACATTAATAGGAATTTTAGCATGTTAATGATTCCTGAGTAGAAATAATTGAGAAATGAAAGTATGAAATTCTCAAATGGTCCAAAAAGAATCGATTCCATCAACAACTCAGTTACTTTTGAACTAGACCATCTTTCATGCAACAACCACTAAGCACACATAGCAACATGTTTGATAACAATAATATCAAGATTTCAAGAAGCAAAAATGAATGGATGCAGGAAAAAAACCAGGAGCTAAATTCACAGCGACGCAGAAAAAGTAAGCATATTCTTGATTTTGTATCATATCAAGTTCCACTTTACCTTTATAAGAGCTGCAGCATCTTCTTCTGCAGTTCCTCCAATCTCTCCAATAAGAACAATACCTGGATGCCAGACCATACAAAAATAATGAGAATAGAACCCCTCAAGTATAAAGTTGTGCACTTACATAATTGTCCAAGAATTAATAATGAAAAAATAAATAAATAAAAAATCAAGTATACCTTATATAGCAAAGGCATAATATCATTGCATGCTCTATTTTCATCTTTTATTTAATATATTGCAAATTCAATTAAACAAGCAAAATATAAACTCAAAAAAAGAGGGGTTTGTGGAAAATTTAACATTGTAAAAATTACATGTTTTGATTATAGATTTCACTGGTATTTAATCTATGATTCCAATTTCAAGTCACTGTACAGAAGCAAGTTTCTAAACCAAACACCTATTCCAATAAGAAGGCATGGGAACAACAAAGTTTTTCACAGATGGTTGTATTAAAGAGACTTTCTGAAATTCAATCGTTAATGAGACTTTTAAGTTACAGTCAATTCAGGTAAAGGGATATGATTCCACATGCTATGATTTACATAAGAGGATTTGTGGAACATACACAAATAGTAGAATAAAATAAACTTGCACTATGTTGTAGGCAGGAATGAAACACAAGTGGGAACTAAAGACTAGATGGGAATCAACATACAAATTTAGTTACAGATGGTTCAACTTTATCTTCAGGTCAAGTTCAGAATCTACAAGACCAAAATGATCAATCTAACCTTGATTTCTAACTTTCTTAAAACTGGACAAAATAGCTCCATGTAAGTATGTATGTATGTATGCATAAATCATAGATGATAACCTGAATTAATTCCATTAACCAAATAGCCCTAGCTTAAATTCTCTTATAATCGTAGCAACATCTTGACCCAAATAGAGTGCTCATTCTAACCACAACCTCATTAATTATGACATTCCAGAGAAACACCAAAATAGGAACATGGCTTATATATAAAGCACAAGGCAAATAGACCTAACTTGATATATCAATCAAGTAACTTAAGCGGAAGTCAAATACATTTACAAGAATAAACTTGTCTGTCTGTAACTTAAGACTGACGGGAGATAAGAGAACTAAAATATCAATCTATGAAAGAAACCCATATTTGAAGCTTATCATGCACTAAAAATTAATTATTGGGCAAGCTAATTCTATCATCCAAATTTATAGATGGAAAACTTAGATTCAGTTTACAAGCTTTTGGATCATTTTTCTTTTCTTTTTGAAAATCTATCATTTTTCTTTTCACTAAGACTAGTTGTTACGTCTACAAATAGCATACCTTCAGTCTGAGGATCCTCTAGAAATCTTGTGATGCAATCAACAAAATTGGTACCATTGAAGGGGTCTCCTCCAATACCTACACAGGTTGACTGCCCCAAACCAACAGCAGTTGTCTGGAATACCTGAAAGTATGTAATATATAATAGTTATATTCTCCGGGTAGAAACCAATCCATGACCATACAAGTGCAAGATTAGTACAAAATATACCGCTTCATATGTCAAAGTTCCTGATCGTGAAACAATTCCAACTCTTCCTGGCTTGTGGATATACCCAGGCATGATCCCAATCTTACATTCTCCAGGTTTGATTATGCCAGGACAATTTGGTCCAATGAGTCTAGTTTTAGATTGCTTGTTAAGAGCAGCCTTCACCCGCACCTACTTTCATGAAATCATTATAGAACAATCGGACATTAATGAAATAATTGTAAAGGGGTTAATTCACATTTAATAAGGCTCAAAGAGACTGGAAGATAATTATCATCAACTCAGTTTCTTATATAAAGGTCTCTATGGCTAGAAAAGTGGTAGATGAGAGCCCTTTAGTCGACCAAGTGATCAAACTAAATCAAACAGTTGGAACCTTCAATAGTCATAATTAGACAATAGTTGGTTGATTGATTGATTGACTAAATAAACAGCCAAGAAAAATAGTTTTTTGTCATAGGTTAGCTAGCCTTGGTCGACCAACCAATCAATTAATCGATCTACCAGCTGATGGGAAAACTTGCCAATTTCCACTAGCTCACTCTTAGTTGGTTTAATCAATGTCTAATTGATTTAAACTTGATCTAACCAACTTCTAGAAATGTCATATGTGTTCATAAAGTGATCCACACCATCCTAGCACTACAAGGATGAATCTTACAATTAATTTACCTAATAACGATAAACCCAAAATATCTTTGTGCTATAAGACTTGCTCTTGATCTTTATCACTCCACTCATCAAATCAAGCTTGGTTCTACTCTCAAACTCATTTTATTTCAGCCATGTGTGTAGTGCACCAAGAGATCTTTAATCCATCAAGCTGACAACATTAAACTTAAAGAGCCATTTGTTATTACCTAACTTAAATATAGTGATAAACATTAAAATATATGATTACACCTTATTCACAAGAGAGGAACTGACACTGATGACTCCTTAGAAATAGTCCATCATTGGCTCGCCTCCCAATGTGGCCTCATATTTGGTCAACTGCACTTCACCTCCTGCATTCTAGCTGAAGAACTTGTATAGATGGCTTTGCACCTACGATTCCTATGGCATCGTGTCCAAAAAATAGTAGGAGTGATTGCTGGGTGATGTCCTATGTGAAGGAAATTATAAAGTGACTCTTAGCAGGTTTCTAGGTTTGGAAGAGGAACATTGAGATAAATTCTTCCACATAAGAAAGTGGCGGGGAATCCATCGATTATATATGTAAAAGCTTGACCTTAGGATGTGAGGTGCTTTTTGGTAAACAAAATCTAAGATTAGAATGGAATAGGTCATAGTGGACAATAGCTCGGCATAGTGAACCGGGTCATATGACATAATTGTAGTAGAGTCAACCTCTCGTTGTACGATGCGTTTCGAGGATGAATTAGGTGGAAGCTAATGTGCCTAAACACCTAGGACTGAAGAGGGTGGAAGTGATCATCTGCAGATGTCCAATGAAAAGGGAATTAATAGAGTAAAGAGTGGCCTTTAGCATGCTTTTATGCATAAGAGAGAGGCACAGATATGGATTGTCCCACATTAAAAAGTAAATAAGAGTTCTTGTCTATGTGTAAGAACATGGCCTTAGGATGTCAAGGTGTCTTTTGAGGGGACAAAATCCTGAGATATGGTACATACAATCCAAAATGATCTTAGCTTGATCCTGATTAGTTTGAAGTTCAATCTCTTTTGAATTCATTTTAATCTACTTAACATTAAAAGTTCAGTCAAGAGGATAACAATAGGGTGAAAAGGCACTTAGCTTCTCCTTTGTTGAAAGTGTAGCTTCTAATAAGCTTCTACGCATAAGAGAGGGGAACAATATGGATTGTCCACATCAAAAAGTAAATGAGAGTTCTTGGGTTTTGTGTAAGAACATGGCCTTGGGATGTCAAAGCGTCTTTTGAGTGGGACAAAATCGTGAGATATGGTATGGGATGATCCAAAGCGATCTTAGCTCTATCCTAGTTAGTTTGAAGTTCAATCTCTATTGAACTCGTTTTAATCTACTTAACATCAAAAACTTAAGTCATGAGGATGACGAAAGGGTGAAAGGCACTTGGCTTCCCCCTTGTTGAACTAATGCAACCTTTGATTTCCTCTTCCCCTTTTAATTAGATGGTTTTTCAACATCTTAAACACATTGTATTCCTCTTTAATTCATTTGGTTTTTTGTATCCTCTCTTCTCTTGTATAAATAGGATAGGAAATCCTTTTTGATTTTGAAGTTAAAACTTGTAGAAACAAAGAGAAAATTTGCTACCTTTGAGGCAAAAACATTTTTATATTTCAATTCAATGGCAATTGGTTTCAACTTTCTCTCTTCTTCTAAAATCTAGTCCTCTTCTTGGTGCATACCCACTTTAAGAGGAAAGCTTTACACCCCTTGTCCAACACTCCTTTCTTCTTTTACCTTATTCTCCTTTTTAGGTTTTTTCCTCAAACCTTAGCAGCGGTTCTTCCATGAGAAGAAGAATTCAAAGCCTGGAAGGAAGAAGACAAGGAAGAGAATGGTTTTTTTTTTAAATTAGAGAATGGGGTTTTAAGTTGAGAAATAACAAGGGCAATTTGCTTGGAACTATGTGAATGGCTAAGGGATAGACAGGGAAAAAATAAAAACAAAATAAAATTCTAGCCATCCAACTGTGTTGGCTGAGTTCTGGTCAGAAAGAGAATCAAGGGATCTATTCCAAAAAGCTTGACAAGTTTAGCATCTTTGTTATTATCAGTAATTATCTTTTTATTTTGTTTGCCTTTATTTTCTCTTCTTGGTTGGGATGGAGCTCGATAAATGTATGCTTTGGTAATTAGTAGTTTTTGGATGATTAAAATAAATATTCTCTACTCCCTTCACCCTATGGTCCCCTTCTGTCTATGTCAATTATGAACAATGAATCTCCTTCAGAAATTTTAGGCAGCCCCAAGATAATAGTTGAATAAAATTGAACGTTTTCTGTCAAAAGCTGTGAACTTTTATCAAGTAAAACAAAAGATGTCCTGCTATGTAGCAGATAATGGTTTTTCTTATTCACTTGTTAATTTACTGTTGATGTTGGTTGGGCTTTGGCCGGAACAGATACTAGTCTCAAATATGCTGTATAAACTTGATCATGACCTCAATTAGTCTTCAAGACAAAATCCATATGATTGGTGCTATTTGTCTGATAGGCATTCCAATACTTTTGGGCATAGTAAAAACTCATTCTTCCCGTGGACTTGTGATGTGCTTAGTTCTCATAGGCGTGATGCTCAGCAGCACTGGTGGCAATCTCGGCATTTAACACCATGATGTATCCTTGTGTATAAGTTTTTGCATTTCCATACTTAGCAGCAGCTGCCTTTAAATTTTACTTTGGTTGCTTTTGCAAAGCATTGTTTCAATCCAAATTCATGAGTATGCTTCTCTCTGCCATCAAACTGTATCAGGCTAAGTTTCAATGTAATTTTAATATGATTAAAATTAACTATGGATGAAAAAAAAAATTATTGAAAATTGTGAATGGTGTGAAAGTTAAAATTAGTTACTATATTGTTGTCAAAAAAAAGTTATTATATTAGGGATGTGATATAAGTTAATTTTATTATAATATGTGTATAAGACGTGAAATAAGTTAATTTTTTATTTTGAAATATGTGTATGATATGAAATATAGTTAATTTTTAATATTAAATTTCATATGCATTGTGATATGTCTAGTTAAAATTAACCAAATTAATTTTAACTTAACTAAACAAACGGCCCTTAGTGTTGATGACTAAAAAGTGATTAAAGTGAAGATTAAGGCAATCAAAGTGCTTAATAGGTGTCTTCTCCTAGAGCTTCAAGTATTATTCATTAGAAATATGTTATATATGACAACCCATGACCGAAAGGGGCAGAAAGTGATCGTCGTAGTGATGTTCATATGATTAAATTGGAATCACACGACAAAGAGTGGCTCCTGACAAGCGTTTAGGTGGGGCGAGCACAGGAATGAATTGTCAAACATAAAAAAAGAAGGGCAATCCCTAAAATATATATATATAGCACAATCTAAATATATAAAGACGTTTAAGAAAAAACCGTGAGATTAGTAATAGAAAACTTTATAATTAAGCGTACTTGAGATGAAACGTACAGCAATGCGTGAACACCTAAGAAGTACCTCAAGTCACACAGTTTTCTAAAACTAAAGCGAACAATATCTCTACATTTGAGATACAGGATGTTATATTATAAGTCGCATATTATTTTTCTCATCTTGTTTTTGCTTTTATTTTCATTCATTGTACTAATGAGGACCCTTAGGCTTGTACTAAAGGAGGTAATATTTTTATCTTTTACTTTGAGAGTGAAGAAAGCCTCCAGCGGATTGTATTTCTCATTAGAAAGAGGATGAAGGCCTTCAAAGGGTGTTTAGAGGATGCGTGCATGATCCTTCACATAGTGTGAAAAAGGCTTCAAGGTGTAGAGGAGGATGGTAAAAGGTATCTCTTATTATGCCAAATAGTGATTATTAGTGAAATCTTTCGAGGTTATGGTGGATGTACGCACGCATGTGCCAAACCATATTATCTCGTGTGTTCTTTGTGTGTGATTTTCATTTACTTTCCTGTACGTACTTCATCGTTTTCGCATCTATCATTATTGTATTACTAACTTGTGCATTGAGTTATTTATTGTCTTACATTATTAAAATAAACTAATTTTTTAATTTAGTAATCAACACCTATTCACCCCCTTCTAAATGCACCCACATAATCCAACAAATAGAATCCACGTGTATTGGACTCCTTACGGAGACGCCTACGCAAGCTCCTCTTAGTAAAGACAATTACAAACTTGTATGGTGATTGTAGTAAACTACAAAATTCAAAGAAAGGGTAGATGCATTCAAATATTGTCTTCCACTAAAAGAAAGAGGGTGACTGATGTCGTGTGATGGGATCTCAATATGTAATTGGACCTCTTGTGCGAAACCATTGAGATGGAGAAATCATACTGTAAGCTAATAATGAAATCACGGTCTGTAATAGAACATGCTCAGATATCAATTGAAGTAGAAGTAAAAGGGGTGAAAGGGAAGGAGATTAGAAGAAAAGGTGGAAATAGAGAATACTTATCTTTAATCATCCGAGACTAGCAACTACAACGATATAAGAATTTAATAAAGGCCAATAAAATAGAAAGAAGACTACTAATAAAAACACTATCCAAATATCCTTTATTCTTGAAATCCACTAATAAAGACAAATAGCAAACATTTGAATTTTATCAAATATTAACCTCCTTTAATAATAAGATAAGCCTTTGGGGATATCCATATCTCTACATCAATAATTAAATGATGAAGGATATAAATCCTAACTTCATGCAGAAAAGAGAAGGATATCTAACCTTACTTACAGTGATGAAAATACTTGAATACAAACTTGAAATTGGAGTTTAAAATTTGGGATGTAGAACCTAATAATTCCGATCAAGTAAATGCATCAATACAATTTGAACTGGATTATGCAGACCACATACCATGTCATGTTGTGGTATTCCTTCGGTAATGCATACTACAAGATCCAATTCAGCCTCCATAGCTTCCAGGATAGCTGCTGCAGCAAATGGTGGCGGAACATAAATCACTGATGCGTTAGCTTTAGTTTCAGCCTTGGCTTCTGCAACTGTATTGAAGACAGGTAGGCCTAGGTGTTCTGTTCCACCTTTTTTGGGTGTCACACCGCCAACCTATTCAATGCAAACATGAAAATTCTATTTCTTTTCACATCCCTGTTCATCAATAAGAAACTTCAAAATAATACTCAAGCAGTTTCTAGTTCATAAAATTAGGAGCACCAAAAAAGTCAAAATCAGGCACAATTGTTAACAAGCTTGCTAATTCTGATCACAAAAACTCAGTACATGGCAATTTTAACTAACATATAATGCTCCAAAATTGATATCTGTAAGCTTACAAGTACCAAAAAACTTATTTGGAGATGATTTGCCTCCAAGCATAAGCTAATGCTACTAATACAAACTAGTAGGCATGCTAACCAAGAGTATCAGTGTGTTGAATGCTTTCCCAACCAATTTGAACATTCTACATAGGAAACCATTAACTGGCTAACTGCAGAAGGTAAAATATGTAAAATGGGCATTCCTCCGCTGAATGTTGTAGAAGTTACTTAATAAAAACATGCACAGGAGAAATTAGATAACTTCAATATGTTTCTCACATTGCAATAACATAAACCAAAAGGACAGAATAAAAATGTCTTGATCCATAAACGTTCACAATAACAAAAACAAGCCAGGTGTGTCATTACATGTCATCAAGACTATTTCATCACCATCACCAGAAACAAACCTGCCAGATTTCAAACCAACTTGGAGGACAGGCACCTTCTGTACTATAAAATTCATATTGTTTAAACAAATTGGAAGCTAAAGAAACCACTATGGGAGCTCAAAATTTATCGCCCACTAAGTGAAAAGTAGGCCTCCGCACGTTATGCAGACAGAAAACTAATTCTTTTACCTACAACTAGAATTACAAATAAGAATATCTAGCCAAACGTATCAATGCAATGATGAAGCCGACATGAACAGAAATAGAAACAAGGGATGACATGCCCAATCCAATAACCTAATTAAAACAATCTTCACTGAAAATAGGACAGCCTAATAAAGCGGACAAAGAGATCTGACCATCTTGGTGCCGTATTCGATGGCCTGTTCAGTGTGGAAGGTGCCGTTTTTGCCGGTGATTCCCTGACAAATGACGCGGGTATTCTTGTCGACGAAAACGGCAGGCTGAGGCGCCGCCCCGAAGTGGCGAGACTGAGATAGCAGAGAGGAAAGATATGACGACGCCGGACTCTGCTGCCTCGAAAGTCTACTGGACAGAGATCCGATCAGCTTCGCCGCCTGCCTAGCCATGCCCTCGGGCCTCCGCAGCTGGTCGTCCCCTCGGCAAAAACCCGTGCCCTTCCAGAATTTCAAAAAAAAAAAACCGTGTTCTTCCTTCCCTTCCACCGAGGAAGTTTATGTAAAAAGGAGCACATTACTGATAGGTCTCTATAGTTTACTCATATTATGCTTGAGTTTATATTATTTTGAAAATTTAAAATAAAAATAAAGCAAAATACTAAGTTTCAAAATAAAAATTTAGATTAAGGATTTTAAAAGAATTAAATATTATTCAAGTTTCTGAAATTATTTAATAATATTAAATAGATATATAATTTTAAAAAAATATTAATAAAATTCTTAAAATTGAGATTAATACTTTAATTATATCTTTTAATAAATCATATCATTTTTACATAATCTTTAAAATAAAATTTATCTTTAAATTAAAATTTTAAACATAAATATCAAAAGTACTCTCTTTTTTCTCAAAATTAACTATTGAACCATAACGGCAAGTGCTTGTAATCTAGTATCATATACTGAAAAATTAGTGTTAATTTTATTTTATATCATAATATTAAATTATATTTTATCTCAAAAACTCTAAACTATTCCTAAAATATATTCTAATTCTTGAACTGCAAAAAGTTATGTTACTAGTATGTCTTCATAATTTATTTATAATTATATTTTAATTTATATATTTTAAAAAAACTTTAAATTTTAAAATAGTGATCTAAAAATAAAATAAAATATAAATCTAATAGGTTCTATAATATCAAAATAGAGATCTAAAAGTGAAAAATTTTAAATTAAGATATAATTATAAATAAATTGTGAAAACCCTGTAATAATTTATCTTGAACAAAATTATCACAGTTTAATATATTCTAATTTTAATAATAAGAATTTGATATTTTAAAAAAAAATTAATGGAAGACGATAGTAAGTCCAACAAAAAAACTTTCTAATTATGACAAGCCTGGAGTGGCTGTTAATGAGCGAGAATTTAAGCTACTTGAGCTCAAATTTTAGTTAAGCTTTGGTTTCAATTAAAGTTATTTTTTAAATTAATTCAAGTTAAGTGAACAAACTTTTACAGTAAATAAAAATCCATTTATGGGATATATAATTTCAAACCGTTTTTACAAATTAATTTAAATACCTTATTTACATTCTATTTTTAAAAATATCAAATAGATACATATAATCTTTTAATCATTTCAAATTAATTCTTTTAATTAAAAAATAATAATTTTAATAATTATTATTTTTTAGAAGAACATATAAAAAATTATAAATTTATTATCCAAATAATGATATTTATATATCATAATATTTAAATAATATAATATAATATAACTTTTCATTATTTAAAATTTAGTATTTAGAGTTTATTTTGTTTTACAAGAAATTTAAAATTTTAGTGTTTAGAGTATAGAATTTATAGCTTAAATTTAGAATTTATCATTTAGATTTTGGTGATTAAGATTTAAATTTAAAAATTGCTTCAGTATTTAGAAACTAATGTTTATAATTTAATATTTGAGAATAAATATGAATTTAGAATTATCTATAAGATTTTTAGGAAATTTCCCCCCATTTATATATTGTGAGGTATAATAATGCTATTGAACATGAGATCCTCTTAATTTATTTAGTTTCTAGATCCCATTAATTGTCAAATTTATCAAATATATTTCTCTAATTTAACAAATAACACAGCCAAGTAATCCAACTATTAAATTTATGAATAAAGTGTCTAGAGGACTTAATTGTATTAAATTTTAAGTTAGAGAGACTTATTTGTTATTTATTTTTTTAATAGGTAGATCTGATTTGACCCGACAAAAACCCGACGCCACACGCCCCAATTCCCACATGCTGTCATCACCCGCCGCAGGCCAATCATCTCAATTTCTCGATCGAGTTCGATTTCAGGTGGCGGGGGACCTGAGCGAGATCGGACGGCGCGAACGAGCGGGCGGATCTCAGCGTTAGGGCTTTGGTACAGTTTTTTCCCTTCGGGTGCGGGAGGATCTGGGGCAGGAGAAGATGAGCGCAGATCAGTTCTCGTCGAACTCGCTCGGGAACCTTGATCAGCATATAGCGCAACTAATGCAGTGCAAGGCGCTGTCGGAGCAAGAGGTCCTCGCTTTTTTCTGTCACCGGGAGTTTATTTTCTAATTTGGGCTTGGTTTCTTCTCAAATTTTTGTACTTTTCTGTTTTTTTTCCTTTTGATTACTCTGTGGGGTGGTCATTTCCCGTCTATCGCACGATCTCGGTGTTTCATCAGTTTGAATGGGGCTTTTTTTATTAATCATGGAAAAAAAGTACAAATTTTGAATCTCAACACACCATTGACCTACACAAGGCAACAGTCTATGACAGATCGGCGAGTACCATCAATGGTTAGGGTCCAGTGTTTTTGACTGACGGATTTGAATTACGCAAGAAGCCAACCAAGCGCAGAATTCTACTTTTATGCCGCGGATCTGTTCCAAATAGGGCTCGTACTTGTTTGATCTGTTTCTGTAGTATTTTCTGCTTGAGTACATTCGATAGTCCCTGGAAGTGTTGACGAAATGAACGCTTTCTATTTTATGTTTGGTAGGGAAATCTTGTGTGTAGCGATAGTTATTGAGCTATCCGCGGGAAACTCTGGCAACTGTTTCTGGTTTTGGACACTACTGGCAAAACTCTGAATTTAGCTGATTTTCTTTGTAGTATTGAAACAATCTTATTTCTTTCTTTGCTAAGTAGTTGTAGAACTTGTTTCTTTCAGTTTATCATGATGTGAAAGTGGTTAAGAACCTCATTTCATTTGCTGTATGGTGCTTCATGCTTTTTAATATTTTAAAAAGACTTTTGGAATGAACTTTTAATTTATGCTTTAAGCTATCAATAAGCTTAATTTTTACAAGCAACCTTTTTATATCTCTGTAACTTGGTTAAGCCTTGTTTCTTCTCTAAATGTGCTGAGATAGTGATGCTGAATAAGTTCATTTAATAAATGAACCATATACGAAGAAGCTCCAACACAATCATTGCATGTTAATGGCTTTTATGAATGGTATGTTGGCCCTTTTTTTAAATTTAACTTTGTTTTGTACCTATTACAGGTTAGAGTCCTTTGTGATAAAGCTAAGGAAGTCCTTATGCAGGAAAGTAATGTACAGGTATAACTATTTGTCCTACTAGACAATCTCATGATTCTACATGTTTTTTTTTGTGTCATCCTATAGTTTATATAACACTTTTTCCTCATGCAGTGCAAGATAATAAGTCCTTTATAACAAGTTTTTTTTTATGGAACATTATAACAAGTTTATTTTATGCAGGAGGGTAATGTACAAACTCAATATAACATAGTGCTTGGCAATAAAACTTGATATACAGTGCATGTATGGAGATCATAAATATTTTCATTAGCCTTATCCCAACTCTTTCTAGTTGGCTATAGCATGAGTCTTACCCCAACTTATTTCTTGTGGACATGCAGATGTGAGTAAAATGGTGTATTCTAATTCGTAATTCTGTCAATTTTCTTCTTGCATTGCCTTTATCTGATGGCTTATGAAACTCAAAGAAGTTATTTGTAACAACTCCATTACTAACTGTTTCTCATAGAACATACACCATTTTCTTATTGAGGTGATTTCTAGAATCAGTTCTTCTACTTGCAATAGATGGTAGTTCCTTAACTTAACAATGTTGTATGTTATCGCGGATACTCATCTTACTCACATATTATTGGATTGCCATTATTACTGCTACACATGTCCATTTTGATGGCATTTTGATGGCATTTTGATGTCTTTGGAAAAGCAGTATATCAATGGTTCACTGTAATATCTCTCACGAATCATGATCTAGTGGATAAGGTTAACTGCCAAAGTATGGTCCATAAAGCCAACCACAAATTTTTAGGTTAAGGTTGATGACGATGATATATATGTATGTATATCTAAATATTTGAATATATGTTGAATTATAGTGTATCTTTATGAGTTATATTTTTTGGTCTGTTCATAGTCTTTCCTATGTTTGTCTGCAGCCTGTTAAATGCCCTGTGACAATTTGTGGCGACATTCATGGACAGTTTCATGATCTTGCTGAACTTTTCAGAATTGGTGGAAAGGTATTCTCTCTAATAACAACTTTTTTATGTTCTTATATGATGGAAGGAAGATAGAAATTGAAGTATATTTCTAGGTTGTTTGAATGTGATCTAACTTATTGAAATTTTGTAATAATTAATATGTCTGTCAACTTTTGGTCTTTATCTTCTTGGATACATTGTGGTAGTCATCAATTTTAAAAAAGAAGATGAAAGCATATGGTGTGTTGCACCATGACTCCTTTCATAAGTTATATTACTTGAGAAGAATTTCATTTTGAATGGACTTGTAAAGGTCATAGACCTGGGATTACAATGTAATATCATGCTACCTAATCATATATGTACATAAAAGGCTTCAACTGATCTAGTTGGATGATTTCGTTCTATTATTCAATGAAAAGAGTCTTGCTGATGTCACTTTTTTTTTTTGAAAAGGTGATGTCACTATCTAAAGAACTATTCATGACTGATCAGAAATACAATTCTCTCTTAGAACTACGATTGTAGAACATACCTGCATTTTTCTCATTTCTTGGACTAAGTTGTTACTTCTCCAAGATAAATAGCATTTTTGTAGGTTTTAATACCTGAGTTTTCTTCCTATTATTGTTTATTCAAGTTAATTGCCAAGCAGGTAGGTGTTGGTGTGAAGTGATTTCTTGGATTTACATTGAAATAGCTGATTGTTATGATTAAGATGTGTAAGAATATAAAATTATTCTTGAGTTATAATATACAAACTTAAGCTTTTAGGTCAGTTGTAATCAGAGATTTAACATGATATCAAAGTTAGAAGTTCAAACCCTGGCAACCCATTTATGTCTAGCATAAGGTTGAAAAACGGCCTATATTGAATTGCTTCCATGCTACAAAGAAAAATCATACTGTATGCAAGTAGGCATATATGATTATAAAATTATTCTCAGTTTATAACTTACATGCTTAAGTGTTTAGGTTGTTAACTGAGATTTAACAAGATGTATTAAATTCACTAAGATGCAGTTCAAGACACCTCACACTACCTACTTTGCTTATTTGGTCATGTCATTATTATTATTACTAATATGTTATTAATATTAATCTTATAAAAATTGTAAAAATAAATAATAGAGTTATTAATAATTTTCTATAATTTACTCATAACTATATTTGTTCATATTTTTTTGAAATTTTTAACGTGGGTCTCTAATTATAATTTTTGGGTCATACTAACTTCCCATTTTCCTTTGACTTTAAGTTAATGCTTTAAATTCTATGAACATAAATGAAGAATTTTAAAAAATATTAAGAACCTAAGTAATAGATATTAAAAAGCACAAACCAAAGTGTAATTATTGGTAACTGTAGTGACTTATCAACAATTTGTTATAAATAAAAAAATATTGTTAAAATTATTTCGGATAATTTCATATAGGCCTTTGAGGTAAACTTTTGATTTGATGTAGGTCTACAAAAATGAAAATGTGTCATCTGGGTCCCTCTTACTCAAATTATTTTCATATTAGTTCTTTTAACAGTTTCTGTCAAGTTATTTTAAAAATTTAAAAGCACATATTTAAATATTTCTCGTTCTTCTTATAACATTAATTTTTCTTTCTTTTATATATCCTTATCTAAATAGTAACTTTAATATTTAAATATATTTTTCCTTCTTACTTAAAATGAAAATTATCTAATTTGTAGTTGATATTATTTATGGGTAAATATGCATACTAAAATTTTTAAAAGTATATTTATACTATATATTTAAATATATTGTATTAGATAATATATAAATATATTTATAATATATAAATTAATAATTTTTATGAAAATATTATAATATATAAGACCTATAAAAAATATATATTAATTATTATACCTTATAATAATTAATATTAGTATTATTATTTTAAGAGGAGAGAGAGAGGGCGAGAGAGAGAGGAGAGAGGAGAGAGGAGAGAGGGCGGCAGGAGTGAGAGCAGTGAAGGAGAGAGAGGAGAGAGGGGGAGGTAAGCGTGGCAGGAGAGAGAGCAGAGAGAAGAGAGAGAAAGATAAAGCTATTCAGGGTAAATTTAAAAATACTAAAACTACCCAACTTGTTAGCTATTGAAGGTAAATTTGGAAATACTAAAATTAACCAGGTTGTTACCACTTTTAATAAGATTGTAAAGATTATTTGAATTGATATAGGACTGATTTTTATTGATGTGTGCTTTGTTTGCTAGAGCCCAGATACCAATTATCTCTTCATGGGGGATTATGTTGATCGAGGTTATTATTCAGTTGAAACTGTTTCGGTAAGAGGCTATTTTTTTGTATTTATCGTATGGAATGGATGTAGGAGTTCATTTTATCTTTGTACAGCAATCCACATTTTTGTCTTACTATTTATACTGTGTAGGTAATAAGTTGGAAGTAACATGAAGCACGACTCCTTCAATAGATTCATTTAACACACTAAAACAGTTTGTAATTTTTTTGGAATGATGAAAATCACTCTTGCGTGCCATTGGACATGAAATATGAATGCATGCTTACAGATCTATTGACGACCAGCTACATGTGTTACTGGTTTGCAATATCTGCATAAAATGTTGCAGTTTTGAACTATGCAATTTAATTTGTACTGCTAACATAGGTAGTTGTATCTGCTACTTTGACTGATGCTGCATACCCATACGTGTTAAATGGATTTTGCTATCAATCTGTTAACTCTGCAACTTATGTCTAGCTTTTGGATTTTTTTCCTTTTATTTTGAGCAGCTACTAGTTGCGTTGAAGGTACGCTACCCTCAGCGCATTACCATTCTTCGGGGAAATCATGAAAGTAGGCAGGTACATACATTTCATTTTCAGTCTTTGCTTTCCCCTTGTACTGTTCTGTTCTTCGTGCATCTGTTGATGAATATTTTTATCCAAGATATCTGTACATTTAAGTTGACAATTTTCTCTTTCTTATCATGCAGATCACGCAAGTCTATGGATTTTATGATGAATGCTTAAGGAAGTGGGTGCCACATCTGCTTTTATGTGCTATTTCCTTTCTTTTACACGTTTGTTGTGAGATTGTTTTAAGTTAACTAATTTCTGTGCACTCTAGGGCTTGTCAATTATCTTTTGGTTTAGGAAAAAAGGCACTCTGGTTCCTTCATTTTTGACCTTGTTGCATTTTGGTCCCATGTTTTTAAAAATCTGCAATTGGTCCTTATATTTTCACATTTTTTGCATTGTGGTCCATTTGAAGATTTTCATTAGTTATTTCCATCAATGTTAGTCACATGATCTTCCAGTAACCACTTCTTATTTGACAAAAATGCCCTATATTTTTAAGTTTCCTTGAGTATTTTTGTATATTCTTTAGTTCTTTTGTGGGTTTCTTAGTTGTTCTGACATTGTTCTCTATCTTTTGCCAGATATGGAAATGCAAATGTGTGGAAGATCTTCACTGATCTCTTTGACTATTTTCCATTGACAGCATTGGTTAGTTATTTATTATACACTTTCTTTCTAATTTTTTTTTTGTTAACCACTTTGAACATTAGAGTTCACTTGCAAAGCATTTGGTCGTCAATAATTTTCCTGAATGCTAGACTTGTATTTCCATTAACTGCTGTTCTTATAGGACGACATTCACTGATGGTTTTGATGTTTCTTGATTGCCTATTTTAATGTTATTTCTTATGTTACTCAGGAAAAATTGCTCAGCTTTAGATGGTGCTACAGGGCCTTTGGTTCAGTTCAATCTAGATGTTAGTGTTATTTAAATATTCATGTTATCTAGATATCTATATCTAGCAATTTTTATTTATTTGGTTTAATTTCAGTATATTATGGATTCAAGTGATTACATCTCAAAAGGCGTATTTTTATCAGAATTTAGGGATCTAGAAGTTTTTTATCCTAAATTTGCAGACCCTCAATTTTTCCACCATGAAACTGTGACTTCTCATGCTTTTCTATCATTGTTTATCTATTCATATGACAGATGTCTTCTGATTTTAGTTGTCATCTAGATGCTACTTTAGCCTTGGTTTGGTTGGAGGGTTATTATCAAACCAAACAATTAACCAAACGCCCCTACATGGCTACATGTTACTGAGGCTATTCTATCTCTTATTTTTAGAATTTTCATGAAAGCAAAGACTAGTGACTCTTTTTCCTTGTGGCTTTGAGTGTTTTTGGAGCACCGCACCCTATTAGCTTTTATACTTGATTTAATTTCTGTTTTAATTTTTTGTTTTTTTATTTAAAAAAATTTATTGTCCTATTTTCTATGTATTTTCGTTGACGTAGACTGAGATGCTTTCTGTCATATGTTGAATGGAAGGTATTTAAATATCGAATAGATTATTCTTTCGCAAGCAGGTTCTTATACACTTCAGTAGATGAATTTCCAGTTGTAAATGGAAAAACATAGTTACATAAACTTGAAGTCTTGCTTGATAGTCATAGTTGAATATCTTCCTGCTTTTTTTACTTGCTTAAACAAACATGCAAAACTTGATGTATCTCACATTCTATCTAGATTGACACTTCCATTTTTTTTTGAAATGTGATTGACACTTCCATTAGATTTCTTTTTTGGGGGGGTAGGTTTGGTTAAATGTAATTGTGAGGTTATGTTATTTGGAGAAATTAATTGTTTGGTTTTATGGCATGTTTAGATGACATTGAAAAAAATTATTAAATTACCACTTTAAAATGACATCTAGATTTCACCCAAAATTAGATGACATTTGATATTCTAATGATAGAGAAAGGTGAGATGTGGTGTGGTAAGGTGGAGAAGCTAATTGTATTGTCCCAAATAAACAATAAATTTGCAATAACTCAGAATAGATGACATTGACATCTAATTTCATAAACTTTTAGGTTGCTTTGAACAAAACGACCCCGTACATATTTTCTTCTCTAATCTATATCCATCCAATTGCACTCTAAAAACTTTGTTCTCGAGACTTTTATGCTACAACAATAATCAGTGTTCTTTAGAATTTCCATGAGATTAGTATGGTATGCATACTTCTTTTAAGATGTACTGCATGCATTTCTCTTGAGCTTCTTCCTTCTTTGTTTTGTAAAGGTTGAATCGGAAATTTTTTGTCTACATGGCGGTCTATCTCCTTCCATTGAAACACTCGACAACATTCGCAATTTCGATCGCGTCCAAGAAGTTCCTCATGAGGGGCCCATGTGTGACCTCTTGTGGTCTGATCCCGATGACCGTTGTGGTTGGGGTATTTCTCCCCGTGGCGCTGGATACACATTTGGACAAGTATAAGATTTCTAGTTTCCATGAATTGTTTTGCATTTTTGTTTTGGTTTGTCTTCAACTCAGCTTTTTCATTAACAGGATATATCAGAGCAATTCAACCATACTAATAACCTAAAACTAATAGCCAGGGCGCATCAGTTGGTTATGGAGGGATTTAACTGGGCGCATGTAATGAATCTTTTATTTCAGTTCCCTATCTCATTACTACATTCTACCATAATGGTTGATATTTTTCCTTCCTTTGTTGTTAAAATAGGAGCAAAAGGTTGTTACCATATTTAGTGCACCAAACTACTGCTATCGCTGTGGAAATATGGCCTCCATTTTGGAAGTTGATGACTTCAAGGAGCACACATTTATCCAGGTACCAGGAGAATACCTTTCCTAATGGAGGATTGCATTTGATTATAAAATGATCCCCATATGTAATCTTGATGAAATAAAGATAAAAGACGTTTTTATTTTGAGATTGCAAATTCAAATAAAGTTAGTTCTATATTTGGATGGGCATATAATGTGAAATAAAGTTAGTTTTAATATAACAACAAACCAAGCCTTTATCCTATTAGGTGGGTCGGCTATATGAATTCTTTATTTCTATTGCACTTTATCAAATAATAAATTTTTATTTAGCTTCAAATATGTAAGGTAACTCCTTATAATTTCTGATCATATCTTTCTTGATCTCTTTCTTCCTTTTTTTACATGAGAAAGATCCAATAATTCAATTTTTTTATTGGAACTTCTGTCGGCCTATGACTAATATGTCCAAATCAACTTAGCCAATTCTCTTTGAACTTATTTTTAATTGATGTCACTCAATTTTCTCACGAATATACTCATTTTTCATCTTATCCTTTTGCGTGTACCTACTCATCCACCTTAGTATCTATGAAGCATGGACACTTCAAGAACCATGCCGTGTCCGTGTCGGACACACGGACACTTGGGGACACGCGAGGACACCCGGGGACACCGTGTCGGACACGCCACATGGCGTGTCCTAATAAAATAATATAAAAAAAAATTAAAGGACACTTCTTGGACACGCGAGGATACCTCAGGACACCTTAGGACACTTCTGAGATACTTCTAGGGCCTTGTTTGGTTGAAGTCAATTTTTTTCCTCAACACAAATTTCAATTATAAAAATTAACTTTATTTCATATCAACGCAAATACGAATATTAGAATTGAAAGTGTTTCACAACTGTATCCTCACGTATCTATATCTTACTTTTTAAAAATTTGTCATATTGCTATATCAGTATTGTATCGTATCTGTATCATCGTATTATACTCA
>KZ451955.1:1490605-1633153 GCA_002786265.1 Apostasia shenzhenica
ATTTATATATATTTATATAAGTTATATTCATATAATTATTTATGTAAAATTATATTTAATAATAATAAATAATATAAAATATTATTAAATTATATTTATGATTATTTTAGTATTTTTTCTATTCACTTTTTATTTTATATTCTATTTCATTCAAATAAATAAAAGAATTACTATTATATTTCTCTTAAAATAATAATTTTATTATCAGAAGATAACAATTTCATTCAACCTTAATCTATTGAAGTAAACATATCGTTAGTATTAACTTTTAGCTATTTGTATTTAACATTTTTTATTTACTATTATTTTATTTTTGCAGTATTTGCTTTCATTGACTTGTAGAATTTATTTTATTTTGAGTCATCCTATCTATTCAAATAGATATTATAACTAAGTTGTTAGGAATATCAATGTTCATTTTTTTTGCTTAGTTTTTCTATATTTTATTAATAATTTCTTTAATTTATTTAAAATTAAATTCTTTCCTCAATAATTACACACACATAGTTATCAATATATTCAAAGCTATAAAAAAAATAAAGGATAATTACCTACATGTCACATAATTTAGTTTTATTTATACCTTACCCAGTCATTCTTAATTAATTATACTATACACACTCAAAATATTACAAAATCTTACATACACACATTTGAATTAAAACTTAATCAAAATCTATTTGAAAAAAAATATTCTATTAGTAAATCATTAAAATTATATTTTTATTCTTAAAAGTATATATTTTTCTCTTCCTTAATACCACACTAAATCTCTGATTTGTCCTAAAATTAATTCACGTCGCGGATGTCTTTTTTCTTTGTCACCACCTAAACATTAAAGTTTTAGGATTTTCACTCAAAATATATTTAAATATTCTTAAAATAATATGATGAACAACTCAGATTTTTTGTAATTTAATTATAGTTAGATTATTGAAAAACTATGATTACTCGTTATAATAGAAATAAGTTAAAATATGTGTATGTAAGATTTTATAATATTTTGAGTGTACATAACTTAATTAACTAAGAATGGATGGGTAAGGCATAAATAAAATTAAATCGCGTGGCATGTAGTTAATTATCTCAAAAAATAAATATAAAACGTATAATGTTTAACAATAAAAATATAAATTAAAAAATGGAACATATATATAAATATCATACTACTTTTATTTATATTTTAGAAAATATTGGTAAAAAAAATTGTACAAAGGCAGTTAAAATAAGATGTGAATGTTTTCAAACAAAAAAATTTGAATCACTTGAGAACGTAATGCTTATAAAATTTGGGCCAAGATCTTTTTTATATCTAAATTTTTCATTTGGCCCGGCCCATATAATAAATAGTATTACAGGCCCAACACTGAAAATTATATGTTTTTCTAATTGAATTCAAATTGTTCAAAAAATTTTGAGCCCAAATCAAATCTATAAACAAAGCTTGCTACTTTCAGGGATTAAAACCTTCTTTTTTTTACTAAAATTATTCATGTGTTGTCTTATTTTTGCTTTGTTATAGTGTTAACTTTAAATAAATGCTTCATTTTAGACGTGTATGTGGATGAAGTTCTCACATAAAATGTTCTACGAGAAAGCTCAAGGGCATACGTCATATAGAAAATTATGTGGAAGGCCATCGATAGTCTCGATTCCATGCAACGAGCAAGCATGAATAAAACTCCTAAGTAGAACTTTTATTTTTCAACTTACTTTGTTGATCATTGCAATCACTTTGGCGTACAGGAAGTGAAGTTTTTTTTTTTTTTTTGCTCTTTAGTGATTAATTTTTTAGAAAAATTGTGATATGATTCCTTTTTCCTAATTTTCTTTTAGTATGTGCTTGTTTTAAGATTTTTTCTATATACAAATATTGTGATGCCCCGGCTAATATCTCGTGATCTAATTGTTAAAGTATTATTCATTTTGATTTAAAAAAATTTCGTAACTTGAGTACTTCTGTAACATTCTGTGATCCCAATATAGAGGCATTGTCCACTTTGGCTTTAGGAAAACTGCGTGACTTGAGCAAGTTCTGCTACTCTAGCTCGGGCACGTTCAACTATAGAGTTTTTCATCATTAGCCTCACAGTTTTGCCCAAAAGACGCCTCTACTATTTAAGATCACGTTATCTATTTATACAGCTCAGGAACTTCCTCCCTTTTTGATGTGGGACGATTCATTCATGTGCCCCTCTTACCACTCATTACTCATTACTCAGTGATTCCTTTCTCTTAGGACACACCTGGCGATCACTCTCCGTCCTCTTTGGTCACGGGCATCACAGACCCACCAGCTTTCATCTGGTTCGTCCTTGAATCACATCGTACTGTGAGAGGTTGGCTCTGATACCATATTGTAACATCCCGTGATCTCATTGTAGAGGTATTTTTCGCTTTGACTTTTGAGCGTGCTTGGGCTGGAGCAGCACTAAAATAGGTGATATCCTGGGAAGCGCTCAAGTCATGCAGTTTTTCTAAAGTCAAAGCCGACAATACCTCTACAATGAGATCACGAGAAATCATCCATCACAATACCAATCCAATTTGATCAAGCTTAACTATAAAATTTTTCATTATTGGCCTCACGATTTTATTCCAAAATACACCTCTATTATTTAGAACCACGTTATCTATGTAGCTCAGGATCTCCCCTCACTTTCTAATGTCGGACGGCTCATTCATATTGCTTTCTCACCACTATTTATTAACCTAAAAGCTTGCCAAAAATTTCTTTCTTTACAGACATCACTCAGTAACAACTCTCCACCCTCTTTCAGCCACGAGCATCACACTATCGCTAAAACTTAAAAACGCACAATCCGACGAAGTCACTAACAACTAAGGCATCGAGATAAAAATTAATCTATTTCATCGTTCCGCTATAACTCAATACAAGCACGAGATTATAGGGTTAAATGATACATTGAAAAATACGTCACCAACTATTTGACCTCATCAGCATTACTATTTTCTATCGATATCGGACCAGCTCGAAAACCAACAGTAATCTTGCCGGCCAGACGAAAAAGAAAATATAATACTCATAATGTCATCAATGCAAACATCACAAGCTTTTGACATTTGATGGGGGCATTATAGTAACAGATTAGACATAGAATAATTAATTAATATAAATTTTGAACCATAATTTAAAGTTTAAATAATGTATACAAAAAGAATCGGCATTTAATATAAGCTAAATTACACTGAGGTTCCTGCCTTTAGTTATAATGTTACACGGATTTATGACTTTAAATTATAATATCGTTTTGGATTTCTTGAGTTATACGTATTTTAACAATTTGGTGAATTCGAGGGATTTTATAATTTTAATTTTCCTCCCTACAGAGGGATGACGGCAACGCCAAGGCTTGCCACCAAAAAGGCAATGGAGGGACGTCGCCGCCGCCCGAAAAATATTTGGGTTCGAAGAGCTCGCCACGCCACATTTTCATACACCAATTAAATGGCGACAGCTGGCAGCGGGCGGCTCATTGCAGTTGGGTTCCGAGATCGATGTGCATATTATAGGTATAAATGTGCTTGTTATAGACATAAAAGTACTTGTTATAGGCATAAAGATGTTTAGTTATATATATTTATGCTTATAACAAGCACATTTATGATTATAACAAGCACATTTAGACATAAAAGTACTTGTTATAAGCATAAATGTGCTTATTATAGGCATAAATGTGCTTATCATAAGCATAAAGGTGATTGTTATAAGCTGTTATAAGCATAAAGGTGCTTGTTATAGACTGTTATAGACACAAATCTGCTTATTATATGCATAAATCTGCTTGTTATATGCATAAATGTGCTTGTTATACGCATAAATATATATGACTAAGTATTTTTATGCCTATAACAAGCACTTTTATGTCTATAACAAGCATATCGATCTCTGAACCCAACTGCAGTGGGCCGTCCACTGCCAGCTGTTGCCATTTTATTGGTGTATGAAATGATGATGTGGCGAGCTCTCCGAACCCAAGTATTTTTTTCTACGCAACGCAACAGGGAGAAAGAGAGAGAAGCAAGGATATTTAAGTAATTTACAAATTTAAAAAAATTATTATTTTTTGCTTCCGTCCAAATGGACCTCAGCAACATACTTATTTCAACTCTATGATCTAACTGTTAATATGTGCATAACAATTAGGTGCTCATATAATATAAAAACTTTAAATCTTGAACTTATATAATATTAAATGTTAAATTTAAGGATCAGAATGTAATTTACCATTTAATAAACCCTCCTAATAATCCTTGACCTTAATGACAACAGTTATGAGCTGCAAATTTTTTTTTATTATTATTATTTTATTTTTTTATGGGCTGTAAATGTTCATATAATTATATTTTTTACTTTAAAAAATTATTTATATTTTTTAATCATTTTCTGGTCCATTGGCTCGGCACTAAAGTTCTGATTTTTAAGTTTTAATGTAATTGGACCTTTAAGTAATTCTAATTATTAAATCAGTTCTACTGTTAACACAATTTCATAACTAGATGAATAAAATAGCATTGGGGACCACTCGAGTCTCTACAACCAATCACGTCACCGAGAAACAAATTTTTAACGATACTACTAACTATAACTCAAAATAAAATAGCTAGTATAAATATTTAAGGGCAGATTACGGCCAGGTTCCTGAGTTTAATACTTAATATGGCACATATTCATATTTTTAAAATTATAACATCGGGATCCCTAAGTTTAATAAATATCAAATGGGTCCTTTTTTAATTTTTTTATAATTAAAATTTTTTAAAATTACCGTTTTACCCTGTCATTCTCTCTCAACTCATGATCCGGCACACGTGCGCGACGCTAGTGCGACCCGCCTCGCGTGCGCCAGATCAGGAGGAGAGAGAGAGAGAGAGAGAGAGGCCGCATATTAAGCGTGGACCTGTGATGGCAGAGGTAAAATGGTAATTTTAAAAATTTTAATAATAAAAAAATAAAAAGTACCCATTTGATATTTTATTAAAACTCAGAACTCCGATGTTATAATTTTAAAAACGTAGACCTGCAAGATATTAAGCCTTAAACTCACGGATCTGAGTGTAATTTACCTAATATTTAATTATAAATTAGAGTTCATAATAATTAAACTTAATAAAAAAATTTTACAAATTACATAAGATATATTAGAGTCTTACTTAAATCACACTTAAATATTATACAGTCCAAAGTATAATATTATAATTTCATAAATGACGAGTATGATATTTTGGATTTTTAATAAATGCGCAAACTCTTGTATTTTCTATTAATTTTTTCTTCCTTCTCTCGTTTAATCTAATTGATTAAATTTTATACTAATAGATATAAATTATTTTTTTTCTTTCTTTCTTTCTTCGTTGTAAGCTGTTAAGCACTCGTAAGTTGGAGCTTAAAAAATCTCTAAGTTTTTTAAAAAATATTTTTTATTTATATTTATTTCATACCATATATAAATTTAAATTTATTTTATTTCACGTCCCACATATATTTTAATAAAAATTTAATTTTATTTCATATTTTATATAATTCTTAAATTATAAAATAATTTTATTTAATATTATAACTTAAAAATAATTTTTGTATAATCAAATGAGATTTAATTAGGGTCATTTTGGTAATATGCTTAAAAATTTAGAAGCTGAGTGGCCCTTGAATTTAAAAAAAAAAAGAGTAATTGAAATATACTTGCAAATGGTGGCAGAGCTTAGACCTATATGTAATTATCTTTTTCTTTAATGTATCCAAACGTAAATGCGTGGTCAAAACTTATTTGAACTTTTAATTACACATTTAATAATATATTTTTATTGGCATTGGGATAACTACCGAAGATTGTGATAAATTGCTCAAATGTAATATCATAAAATGCAGCTGGACCTTTTTGTTATTTACTCCTTAACATTTAGTCCTTGAGGACTTCTTCAAATATATTTGAAATATATGGCTTTGTTGTAATATTATTTTGGGGAAATTACTATAAGATTCTAAAATTATACTATAATTATAACTAGATCTCCAAAGGAAAAAAAACCCTTCAGTTTGATGTCTAAAATTTAAGTTGTTTAACAAAGTAGATTCAATTAATTTTTTCCATCAATTTTTGATCCAGAAATGAAAAGTTTCTTACGAGAATTTTATACCGAATTAATAAAACACAAATTCCTAAATTATTAAATAATTTAAGACAAATAATTAATATTCCCCTGCCATTTACCTATAATTACACCTTGGGACATATTTTTAAAATTTTTTTGCTTAGGTCGCTAATTAAAAATGTAAGGACTTATTAAGTTCTACATTTAGCTAGGTTCCTATTTTAAATTCTAAGCACTTAAGTGAAAATTTTTAAAAAAAATAAGAACCTAAATTGAAGATTTAAAAAAACATGGAATAAATTGTAATTATAAATAAACTATATGAACTTATTAGTAATTTATCCAATAATTTATACTAACGGATCTTACTAAATTTTTGTTTTAGAATAGAAATTTACGTCTGTCATCCACAAAAAAAAAAATTTTACAAGCGGCATCCCATATGTTAAATATTTACAGCTACATTTCCTAAGTTTAATATTTACAAACTATCTATTTTTTGCAAGTAGCACCCCTGCTTTAAATTTTATTTGGGGTGCTATCTAGAAATATTAAATTTAGAGGATTCAAGTTATAAATATTTAATTTAAGGGATGTTGTCTATAAAATAAGCTCCTTTTAGAATGCCTATTAGATTTAACCTTCCTGTTTGGCGTAAGGACCAAAACAGAACTAAAATAGGATCAAATTGGTACTAATTTAAAAAATAATAATAATAATAATAATAAATAAATTTATTAAAATTATTGAGTATGTGAAGTAAAATATTATTTTTAATATTAAAATTTATATAAAATAATTTAAAAAAAATTATTTAGTATTATTATTATTTTTTAAATTAGTACTATTTTAATCCTGATTTTGATACTCGCGCCAAACAGGGTCAAGAAACTTGCAGGTATCAACATAAAAAAAATATCCTGGTATCTATTAATTTATCATATATATATACTAATTATTATTATTATTATTGATAAAAAAATATATATACTAATTATTGATATTTGTATGATATGCATCTTAAATTGGTTTATTTTTCCCATTTTTACTATGATAAAAATATCAAAAATGTGTCAAATATGTATATAATATTATTTTATATGTTATGCATGTAAATGCCAAAAATAAATCTATTTTGCACGCAGTGAAAAACAATTTAGTTTATAAGTTATTATGCATTTGATATGTTGACATATATTAGCAATTATAAGTTTTAAATTATAAATATTTCGTGCTTATCCAAATTATTCTAATATAATCTTTATTAATATTCAATTTGTCACTATATATACGCATGTGTAGCTTGATTAATATGTAATGTCCATATTAAAATTTAAAATTTATAGTTTTTTTTTTCGAAAGATAAAGTGCTGCTCATTGTAGGCGATGGAGAATCGTTGACGAAGAAATCTTGTACGATGAAAAAGTTAAACACAGTATATTACAAATATTTTAAGGAATAATTATCTGCGTGCCACACTATTTCACTTTATTTATATGTTACCCATCCATTCTTAGTTAATTACGCTATGCACACTCAAAATATTATAAAATCTTACATACACACACTTAAGTTAAAATTTAGTCAAAATCTATTTGAAAAAAAATACATTTCGTTAGTAAATCATTAAAATTACATTTTTACCCTTAATTGTCCTAAAATCAATTCACGTTGCGAATATTTCCTTCCCTTACAACAACCTAAACATCAAAGTTTTAAGATTTTCACTCAAAATATATTTAAATATCCTTAAAATAATATAATGAACAGTTCAGATTTTTTATAACCTTACTATAGTTAGGTTATCCAAAAATTATAATTAGACATTATAATGAAAACAAGTGAAAGTATGTGTATGTAAGATTTTATAATGTTTTGAGTGTGCATAGCGTAATTAACTAAGAATGAATTAGTAACGTATAAATAAAGCGAAATGATGTGGTATGTAGGTAATTATCCCTAAAATTAATTATATTTTATCTTACTTATAAATTTCAAAATTGGAACTAACAAAATATTTAGATAAAGCATGCAAAAAATGAAAGAAAACAATATTTTACATTTTTTTTTAATATTTTAACCTAAAAAATATTTTCACTCACTCTATAATTGAATAATTGGCAAAGTCATTCTTATATATTATCCTTAGCTTGTCAAATGTCTTCAAAGGCCATTCTCATGAGAAATATGCATCACATATGTCTAAATTCTCTTCATGTCCCACTAAAAAAAATATATTTCTATGGAAAATAAAATAAAATAAAATGGCATGTCATAAAGATTTACAACAACATTATTCTCTTACAAATATACCAAAAAAATTAAATATACATATGATAATATACAAGGTACTTAATACAATCATTGGTATCAAACTTTAAGATTTTTTTTTTATTTGTATTTGATTATGAGAATATTGTGATAGATTCTTATTATGGTGCCAAAATATGCAAATTAAATAAAATTATATATATGATGTGTATTTTATATTAGGTATATATTTAGTGAAAATCTCCTAGCTTCTTCAATTCATATAGAATAAGTAAGAGCTAATATAAAATTGGATCTTACCGAAAAGATCAAAACATATTTTTCAGAGGCTTAAATCAAAGTTTTCAAAAACGTTGGGCTCATTTGCAGTGCTCTTTTAACTTCAAGGATCTGGGTATAATTTACTCATTAATTATATATTGATACATCGTTAATTTCCAAATATACTCCCTTATCTAATCTTGATTGATCTGGTCGAGTTCATTCTCTCGGCTCTTAGGTGCTTGTGTTGAGACGATATTCCCGACACTTTTAATCGAATAATGAAATGGTCGACAACACTCGTCGAAGATAATTCATTTGACTTTGAATTAGAAGCAAAGACCATGAATGTGTTAAATTTTGAATATGTTTGTACTAATGAATGCCTCTTTTCGGTTTTATATCTACTTAGATTTCTTCCTTAGTCCCTAAATCTAATGGTACTTTATAATTAAAGCAAAAAAAAGTTATAAAAAAAATAATTATAATATTTTATCTAATTAATCTAATTCAATTTTATCAGGGATTACAGTACTCAACCAAGGTGTGTTATGTAAATATAAAATATATATTTAATATATATATATATATATATATTTAATATATATATATATATATATATATTATATATATATATATATAATATATATATATTAAATATATATTATATACATAAATATAATATATGTATATAATATATATTTAATATATATATATTAAATATATATTATATATGTATATAATATATATTTAATATATATATATATTATATATATATATATATATATTATATAATATAATATATAATATATATATATATATATATTAAAAGGTTAATTGTAAGTGGGTCCCTCTAGTTTGAGCCTAGTGTAATTAGGTCTCTCAAGTTTTAAAATTAACCAAATAGATCCTCTAGTTTATAGTAAAGTACAAATGGGTCCTTTGACATTAATTAAAGTACTTAAAGGAGGACATTATCTCTAATTAATAGGTCAATTGAGGGTTTATTTTCATCTAAAATATTAATTTAGCCTTTAAATTAGTTAAATTATTTTATTAATTAAAAAAATATTCTCTATTGAGTCTCTTTACTAATGTTAAATGCATATTACTTCAAACTAAAGGACCTACTTAGTTAATTTAGAAACTAGAGGAACTTAAATGCACGTAAGTCTAAACTAGAGGGATCTAGTTGCTATTAACCCTACATTAAATGAACAATTTTAGGTAGGAAAATCTCAGTTTTGCCGTCCGGTGAGTGTACAAAATTTCAAGTGATAAGAATCTCTACATAAAAATTGATATAAAAAAAAAAGAATCTCTACATAAAATATATTTCAGAGGTGTAATATATATATATATATATAAAAAGGGACTACCTAGCTATATTACACTTGGCCTTAGCAAATTGACTACAATAATAAATCTCGTCATAACAATAATAATAATAAGGGCAAATTACACCGAGATCTCTGAGTTTAACGCTTAATAACGCGCAGGTTTACGTTTTTAAAATTTAACATCGGCGGCGGCGCGGCCTGCGCGGATCGCGAGGAGAGAGAGATGGGCAGGAGGTAAAATGATAATTTTTAAAAAAATTAATAAAAAAAAATAAAAAAAAAACTCATTTAATAATTTATTAAAACTAAGGGATCCCGATATTATAATTTAAAAAATATAGACCTACGTGTTAGTAAGTATTAAACTCAAATACCTAAATATAATTTACCTTAATAATAATAATATCATTGTCGTTATTAATAACAGTAATAGTAATAATAAAAAACTTATTTACGTGAAAATTTATTTGGCTTAGATAAAATAAAATGAAAAATTTTCAATTACAAATCACTTCATGATGCAATAATAGTATACCTATAAGCTGAAGAAAAACAAGAACAAATTATATATAACATGTATTTTTGTGTAGATGAAAAATACCCTTATACATATATATACATATTATATATATATATATATATATATATATATTTAAAACATTAGGTCATAAAAAAAGGAAATACATACATATTTCAAATTAAAATCATATCAACTTTTCAAATATTTCTATTTATTATGATATATCAATATAGAATATTAATGTAAAGTACTACGTTAAGCGTGTTTAACAAAATTTTAATCATAATATAAACAACAACAACAACAACAACAAATCTTATCGATATAAACACCAAATAAATTGTTGATTAGGATTATAAAGTTGAGGTCGACAATTGCAGACTTGATCGGACAATTTGTTATAGTTTATCGATTCTTATTTTAGGAGGCCCATACGTGCATATTGTTCACCGTCTCGATGTCCCTTGTACTATTTGCTAGCTAGATTTTGTTTATTATGCTGGATTCTAGTGAACTTGTAAAATAGATTTTATTTTTATTTTTTTTTATATTTGCTAGCTGGATTTAGTTTATCCTCTGCCACTCATTTTAGCATCTTATTTAAAAAAAAAAAAAATTGGCTGCATTGTTAGCTATTCCCATAATTTTTTTTAGGATAAATTGCATCTGGGACCTTGAGATTTTAAAAATATTACAAATTTGTTATAATTTTTTAAAAACTTCAATTTGAACTCTTAAGATGGTAAAAATGCTGTTTTTCAGTTCCAATTAAGATATAATATTAATCCTTTGTTATTATATTATAAGATTATTTTTAATCATTTTTTTTTATTTTACTATAATTTTTAGAATAAAAAATAATACATGAGAAAAATTAATTTTCAAATTTTTATTATTATTAAAAAAAGTGAGGGTAAAAGTTGGAATATAATAGTTCTTTAAAATATGTAAATGATTCAAACTGATCAAAAAATAATTAAATTTCAGGTTTTCTACTAGGGATGATTGAAATTAACTGCAGAAATTTTACAATTTTAGAAATCAAAATTAAAATTTTTTAAAAGTTGAGAATAATTTGTAATACTCTTTTTATCTCGAGGGCTCAAATATAATTTACTCTTTTTAATCCTCTTCATGTAGCCGAAATTGCATTCAGATTTGATGAGAAGGAAGAGAAGTTTGGAGGGGGAAAATGTAAATTATAATTTTACCACTACATGCAAGATTTTAATTGCTTACATGGTTAGTGTGAATAATAATCTCTAATAAGAATATTAGCTTTTTTTTTTGCGCCTAGATATGACATATATAACATGTAATTCAAATAAGATTTAAATATCAATTAATATCTACTCGTATATCTAATTTTATTTGAGTTCAACTTGAATCTAACTCCACCTTATTGATAAGTGTATGATAAATTAAAATCCAAAGAAAAAGGTAATTTGAACCAATTTCGAATCAAATTAAACCTGTAATATAATGGAGAAGGCTGTGGGATATATACGTGATAGAGATTATGATATAGAATGATCGATAACATGGAGCCTTGTCACACAAAGGTGATCACTTTAGAATATAGGAATCTAGCAGTTGAGTTTGCAATATAAAACTAAAGATAAATTAATTATGCTATAAAAAAGGAATAAATTAATTATTAATTTATAGTTCATAATGTAGTAGTTGATAGATTGTTGGGTCTGAGTAACATAATGTATAAGTTCTTTAAGAACCACACATTGCACGATCTATAGTTCATATATATATATATATATATATACACACACGTATGTATGTATGTATATATGTATGTTATGTATATATATTTATGTATGTATGTATGTATATATATATATATACTGTTAACACATGGTTCAAGTGTTGTATCTCAGCCATACACCTGATGCCTTGGGAAGCACGCTAACCCTCTATTATGATAACTAGTGTTTTCCCTTGTAGGTCTCAAACCTTGACCCCGATGATTCAAGCTTTCACAAACCCTATCGGCGAGAGGATTAAGCTACAGCAGCCTCATGACATCGGATATGACCTATCCCAGCCTTCTCTAGACGTCGGCCACGATGTTCGAGATTGCCTCCCCACACCATTGGTGACAACGTTTCTTAGCTATGGCTGTTGCAATTGGAGTGCCACGATCGCACCATTTTCAATAGTGCATGCTCCTACCAGTCATGCCAATCAAGAGTCCGTATGCTCCAACTACTACGAATTCCTGAGAAAATTGTAAAGATTAAGAAGTCAAGCTCTCTGTCTGCTACTTCCAGCTTTTTTGGTGGTCGACAACGGTGGGACTACTAGTGCAGGTCCAGCAGTTGAATATATTATCCTGATTCCGGAAGACCCGGGCTGGATCCCACTACTGTTCATTTATAAATCCCCTTGAGCAGGCTTTAGCAGGGCGAGGGGGGAGGGGAGAGAGGAGTGGAGGGGATCTTCTGGATCCTCTTGATCTTTTTCTATTATTTTATCCTTGTACTGAGTCCAAGCGGCTCTCTCTCTTGAGACATAGTGAAAGACTTCAAGCTGATCCAATGGACGTAGGAGATTCTATCTCTGAATCACCTTAAATCTCTATATGTTTTTCTGGATGTTTTTCTTTTTTATTTAAGTCTTAATTATCAGGCTTAATCCTCTACATACCACTGTCTCTTGGACTCTCCTTTTCTTCTTCTCACGTCAATATATATATATATATATATATATATATATATATATTAATGTGGGACTTATTAACATAAAAATAATAAAAAGAAATGACATTAATCCTAAATAAATGATAATTACTTATGTGTAATATTATTGTAGGGAAAAAAAATATATAATAAAAAAATAAAATCATACCTAATATACATATATATATATATATTATATATATATATATATGTATTGTTTATGTATAATCATTTTCTTTCTACTTTCAACTGAGATCATTCGCTGGTATGTCACATAATAACGGATTTCCAAAAATCTATTGCTATATACTGTTTGAATCCAATAATTCACAAAAATAATAATATATAGAATAGAAGAATCTTAGGATTCAAATGTTATAAGTTCAAAATTTATGAACATAATTATAATATGCTAAAACCTATATATATATTTAATTTATTTTTTTTTGAAATCTTAATTATCTATGTGATTTTATTCATGAATCTTATTCGAGTCCCACAATTTATGACGTTCAAATTACATTTTTGAAAGGTATAATATTTTCATGAATTTTGAATGGTCGCTTCTTTCCTTCTATTTGGTATATCCAATCTTTCTTCACAACGAGTTTAATTTGTCTTTAATTGTCCGAGAATATTATCCTAATTTGATACGTCTTTTATATATTTGGCGAAATTATGCGTAAAATCCGAACAATTGCTTTTAAAAATAATTATATATAAGATACTGAAGTTTGGCAATATATATTACATATTTTTGTGACTTTTTTTGAAAAGAATTATAAGACAAATTACTTATTATTTATTATGTATAGTTTATAAGTTAATGATAAAAACTCTCATGTTATTAAATTAAATTTAAAGTGAATCATTTAATCCACAAAATTAAAACATTAGAGTTTATAGTTTTATGTTTTAAGTTTAATTTTAAGTATTAAAATAATTTAAAGTATATAAAAATAATTTGTGACGTGGGCCATTAAGTTTTGGATAACTGATTTTCGAATTAACAAACTAAAAATAATTTAATTTAAAATTGAAACATTCTAAATTATAATATTTTTTAAGGTAAAATACATTCAGGCTCGGGAGATTAGAAAAATATTGTAATTTGATTCCAATTTTTTGCAAAAATGATTTTAATCTCTAAAATTATTAAAGTATAATTATTTAGTCCCAATCAAAATATAATTATAATTTTTTATTATTATATTATAAAATTTCTTCTAATAGTTGACTTTTTAAATTTGTAAAGCAAATTTTAAAATATTAATATTTATATTATATATTTTAAATTTTTAAAGCAAATAAAACAAGAGAAAAAATTTTAAATTTTAAATTTTAGTTAAATGTTTTAAGAAGTCCTTTAAAATATATAAATTATTTAAATTAATTAAAAAATAATTAAATTTATTATTTTATAGTAAAAATATGTAATAAAAATAATGAGATTTTAAAAGAGAGATTAAAATTATATTACTTTTATAATTTTATAAATTAAAATTAAAATGTTTCAAAAATTATAAAATATTTGTAATGCTCTTCGAACTTTAGAAATCAGGATGCAATTGTTCCTACTTTTATTGTTAGATATCATTTGGAATGAAAGTCACAAATTATGCGAATCTAATTATTTAAAAAAAATAATATATATTATAAAAAAATTATAATATATAGTGCATATATATATATATATATATATTTTTTTTTTTTTTTTTGATAAACTATAGTGCATACATTATAACAAGGGCGGCAGGCTTTGTATGAGTTTTCAACTGTCAACGGTTCAAGCGGTTGCGATAAGGTAAAGGAAGTTGACCAAATTTTCGGATAAATAAATAAATATTTTCTATTCCATTTTATAATAGATTTTTATAACTAAAAATTACAATTATCAGTGCGTAATCAATCATATTGAAATTTTTATGTCACTTTCGGTTTCGAGATTTTTTCCCTCCTTCGCTTTTTCCTGTTAGCAAAACATTCAGGCGAGTTAGAATTTCTTTTAAACAGATCTTCTGTAATAGCTTCCACAGAAAAGCTCTATTTTAACAGACCAATAACCCCTAACATGAGATCTCAAGATATTTATAAAAGTAGTATAAGCTCTTATAAAAGATTTAATAAGTATGGATCAGATTTTCTCAATTTTTTGACGAGTAATTCTAGATATGACTATATATAACAGACTATACTCATTACGTCCTCTCCTCTACAAGCAATAAATAAAGGGATAGAAGGTGGATCAGGGGATCTCTCTCTTTCCACTGTATTTATTTCCTTTTTTGATCTCCACTTGAAGACTCTGGAGCTTTATAAAGATCTCATTCGATTAGTAGATGTAAACAACTAAGATGGTGTCGTCGTTTTTTTCTCGAATACTCTAATTTTCATGTGAAAATTATTTTCTTTGCTTTGTTTCATTCACCATCTTATTTTATCCCATTTGGATGATTTTTTGCATAAACAAGGCGAAAGCATAAATCGATAATATTGAAACAAACATAAATATCATAAATATCAATCTTTGAACTTAGTAATTTTCACACGGATAGACCATACTTGGATTCAAAGAAGATGGAACCATAATTTGAGATTCGAGAGGACAGACGTTGAAATTGGTTTCTTCCCCAATATCCCGCTGATTATTATAGTACGAAAATATGATCAATTTTTGTAACCGTAATTTGGGAAAAAGAGAGGACAATTTATATACCGAGCACCTTAATCTGGTAGACAAGCGGGATTAAATCTTAATTAAGGTCATCTAATTAATTTAATTAATTCCTATAATAGTTATGAAATTACTTTCAATTATTTTCATAAAAGAGGGTTACTTAAAGAACATTTTATAAAAATATTTTAACATTACGAGTTTACAACCAAAGCTCAAACTAAGTACATGCACGTTCTTTAAATGCTTTTGATTGTAAATCTCTAGTTAATAGATGAGGGGCAAAGAAATAAATCGTTCTATATTGAAAAGAGAAGGGAGTTCTTAAGCTGTATAAATAAATAATATAACTCTAAATTATAGAGACGTCTTTTAGAGAAAATTTGTAAGATCAATAATTAGCTTTACGATTATATATATATATAAAAGTAATTTTGAAGTTATAAAATAGTATATAAATAGTTATTTAAATTTAAGAGAATATTCGATGTGAGGACTAAAATCAGGATCAAAATGATACTAATTTAAAAAATAATAATAATAATAATAATAATAAATAATATTTTTTAATCATTCTACACAAATTTTAATATAAAAAAATATTATTTTACTTTACATACTTAATAATTTTTAATATAAATATTATCTTTATTTAACATCCTAGATCAAAATATTCGATTCGAATATTTTGATCTAGGATGTGAAAGAAAGTTAATATTTTTAATAAATTTTATTGAGTATGTGAATTAAAATAATATTTTTTTATATTATAATTTGTGTAGAATAATTAAAAAATTAAATTGATTTATTATTATTATTATTATTATTTTTAAACTAGTATCATTTTGGTCCTGATTTTAGTCCTCACGTCAAATCGCGCCTAATGTTGCTTGTGGGTTTAATACGATATTTGAAAATTAATATATTATTAAATATCTTCTTTTTTTTTAAATAAAAATCATGTTTCTTATTATATAGGAATATGAGCTGTATTAAGGATTGACCATAACTTATCCTATAATTAAGGATAAATTGCATCCGGCCCTAAGGTTAAAAGTATATTACAAATTGATCTTTAATTTTCTAAAAAAATTTAACTTAAGCTTTTAAAGTTGCAAAATTTTTATTATTTTCATCTAAATTAACATAATTATTATTATTTTACTAGTATAATGTAATATTATTCATATTTGTTAATTTTATGACTTTTAGAATATAATTTTATAATATTAATATTTATATTTTTTTAGTTATAACTTTTTAGTACATAAAAAACTAAAGACGAGAAAAATTAAATTTTAAAGTTTTGTTAAATTTTTAAAAAAGAGTAAGAATGGAGGGGCATGATGCTTTAAGAAACGTAAATTGCTCAAATTACCAAAAAAATGATCAAATTTTATTTTTTTATTAGTAAAAATAGAGAGATTTTAAAAGAGGACTAAATCTATGCGCACTTTTATAATTTTAAAGACTTAATTAAAGTTTTTAAAAATTTGAGATAAATTTATAATTATCATTCAACCCCAAGGATGCAATTTATCCTGAAATAAAAGTATTTATAAAGTATTTGTGATAAAATACTGAAGATTTATATTTTAAAATTTTAATATATGATTTTATTTTAGGAATAATTACCTACATGCCACACAATTTAATTTTATTTATATTTTACCCATTCATTCTTAGTTAATTACGCTATGGACACTCAAAATATTATAAAATCTTACATACACACATTTTAACTTATTTCTATTATAATAAGTAAACATAATTTTTCAATAACCTAACTATAATTAAATTAAAAAAAATCTGAGCCATTCATCATATTATTTTAAAGATATTTAAATATATTTTGAGTGAAAATCCTAAAACTTTAATGTTTAGGTGGCGGCAAAGGAAGAAGACATCCGCGACCTGAATTGATTTTAGGACAAATCAGCGCTTTAGTGTGGTATTGAGGAAAAGAAAAATATATACTATTAAGAGTAAAAATATAATTTTAATGATTTACTAACAGAATATTATTTTTCAAAAAAATTTTGATTAAGTTTTATCTCAAATGTGTATATGCAAAATTTTGAATATTTTGAGTATGCATAATGTAATTAATTAAGAATGGATAGGTAATATATAAATAAAATTAAATTATATGATATGTAGTTAATTATCTCTTTATTTTATTTGTTTCAACCTAAGCATTATTGTCAATTACTGTAGCTATTGACTTGGGCTACTTTATTATTTTGAAGCATTTACATACATACTCCTTAATTTATCTTGAATTATATGTTAAACTTTTTATTTTTGAATTTTACAATTTTACCTTCTAAATCATCCAAAAATAATATATCTAGGCATTTCTCATAATTTTTAAAAGATTTTTTTTGTTGATTATAATTATTTGGATATTTATTACTAATAATAGGTATATACAAAATATTATGCATATACAAAATATTATTTTTTTGATGATTTAAGGGGTAAAATTGTAAAATTTAAAAATAAAAAATTTAATATGTAATTCAAGTTGAATTAAGGTATGTATATAAATCTATCTATTATTTTTTATCAAACAATATAGAATTTACATTAAAATGTCATGATTATTATTTAAAATGAAAGCAAAAAAGACAAATTAAGCCAAAAAGAATATCAGTCTTGAATTTTTTTAAGCCTTTTGTGATGCAAAAATAATATTTTTTGATAAGAAAAAAAATTATTTAGTAGTAATAACAGATGGAAATATAGGACAATTAGAAAAGCCAAAAAGAAATTAGTTAATAATAATAATAAAAAAAAGGGTAATAGCTCAACAAATGGAAGAAATTACAGATGTTAAAAGAGAAACCAAAATAGAGTATAATTCAAAGTTTAGATAAGTGACAAAGGGTATCTTTAAAAAAATTCGCCCAATCTGATCCGACACACGAGTTTTTTAAAAATATCATCTAACACGATCGAAATTCAATTTAAAAATTTAATGTGATATCAGATATTTATCTCAAGGGCGAGATACTTAGAAATAAATTAAATTCTAATTATGATACCATAAAAATGTGTGATTCATGTTATTATGTATTACGTTTAATTTTTTTTATTAGTATAAAAAATATATTAAAATATTTAAAAAAAATTTAATTGAACTCTAAAAAAGTATCATATCAAATCATATGATTAAATATATTCATGAACTTGTCATTTATTAATTAAGTTTTTAAAATTATGTTAATGCTTGTTCATTAGAATTGACGAATCGAACGTGAATGAGCACTAATCGAATCATATATCGAGATATTCATCGACACCCCCTTACATATTCTTGAATATTGCATGTAGACACCCCAAATTATAGGGAAAACATCATGTAATTCTTGTAATTATTGTTAAATTACATTTTTTATTCAAAATTTGTAAATATTGCATTTTTGTCCTTATGAGCAATACATAAAAGATTTTCAAATTTCCCTTTAATGTGCACACCACATCCTCATGGACACCTTATTATGCACATATAATAATACATAAAATAAATTTATATAAAATAATATATATATATATACACATCAAGTTGATTTGAAAATGATATATATTTTCATTTTTCATCTTTAAAATTAGTGGTAAGAATAAGTTACATCATTAATGCCTTCCATGTAAATTAATTGTGTAAATTAATTTTCCTAATTTTGGTGAAGTCATGAATAGGACCAGAAAAATAACCTGAATTTGTGTGAAATTGAACTCCATTTAAATTAATTCGAGTTGAGCTACTAGATGCTATTCTAACTCGAGCTTTATTTTGAGTTATATTTTTTTGATTCAAATTAAATAATTAACTACAGATAATCGCATATTTATATATTAATATATGTCACTTACATTACATAAATTTATAACATAATTATTTTTTAAAATTCTATATATATATATACTCAGTTTGAGTTTGCTTGACATCTATTTTGCGTTCACTTGAGCTCAAAAAGTTCAAATCGAGCTCAAAATTATTTTGATTTTGATCAAATTAAAGGGTGCCGTTACTTGGTTAGTTTATAAAATTAGAAAAAATGTACAAGTTTTTTTAATTTTAAAAATGTAAATATCATTATTAAAAAAAAAGAAAAATGTAAATATGAAGTTTTTAATACTTTTAAGTTTAAAAACAGGATTAACCATCCAGCATGACGCCGCGAGAAACAGTGTAGTTGAACGCGCCGTAGCGCGCCACGTGGAGTAGTGGGCCCCACCGTCTCCTCCGTCTTCCTCATCTGCCCTTCTACTATTTAAGCAGAAGCTGCCGTCGGATTGATTCAGGAAACTTTCAAAAATTTTCTGTGGTTTTATTTTTACAGGGGAGGCTCGAGGGAGAAAGCCTCCTACTCTTCCTCTTACAAATCTGAAAGCTCTTCTGGCATTCTATCTCATTTGATCTTCATCAATTTCTCTCTGAAGCTAGCGCGACAGAGGTTTGCTCTTACCTTCTTCTTCGTCTCATCTTTCGTTTCGACTTAGACATTTGGATGATGGAAGCCCTAATTCAAGATCAAATTGACGCCGGAAAAGCTTGTAATGCATGTTATTCTGATCTTCTCGCTGCAGATCTCAGGAGCAGAGGAATTTGGCGGTGACCGAAGCTCTCTGAAAACCTAAATGGGATCAACCTTCCCAAGCCCTGGTATTGGAGATGGCCGCGGCTCTTTTCTGGGTTCCATCGGGGTTAGTGAAGGAAACCCTAAATCCGGCCTTCATCCCGGAGGCCAAAATGGATCCGGAGAGCTTGTTTTCGAGGGATCTGTTAGCTTGAAAAGTGAGGAATCTGATCCGATAAGATCGAAGATCTCAATCGAGGGTTCCTCCCCAGACGCCGTGAAATCAAACCCTTATAAACGCGCCAGGTTCCTCCAAGAAGCTCCGGAGAAGCATGAAGCTGCCCTAAAGCTGCAGAAGGTGTACAAAGGATTCAGAACTAGAAGACAACTCGCTGATTGTGCAGTTCTGGCGGAACAAAGATGGTAACCCGCTGAATTTTTTTAAGAGTATACGCATCATCTGGATCCTGAATTAGGGGTTAGCATGAAGTAAGTCCACTATTTTAAAATCTTTCAATGGAGTTCTAAGTTTGCAATTAATATTTCAATGTCAACTTTTTAATTAATTTAATATTTTATTCTTTAAATAAAATTAATTTTTAAATAAAATTTTAAATATAAAATGATAAAAATACTATCCTTTGTCCCACCTCCCTGAGGTTGACATCGTAAATTACGATCTGTAGTTGCTGCGACGTTACATAAGGCCGCCACCGCATCGTCCTTGCCCAAGTGTTGTGTAGCGCCACTGTTGTTGCACGTGGCCACGCAGTGGACTGTGAGGTCGGTGGCGGCCTTGTGAGATGCAGTGGCTGCCATGGTCGGTGACCAGCAATGTCAATCTCAAAAAGGCGGGAGAATGGAGGATATTTTTATTATTTTATATTTAAAAATTTAATTTAAAAAAATTTTATTTAAAAATAAAAAACATTAAATTAATTTAAAAGAATTAGATTGAATTATTAATGTCAACCTTAAAATTCTATTAAAAGATTTTTGAAAGTATGGACTTGCTTAATACTATCCTTTAATTTTAGGAACCTATATGATATTTACTCATTTTTAATTATTTTTTATTTTATTTGACCTCTTCTTTCAAGCATTTGACTTTCTCTAATCTCCAATTTTTTATTCAAGCTCTTTATACAAGATAGTTTATCTTTGGTTGCCACATGCAGGTGGAAGCTTTTGGACTTCGCATTGCTCAAGAGAAGCTCTGTGTCCTTTTTTGACATAGAGAAGCCTGAATCTGCCATTTCCAAGTGGTCAAGGGCAAGAACCAGAGCAGCTAAGGTATTATTAATGTGATTTTAGTGAAATCTATCATGGTAAAATGATGGTTTGGTTCTTGATGGTACAATTTGTTATTCCAAGGCAAATATCAATACAAAATCAGGCGTTCTACTTAGAAGTCATGTGCTTTGCTTCTAACCAATATGGGAGAGAAAATGTGAATAGAGGGATTAAAGTGTTGAATCTAGAAGACCAAGTTGGTAATGCACATGAAAATTAATCTCATATAAGTAATTCAATAAGTTGTGTTGTTCATATACAAGTGATGGCTTTAGAGTTAATGGGTCCATTCACGTGTGTAGGCCCCTTGTATTTCTCCCCTAACAAAGCAATGAAAAAAATTAATTGTAGAACAAAAATGGAAACCATTGTGCTTTTTTTCATGAATACCAACTCTTCATTTTCTTTTGTAGGTTGGAAAAGGTTTATCTAAAAATGTGAAGGCTCAAAAGCTAGCTTTGCAGCATTGGCTGGAGGCTGTAAGTATTCGGTTGTTATAAGTTTCAACCATTATTGTTTGCTAATTTGCTGCGAGTTGTTTATGTACTTTTTTCCTATAATTCTACAAATAGATCGATCCTCGTCATCGTTACGGCCACAATCTCCAATTTTACTATGAAAACTGGCTTCTTAGTGAGAGCAAGCAACCTTTCTTCTATTGGTAGGCTGAAGAGTTCTTTCCTATGACCATATTTTCAAATGATATAATAGTAACCCAATGTTTGTCATTAAGAAAATTATCAACATTTGCAGGCTTGATGTTGGAGAGGGGAAGGAAGTTAGCCTAGAAGCTTGTACTAGATCAAAGCTTCTGCAGCAGTGCATCAAGTACCTTGGCCCAGTAAGTTCGCTTCTGTACGAGAAAATCATGCAAAAATTGAAATAATATCAAACTTTAAGCAAATCAGATTGTGAAAAATTACACCATAATTTTATTTTAAATTTTTTAGCTTTCCTTTCTGAAACTAAGACATATGAATCGTATCATTCTTGTTCCTTCAGAAAGAAAGGGAAGACTATGAAGTCATCGTTGAAGATGGTAGGTTCATTTATGGGAAGAGCAGAGAGTTATTAGACACAACTGAAGGCCCAAGAGATTCAAAATGGATCTTTGTTTTGAGCACTTCAAAGAACTTATACGTTGGCATGGTAAACCGTTTGAACCCTCATGAAACTTAGTGGTATGGTTTCAATAATTTGAACTATTCCCACGAACTTTTAATTAATGATTGCAGAAGAAGAAAGGCTTTTTTCAGCACTCAAGTTTTCTTGCTGGAGGTGCTACATCTGCGGCTGGGAGAGTTGTTGTAGAAAATGGAGTTTTGAAGGTAAAATGAGATCATCTCTTCCTTTAAACCCTTCATCCTCTTTTAATTGCGGAAAACAATTTCATTAATAACTTAAATTAGAGATTGCTTTTGTAGGCTGTATGGCCTCATAGTGGGCATTACCGTCCAACAGAGGAAAATTTTGAGGACTTCATGTGCTTCCTTAAGGAGAACAGTGTTGATCTCACTAATGTTAAGGTCATTAGTCTTTTATGCTACTTAAACCAGCTTCTTGTTCATTATCATAAACTTAAAAAATCATGTCTCATAGATTCATTCCTTCCCCACCAATGCAGAAAGCTCCGGATGAAGATGACGAAGAATGGGTGAGTGTGCTTCGAAGCCGGAACTCTGAACCAGACCTAACCAATCTGAGCTCCTTCTCCGAGCCTCTAGCCAAGTTAAACCCATCAAATTCCTCTACCGAATCGATTTCTACAGCTGAAACAGAGCAAATAGAGCTAAGCAAGCAAAACCTCTTTATAGAGACGGAGGAGGAACTCCCAAAAGAACTTATCGTTCAAAGAATTAACTCAAAGAGGAAGAGATCTTATCAGCTGGGTAAGCAGTTATCTTTTAAGTGGACTACAGGCGCTGGGCCGCGCATTGGCTGCGTGCGGAACTACCCCTCACAGCTGAAGTGTAGCTCTCTGCAGCAAGTAAATTTATCCCCAAGAGGGATTGGGTTCTCTCCTAGAGCTCTTTCTTCACCTTGAAGTCCCCTAGCAAAGATACACAAAGGAGCTGAGTTTTTTGTAGCGTGAAGGATTGAATTCATAGTTGAGTTTGATTTATTTTTTGCTGATTGATTTTTTCTTTAATAAAGACAGAGAAATACACAAATGAGGATACTTGTAATACATTTTGAGTTGGAGAAAAATACAGCATTTTTGTTTGTAATCAGAAAATTAGGATTTTTAATTTGGATCCACTTTTTACGATTATTTTGATTTTATGTGACATTGAAGTAACTCTAATTTCTTTTATGACTTGAAATGAAAGAGGTTCTATCTGATGTTTAATAATTTGTTGAGTGGTGCGCTAAATGGGAGATGGAGGAAATTAAATAAGGAGTCATGAGAAACAGAAGTGAAAAATATGTTTTTTTTGATAAATAATGAAAAATAAATTTTATATATTATGTTAAGGTAAAATTTATTTAAGATAATTGATGATTATAGTGAAATATATGTAATTTTTTCACTTCTGAAATAAATTTATTTTTATTATTAAAAATTATGCTTTATTTGAAAGATTTATATTTTTTTCTTCTATTATAAGCCAAATGAAGTCAACTAAGTGTTTAAAATAGAATAGGATTCAGTAGAAATAAATTATTTCTATATATAGGTTTTAAAATATATATAATTCATTCATATTTGAGTTGAAATAACAGTTTATAACATTTCAGTTGTTTTTTTTTTTTAAATAAAGAAACTTTGTTTTTGTTTAGGTCAATTTGGAATCCCATAAGAGCTGATTTGAATTTTGATAACGAAATTAAATCAATTCATTTTTTTATATCGAATTAATTCAAATTTGGTAACGATATTCTGACCTTTGGCGGTAATGTCACCGCGTACCGCCATATCTATCGAGACACACGAAAATCCGAGAGCCTCTGCGGTGACCTTAACTTGGGCGAGCTACCCATCCGGAGGCTTTTGCGCTTCGGCGATGAAAGTGCTCCCCGGCGGCGGCCCGTCGGAGCTTCCGGCTACTGGTCAGTACCTTGTGAAGGTAATCGGAAACCTCTGTTTCTCCCTCTTTTTTATCTTCGTCCTCGTCTTCTCCATCATCGCACTCACCTACCATCCCCCTGACCCCTGGCTCCAGTCATCCAAAGCCCTAGTGAACTCCCTCTCCGATATTCTCCCGAATTCTACCTTCTTCATTGACGATTCCATCCTTCCCACTGGCGAGGATCTGGTTGCTTCTCCCCCCTCTACTGCCTCCGAGGAAATCATCCCCGATAAGTCCTTCATACCTTCCTGCGACCCCTCCGTGCCGCTTAATTGCTCCCACCCCGCCATCCTCGCTGCCATCCAGCGCTTCAACTCAAAAACTTTCCGCAGATCCATCATCTTCCTCTCCTACGATATTCCGGTTCCAGGATCCAAACCGAGCGAGTGCGACGCCTCCTGGCGATTCCGAAACCACCACGAAAAGTCTTGGCGCCGCTACCGCGACTATCGCCGGTTCCGCCTCGCTCCCTTCGACAACTGCACCTTCGAGGTCGTCGGCGCCGGAAAGTTCCGCTCCGGCATTAATGCAGCGCTCGTTCCCCGCCGTCCCAGTGGCCCCGATCGTCCGGCCACCCGGACTTCTGACGCTGAGATAAATGATACGATCCCCACCGTCGTATCGGAGTCGGAGTTTCGCAAGGTACGCTACCTCTACTACAGCCGCGGCGGCGACTACTGCAAGGGGATGAACCACTACCTCTGGAGCTTCCTCTGCGGGCTTGGCGAGGCCATGTTCCTGAACCGTACCTTCGTCATAGATCTGAGCATTTGCCTAGCAGGAACCTACACTTCCAGCGGCAAGGATGAAGACGGCAAAGACTTCAGATTTTACTTTGATTTCGAACACCTAAAAGAGTCAGCTTCACTGGTGGAGGAACGGGAGTTTCTTATGCATTGGCGGCAGTGGGATCGCATCAGTAGAAATGGCCGAAAGGCTGACGAACGGATTACCGTGCGAAAAGTGCCTACCTACAAGATCAGTCCAATGCTGCTCAAGAAGGATAAGAGCACCATAATTTGGAGGCAGTTCGATGGTCCCGAGCCAGAAAATTACTGGTACAGGGTCTGTGAGGGCCGGGCAGCCAAGCATATCGAGAGGCCATGGCATGCTCTGTGGAAATCCAAACTGCTTATGAACATTGTCTCTGAGATTGCTGGAAGAATGGATTGGGACTATGATGCTGTTCATGTTGTAAGAGGGGAGAAGGCCATGAAGAAGGAGCTTTGGCCCAATTTGGACTGGGACACTTCCCCTGATTTGCTTGTGGAGAAGCTTACCAAGATGGTGAAGCCATGGCGGAATCTTTACATTGCGACGAATGAGCCATTCTATAATCACTTTGATAAGCTGAGGTCTCATTATAAGGTGCATTTGCTTGGGGATTACAATGAAATGTGGGGGAATGTGAGTGAGTGGCACAATGAAACAGTGTTGCTCAATGGTGGGAACCCAGTAGAATTTGATGGGTACATGAGGGTGGCGGTCGATACTGAGTTGTTCTATAGGGCTAAGTTGCAAGTTGAGACTTTTAACAATCTGACAAGAGATTGCAAGGATGGGATCCATACATGCTCAAGAGTTCTTGAAGCGTAAATTCAAGATTTTTGATCTTTCTACTTTCAGGAATACTAAAGGTACTCATTTCTTATCATTGTTAGTATTGCTTAACATTTGCTTGATGTATGATTTTGTTTGTTTTATTCTTTTTCCTGCTTCATTTCTCAAATTTTAAGTTTGGATTGTAACTCATATTTATCAGTACTAAATATGTTACGGTGAGACACTCTTGTTTTTGATGCTGTAGTTATATTTCTGTTTTGTCATTCATTGTAAGTATTTCTTAAACATTTTTGTTGCTCTAGAAAACTACTATTGAAATGCTATATGCTGATGCACTTCATCTTTTTTCTGATGTAGTATTATGCTTTTTTTTTTCTTTCGCAAATCTATGTACTGCCTAATTGAATGTTTTCCTTCTTCTCATTTGCTTGGTGTATGAATTTTTGTTAGTATTCCTTTTCCTGCTCCATTTCTTGAAGTTTAGGTTTTAATTGCAAGTAATTCATATCTCTGTCATGGTTTATCAGTAGCATTGGCTATGTAAGTATTGATATGCTACAACAACAACCACCAAGCCTTAATCCCACTAGGTGGGGTCGGCTACATGAATCCTTTGTTTTCATTGCGCCCTATCAGTTACCAAATTCTTATCTAAGTCTAAGTAACTAAGATCACTTCTTATAGTTTCTTGTCATGTCTTCTTTGGTCTCCCTCTTCCTCTTTGTACATGGCAAAATCTAATAACTCAATTTTTCTAACTGGAACTTCAATCAGCTTACGATTTAAATGTCCACACCATTTAAGCCGACTTTCTCTAAATTTATCCTCAATTGGTGCAACACCAACTTTCTTTCGGATATACTCATTTGTTATTCTATCCTTTCGTGTATATCCACACATCCACCTTAACATCCTCATTTCTGCAATATTTATTTTATTTGTATATTTCCTCTTTGCAGGCCAGCATTCTGCACCATATATCATCGCTGGTCTTACTACAGTTTTATAAAATTTACCCTTGATTCTGGATGGGATTTTTCTATCGCACAATACACCAGAAGCATTTCTCAATTTTACTCATCCTGCTTGAATCCTGCTAATAACGTCATTATCTATTTCGCCATCATTTTATATAATTGATCCAAGGTATCTAAAGCGCTCACTCTTCTTAACAATTTGATCATCAATTGTCACATCTCTATTATAAGTATTGCTTTCTTGACTAAATGTGCACTCCATATATTCAGTTTTTGATCTACTGAGATGAAAACCTTTAGATTCTAAAGCATTCCTCCAAAGCTCTAGTTTCGTTTTAACTCCCTCTTTAGTTTTCTCAATAAGGACAATATCATCTGCGAAGAGCATACACCAAGGCACTTCATCTTGGATATGTCCAGTCATGACTTCCATGATCAAAGCAAAAAGATACGGACTTAAGGTCGAGCCTTGGTGTAATCCAACTGTAATAGAAAAATCCTTAGTCAAACCTCCTTGTGTCCGAATACAAGTAACAACTCCTTCATACATGTCTTTAATAACTTGAATATAAGCAGTGCAAATCTCTTTCTTTTCTAAAACTCTCCAAAGTACTTCTCTTGAGATTTTATCATAAGCTTTTTCCAAATCAATAAAAACCAAATGTAGGTTTTCCTTTCTCTCCTTAAATTTCTCCATTAAACTTCTTAATAAATAAATGACTTCTATAGTTAATTATTGTGAGAGCATACGCCATAGAAGGTTAAAGTGTGGGTTATGAAGTTTTTCGTTTTTTTAATGTGACTAAGGCCTTGTTTAGCACATGGGTTAAAATCAGAATTAAAATAATACTTATTTAAATAATAATAATAATAATAATAAATAAAATTTTATTATATTTTACACAAATTTAAATATAAAAAAATATTATTTTATTTTACATAATTATTTTTAATAAAATTATCAACTTTATTTCACATTTTAATCAAAATATTCAAATCATATATTTCAGTTTAAGATGTAAAATATAATTGATAATTTTATTAAAAATAATTAAGTATATAAAATAAAATAAAATCTTTTATATTAAAATTTAAGTAAAATGTAATAAAAATTTATTTATTTATTATTATTATTTTAAATTAATACTATCTTAGCACTCTGCAAGCTAAATAAGGCTTAAAAGTTTAAGACTCAAATATCTTGGCCTTCTCTTTCGTTTGCGTTCACCTCCACAATAACTCTATGTAGTTCTAAGCCGACTACAAAATTTACGACTTTTATGGCTGCTAAGCCCTTTGCTATGAGTAAGTCTTTTTCTCCCACGCTCAATTTAGATTTTGCTCGAAAGAGATTTGCTTGTAGCATTAATTTCTTTCGCCATCTCTGTACATCACCAAGATTTTTATTATACTTTTACATCTCATTTGCTTCGAGGGTTAAATTTTGGATAAGAAAAAAAAATATTTTATCTTGTAAATTTAATAATAAAAAAAGTAAAATATGAAATAAAATTAATTCTAATATTTATATTTATGTTGGATATAAAATAAATTTGATTTTTACAGTTGAAATTTCTGTTAGGCTAAAAAAAAAGCTCGAACCAAACGCCCCTTTATAGTAGATTTATTACATTACTTTTAAAAATTTTAATATTACGCTCTTTTAAATTCATGTCATCTTATGATCTAAATATTTCTAATTTTATTTAATTCTACTGCTCAAAAAAATGTGCATTCTTTCTTTTCATATAGAAAAGATCACATTAGCAGGAGCTTCTTCTTTTGCTTCACTACCTGCTTCCTTCACTGTTGATTCAAACTTTTTTTTGATCAAATATAAATTTTAAGTGTAAAATTTAATTTAATTTTATATCTAATACAAATATAAATATTTAAATTAAATTTATTTCACATTTTATATACTTTCAAATATTAAACTAATTTTTTTTCAAAATTCAACCTTCGAGTCAAAGGAGGCCTTAAGAATCTAAAGATCACAGAATAAAAGGCCAAGATTAATAATTGAGAATAATAAATTTAAGTGAAACCTCACAAAAAAAAGAAAGCACGCAGTAGCCCGCCACAAAACCTTTTCTGTATTACATATATTTATGTTCATACATGTATATCTATGGGTATAAATATATTAATTATGTTCTTTTTATAAAATGTATTAATAATTTGATATATGTATTTTTTATTTATATTTGTAAATGGATGTATCTATACGTGTTTATATATATATGTACATGTTTATGACTGAAAAAAAAAATATTTTGAGAATAATTGGAAAGTTGCATGTAAATAAGCTACTTTTGGTATACAAGTAATGTAAAATTTTTTATGTTATATCTAATTAAATATTATTTTTAAGTGGGTGTGAGTATTTTTTTTTTAATTTTATGCTCAGTTTTCAATCTTCTTTTTCAATTTAAATAATGTGGTTAAGTAGAACTTCAACTTATTTTTACAAGTTTAAATATATGATTTCAATTATGTTATGAAACTTATTATTATTTTTTTATAATATTCTTATAAAAATTTGATTATTGTTAAAATTTAAAATTTTTTGAATAATTATTAAAATTTAAATATTTTATATATTTAATACTCAAATTTATAATATTATATATTAATTATAAAAATAATAGAAAAAATTATAATTTTTATTATATATGTCATACTTTGATGATATAAGTTATTAATAAATTATAATTTTTATATGATTAATAATTAATAAATAAAATTAAATATTTGAAGTGTTAAAAATTTAAAATAATTAATTTTTTAACATATATTTATAATTTTAAATATAAATACATCGTTGTTTTGCTATTTTAGATTGGAATTTTGATTTTTATTTTCTGGATTGTTAAACCTTCATTAAATATTAATAAAATATTCATTTAAACTTTTTTGTGCTAAAAATTATGGAAAAGGGCAGTATTATAGATTCCCAAATCTAATATTGTTAATAGCATTAAACTAAATATTTTTTTAATCTAATTAAAATAAATTATTTTTAATGAGTATTTAATTTGATGTTATTTTAAAAGTATTTAATTTAATATTATTTTAATATTATGTATATTATTTATATAAATGTATACATTAAATTATAAAATTAATATTTAAAAAATAATACTTAGATGTTTTGATATTTTTTTAATTTTTTATAAAATTATTTTTAAAAATTATTAAATTAAATAATCATTTTTTTAAATATGTCTAATGATATGAAAATAACGCTAAACTAAACTCCTCCAAATAATCTCATTAAGAAAAAGTTAATTTTTTTCTTTTTCTTAAAATGGACATCTGCTTTTTTCTTTCTGTTTCTTTCAGGTCCGCATGCCCTTGTCCGCCGACCGCAGCTTCCGTTGGCTCGCTTGCTCCTCTTCAACCGGTGGACGGGGATCTACCGACGGCTCTCGACACAGATAGCGGTGAGCAGCTGGCGTCGTCAACCTCTGCATCCTCCTTTCACCTGTCGTCCGCCGCTAAACATTTCCCAAATGTTATTTTGACTGTGAAATTGTAAGCATGTCACAATTCTAGGGTTTTTTTTTTTTAACTTAGCGTATTCATCATTCTTAAAATTACATACTATTCTTGCACCTCGATTGCATCAGGGCTTGTAAGAACGAAACAGTTATCCAGTTTCAGATCCGATGACACTCTGCCGCAATGTCTTCCGGCGTCTGCTCTGTACCGTCCCCTCCTGCCCTCCTCTGGCCGGGTCGCGGCCGTGGCTCTTCATTGGGCTTGGCAATCCTGGGGAAAAGTACCAGTGCACAAGGCATAATGTAGCTTTTCCTCTCCTCCAGAAGTAAGAGCTTCTAGGAGATTTTTTCTGTTTTATGTGTTAATGGGAACTTCTCTTCAGGTTGGGTTTGACATGATTGACGTGTTTGCACGGTCGCTGGGACTCCCGATGACTTCCCTTTTTTTCAAAGCTCAATTTGGTGAAGGTCAGCCGTTTGATTTATTGCTTCTGTGACCTCGAGAATGATTATCGCTTTTACTTCGCTTCGTTTCACTTTGTTCGCTAAAATTATTTAGTTTGCTTAGGGCAGGGCTGGTTGACGGCACCCATGTTCTCCTTGCAAAGCCACAGACTTACATGAACCTCAGCGGTGAATGTGTAAGAGATTAAGTTGTTGCATATTTCTCCAATACTTGGCTTCTGGTACTATGGTCTTGTTTCTTTGCTGAAAAACTTTTCTTCATTCTTTAAGTTGAACATGGAAACTAGGTTGTGTCACATGAACATTGAACGTATGGCTGTTTCATTGTTTGGTTATACAAGATTTGCAAGATCCCTCAATACATTTCAACAGGGATTTTTTTAGAATTCAACTTACCCAGTCCTACCCAAGGTTCAGTTAAATTCAATTTATATTTGGATTGATATTTTTCGAACTGAAATCTGCCCTACTCTTGTATTAATTTTAGCTTGATTCAGGTGGTTTATGCAGGCTGATCATTGGAACAATGGTCCATATTCTATGCTTGCTACAGCCAATTTAAATACAAACTCAGATCTAAGCATGAACTTTCCGATTTTGGTCCCTTTCAGACATTTACTCAACTAAACAGACTGAATCAACAAACAATAGCTATGTTTGTAGCATGCAAACATCCTTAAATCATATATTTAGGCAACATAGGTACTCCATATATTTTTGTAATACATGGGTGTTCAGGATGACAATAAGATAGACGAGTTGGTTTTTGAAGGACAAAGATGGCTTTTGATAAAGGAAAAAAATTGTGTTTGAACGGGGTTTAGATAGACCACGAAATTAGGTTAATGTTAGCTTGGGTCAAAACTTTGATCTAATCTAAAAATCCCCATTGATGATGTTTGTTAGTGGCAGATTTTAAAATAAATTGGTCAATTTTTGTGCTTGCTTGCAATAGAGAAAAGCAAGAAAGCTCCAAATAGCTTGAATAAGATTGGGACACAGATCTTGAAGTGAATTTCATGAAATTCCTAGTAGACAATAAAATAGTCCTTAAGCTTTGAAATGATTATGCAGGCCTTTTGATCTCTCATGATGACATGGGATGCTTATATTGAAGTCCACCCATGACTGATGATGGAGGACATCTTCACAGTTAATTGTTTGGATATGTCATACTCTTTTAATGGATTGATATAGATTATTCTTCTCTTTTGTTATTCATAGAGTTTATTAGGGTTTTCTTAAGCCCCGTTTGGTTGAGAAAAATTTTAGCCATGGCTAAAAACCTTATTTTATTTTAAAAAAATAAAAAATAATTTTATATCTTACACAAATTTCAACATTAGACAATCACTTTATTTTACATCTAACACAATTTTAATTATGACTATCTCACTTTATTTCACATCACATGCATTTTTCAAAAGAAATCACAAAATTTTTTCAGACTATCTTTTTTGTTTCTTCAACCAAACACATCTTTACAGTCATGTTTTTTTTATCCATACTTCTATTTTGTTTTAAGGTAGGTTAGGCCCCACTTTTAATGGTGTTTGTGCTAGACTAAACCATGAATAATGAGATTCAGGCTGGATTAAGAAACAACTTAAAATTTTAGATAAGTGTAAGTGGCTTAAACTTAAGCTGAAGAAATAAGCTGCTTAAGCAGAAATAGTGTTTGGTAAATTTTATAACTTAAGCTGTCTGAATAGCATTTTGTGTTTGGTGAAATTTGTAGTGTAAGATGCTTAAATTTTAAATGTAAATACAAATCAAGCTTAGTTTTGCAAAACTGAGCAATGGTATAACAGCTGGACCTTTCTAACACCAAATAGAAACTTTCTTGTGAACTCACATTACATTATAAGTGCAAATAATACACATTTCTCTGATGGACAATCCAAAAACTGAGAAATTTGAGTTGGAAACAGCACAAGAAGCTGGAGAAAATAACTCATATATGACGCACAAATAACGGATCCAACCAAAAACGATTTTAAGGATGATGTGAATAAATAGATCTTTGATGCGTCCTTTGTCTCACAACTTGTGATGAAAAATGATTTAATTAATATCAATAACTAATAGCATATATGTATAAACATTATAATATATTGTTGACAAATATATGTAATCATAAAGATATTTACTCGTGTGCTCCACATTGTGTTTGCTATTTGCAGTCGTTGTAACTCTCCACAGTCTTTATCCCTTACCCCAATCATAGTTGGAGTAACTTCCTCCCCATCGCCTTCATCTTTTTCTGTCTCACTATTAATCTATATATCTTCATCATCTAGATATTGACCGCTACTGTACTGGTTTGCAATGTAATTATATATCACACGACAAGCTAATACAACATAGCCTTTTGTACAGCTATTGGAAATAGATTCACACTAACAAGTATGTAAAGCTTTTTTTTTGTATTCCAAATGTTCTTTCAACCACATTTCGAAGTTGTGCATTCCCATGGTTATACAGCTCCTAGACTCCATTATGTCTTCTTTGTGTACTGTGGCTATATTCACTCAAATAATATTGGTATCCTCTATAAGGTTCTAAGAGTTTTTTTGTGTTAGCGCAACTAGAATCTACCGAGTAATATTTTCCTAAAAGCATTTCAAAGTAAGATATCTAAATGTTTGTCTAACGAGATAAAAATGAACGTAACTAGTTGTGTTATAAACTACATACCTTCAGATACCACAAAATTACCAAACGAGTAGAGAAAAAGTACATTTATGCTTATTTATGAGAATAAAGCCGATGTATAGAATTGTGTTAATTATAGAGATATTGAATTAATGAGCCATAATATCAAAAAAATTAGCGAGCCATACTTTAAAACTTTGGGAAAGTGTAATCAAGCAAAGATTACGTTATAATACTACGGTGTCATAGAACCGGTTTGGTTTTATATCTGATAGATTCACTATGAAAGTTATTGATTTATTGAGAAGTTTAATGAAAAAATTCAAGGAGAGAAAATAAAATGTGTTTGATTTTTATCGATTTGAAAAAAACTTATGATAAAGTTTTAAGGGAAGCACTTTAAAAAGTTTTAGTAAAGAAAAGTGTTTGCATTGTCTCTATTAAAGTTATGAAAAACATATATAAAGGGGTTGTTACTTGTGTTCGAACACAAAGTGGTCTAACTAAAGATTTTTCAATTACAACTAGACTACACGAAGGCTCAGCTTTAAGTCCATATCATTTTGCATTAGTTATAGAGGCTCTGATTGGACATATCCAAGAAACAGTACCTTAATTTATGTTTTTCGCAGATGACATTCTCTTTATTAATAAGACTGGAGAAGAGGCTAAGGCAAAATTCAAGTTGTGAAGGAATACCTTAGAATCTAAATATTTTCATTTTAATAGATCAAAAATCGAATATAAGTGTAAATTTAGTTACGATAGAAGCACTTATATTGGTGAGATAAAAATTGATGATCAAATCATTAGGAAGAGTGAGTGATTTAAATATCTTGAATTAATTATACAAAATAATGGTGAAATAAATGAGCATGTTATCAATAGAATTCAAGCAAGATAGTTAAAGTAAAGAAATGCTTGTAATATATTGAGGGATAAAAAAAATTCACTTAAACTTAATGATAAATTCTACAAAATAGTTGTAAGATCAACAATGTTATATGGTGCAAAATGCTGGCCCACAAAACAAAAATACGCAAGTAAATTAAGTATCGCAGAGATGAGGATGCTAAAAGTGAATAAGTTGGTATACGTGAAAAGATGAGATGAGAAATAAGTGTATCTAATTATCTATAAAAAGGTTGGGGTGACATCAGTTGAGGATAGGCTCAAGGAGAGTCGGCTTAAATGATTTAGATATATAAACTATAGACTGATGGATGCTCCAGTAAGGAGACTTGACTTATTGAATTTTGCTTGTGTTAAAAGAGGAAGATGAAGTCTAAATAAGACATGACAAGAAACCATTAGAAAGAATTTCAAATATTTGGAGATAAATGAGAACTTGTTATTTGATGGAGCGCAATGAAAACAAAGGATGGATGTAGCTGACCCTATCTAGTGAGATAAAGGCTTAGTTGTTGTTGTTATATACGTCTTCCAAGTTTTGTTGGCCTGCAATTAAAAATGATTATTAAGTTGATTACAAATTTTGTATAAATAAATTGATGTTGATGTATTGTGGCAACATACCATGATAAGTTCATCCCACAATTCTGGTATAGCTGAAGGAATATGTTTTTTTTTTCATTCCAACCTCAACCTAATTTATTAGCAAGCTCATTGAATTTTTTGTAGGTAAACCTAATATTCTTCCAAAGATTTTTTAGCTGCACTTCAGTGCAAGGATTTCTGGATAAAGCAAGGAGCTTGTGGTGAATCTATTTCCATGCACAAATAGTAGGATTGCCATTCGGTACATGACCCTGAACATGAGCATCTTGAATTAGAATGACTAAATGTTTTTTCTCATCCACAATGAACATCTCTTCTCTACTTTTATCTGCAACCTCACTCTCTTCATTGTTGTTTAGTTGATGAATGACTTCATTCTCCGAGACAATGTTGTTTTGCATGTCTGGAGGCCCTCTACGAAATTTCAATTTTGTGGCCCTACACTTATCCATAATTGATTTATAACCATCACAAGAACATATATATATATATATAGCAATCAGCAAAGTTCACACTGATTTAAAAATATAATGCCATCTGTAATCATTAATTCTGATATTCTATTCTTCCAATAAGGCCTTTGTAATCTGTTTTACAGAAATTACAGTGTTATGTAGTAGAAGAAAGCAGAGCACATGATCATTAAGATTACATTGCTGAATAATGTTTTGTTTTGAGATTCATATGCAACTAAATAGATATTTCAGGATGCTAAGATCCCCTCCTAAACAACTTTATCTCCAAATGCAACCTGCATATCGTTGGCCAGATTCAAAAACTGTTACAGTACATATATAGTTATTAAGATATAACTATACACTCCAACAATGGAAATCAAAGCCATAATTAATTTGAACTTGATCAAGAATAGCTTATTGAAATATTTTTCTTTTGGGTTTTAACTTCTATTGTTGTAAAATGATTGGACAAGGACACAACTAATAAAGCAGAAATGATGAATCCATTAAAATTTTTCTATTATCGACAATGGGAGAATACAACTTCAAATTATCTAAATTTCTTCCATTCACTTGGAGTTTTGATAGCATTTCATAAGATAGCAAATTCTGTTACAATGTAATCCTATTAAATTTATTACCTGATGCAAGGGAAGCAAGTGCTTGAGCTTTTATTTCTCAACAGACACCCAAATCAGGCCATAGCTTGTTTAAGACCATTTTGAGATGTTAGAAAGCTAGAGAAGATGCAGGTATGTGGAAGATAATGGAGAAATTACTGTAGTCACCTGAGCCATAGTCAGAAAATAAAAATAAAACAAAAATGAAGTGTTAGAATATTTTTATAAAATATTCCTTTAGTGGCCCTTTTTATGAGAATAATTCAAATTAATTTCATAATTGTTATGGGAATTAGTTGAATTAATTAGAAGGGCTTAATTGAGATTTAATTACACATCCAAATATGTTTAATAGCAAGTCAATCTCATCCATTTAATGCTCCACGTGGCGTATCGGATACGTATCAGTGGAGTATCAAGGATGAGTGTGATTTCAAAAGGGATGGATACCTTGGTAGGTAGGGGGAGGTTTTCTTAGGTGAGAATCTTTGCAACCCTATTTATACTTGAGAGAGAGCAATTTTCCATCAAAACACTAGCCACCTCTTTCTACTTTAGCTGCCAATTTCAGCTCACTCTACCGTCATCACTATCGTTATTCATCCCATGTTCTCTTGAAAATCTGAGGTTCAGATTCTTCGTTACAACCCTCGGCCATTCCATTTGAAGATATCATCAGGATTGAAGACTCACGTGAAGCAGTCATAATCTAAGCCCTTGCAATTAGAACTGCACCTGCGTTATTGTGCTCACATGAAGGAAGGAGAGGTTAACCATAGTTGTCACTGAAATTTGCTGAACAACAGAGCTTTGATCCTTATTTCCTTGGCCGACATTATTCACGTGTAGATCTAACACATGAAATTCTATGAATGGTAACAATATCCGTGAACAACAAATAGTGCCGCCCATTAATTACGGTATTCATTGAATTGAGGTATATTTTTATCTTGTTAATTGTATTCAATTGGGATTATTTGTTTGATTAGATAGTTCGATTTGACTCGGACTGAGATATCTAAAGTTTAATCAAGTGAATCAATGCAAGAATTTGACTATGAGAGAGCGTTGATTTAATTTTTGATATGTTAGACCTGAATTATTGAGAATTATACTTATGCCTTATTTCTAACTTGATATTTTTTATTTATCTTTGATCCAATTCAATTTGAGTTTTGTTTAGTTTATACTTTTGAGTATTGAAATTTTCTCGATCTATCACATAATGCTAATTGTGCATATCTTATGTAATTATTGAGATATAAATTACCGCCCCAATATAATTAGAAAATTATTATTTATAGTCCATCAACCTAATTTGATTTGTGTTTTATTTAGTTTAAATGTGTTTTTATAATTTTCTCTATCATAAACATCATCCAAATCTTTGAGGTTAAGATTAATATCACGTAAGCCTATGTTTTTGAAACTCCTTCATCTAGATTCTAGACCTTTTAAATATTTTATTATGAATTTGTTAGAAAATTAACAGAAAAAAATATTAATTTACTATTTTACTCACTTTATCTCCCTTTTCCTATTTCGCTTTTTCACTCGCGTGGCTAGCCTCGTGCGACTAGTCGTGTAGTACCCAACTGCGCAACATTGGACGTTGTTGCCACGACCGAAGAGGCCATGCGTGATGGCTGTGTGCTGTCCCACAGGGCCCCCTGCGCACTTGATGGTTGAGGCCATGTGTTGTCTGCATGCAACCATGTGTGGGTCCCTATATGCTACCGTTGCAAGTGGGCCCTGACCATGTGTGGGTCTCGAGCGCAGTGCTTTGCACACACCAGCACTATCCCTTTTGTCTTTAGTAGTAGTAGCGTTGCTTATGTGGGAAGAAAGCAGAGGGCATTTCTGTCTTTTTGAAATTAAAATCTTAATTTAAAAATGAAATGTGTTGTAAGTGGTGATGGAAGATTGATGAGGTTTGTTAAAAATGATCCGATTTAAATATTAGCTTAACTTCAAGTATTCAATTGAAAATGATTTTAAGATTAAGAGACTGTGATGAGGGATTTTTGAAATTAGGATCTGTGTGATATTACACTCTAATGTCAAGGATTTGAATGATATTTACCTTATTTCAATTGTATATTACTCTGGCTTGCATCAACATTTTTGTTTTTGGTTTAGCAAAATAATTTTAGTTTTCAGTGGCCGTTAGGATTATTCCCAGATTGTACTCAGAGTAGATATGACCTTAACTAAGACAAATATTACCTTTTGAACGCATACTTCCTGCAGATGAGCTACCTTTGGTAATAAGAATTTCCCGAAAGTGATAAACAAAATCTGGTATTGACTTTGATCAAACACTTAGTTTTCTTGCATTGTTACAATTACTAACAAAGTCATGTAATCAAAGATCTGACTTGTGAAAGGAATCAAAAGATTGCAACCAATTATTCTAAATATTTTCATGAAATTTATTTTTTTCTCCATAGCCATCTTATATGATAATATGTTTCTTCAAAATACATGACCTTTTATCAAAAGAAAAAAAAAACATAACTTTTACTTTCAGAATTCATAGGTTTTTCTAAACTTACCTTGGGTAGTAGTATCATAGTTTCTTATTTGGTTGAAGGATTATTTTTGGGCAAGAGAGAAAATATTTTACTTTACAAGTTTGATGAGAAATATAGTTATTTTGATATTAGGAGCTATGTAAGATGTGAAATAAAGTTAATTTTAATATTGAAATTTGTGTTGGATATGAAGTAAAGTTAATTTTTAATGCTAGAATTTGTGTTGGATGTGAAATAAAGTAATTAAAATTTGTGATAAATTTAAAATATTAATAAATAAATATTTTGGCTCTTTTGAGCTTTGAGGGAAACAAGTCTTATATGTTATGCCTATCAGTTCATTGAAAAAAGAGATTTGGTAGGAAATCATGTTATTTGTTTGAATGAGTGTATCCCAATTTGTCTTTGAATATCATAATAAATTTTTAGGAATTTTGATATATGATTCTTGCTATGCAAACTTAGGTCATTCTTTTATGGCAATGGCACATGTTTTTTGCTCCTTATTTTGTTTGTTAGAGACCAGCAATATTATCTTTTGTTTCTTACATGACAGACAGGTCCGCTTGCAGCATACTACAAACTTCCCTTGAATCGTGTTCTTGTGGTAACTAGCTTTCTTAATCTTAGGGATTTAAACTTTATTTCAGATATCTGTGGAAGTTATTTAATTTTAAAGGTTGGTATTCCATATGTATTATAGGCTTATGATGACATGGATTTGCCTTGTGGAGTGCTTCGGTTACAACCACGAGGAGGACGAGGACACCATAATGGGTGTGTGGAGTGTCTATACTTCTTTTCTTCTTTTGTTGATTTAAACTTTGTGAGATATATAACAATTTGTAAAGAAAAAGAAGCAAGGTTGAAGTTATGTGAACTGCATAAGAATTAAGCAAAGTTACAAGGTTATGGTTGTATTTCATCACATATACAAGTGATTTATTTACCGTTCGAGTTTTCCTTGGTTAGCTGAATAACCACGTGTGGTTTATGATTGGATTCATGGGCAAACTATTTATTAATCTTTTGTACTAGCTAATATTTACTTAGTTTGTTTCTATGTTTGAGGAAAAGAGATATCAAGAGAGAGGTTTCTGGTGATACAGTTGAAAGCAACTTCTTGGGGAAGTTGAAATATTTCAAGTTACAGGATGAATGATTCAGGGTTGGCAAAGAGTCCAATTCTAGTGAGTTTGGGCAGTCTAACTCTACTTGCTCGACTTGAACTAAATCGGTGGGTGTAGGGGTGAGTTGTGATGAGATGAAAGAAGCTAGCTGTACGAGGGAGAAAGAGGCCATGGAAAAAGTTTTTTTTTTTTAAAGAAAAAGGGGGTAAAAACAGTGCTCTGAGCTTTAAAGTTATTATGACTTGAAACTCGACTTAAAATCAAAATCGATCATTAGTTATCCGACTACCACCCCTTTTAAACCCTTTGAATCGTCATTTCACCTTTCAAGCATTATTGTTTTGTTTTTTGAAGGGTAAATTATAGTTCTTTTTTGAGTTGGTTATGCATGCATATGTAGATATTCAAGCGTGTCATTTTGGTAGTCTTGTCTTTTTATTGTTCAACTTAGTTCCTATCATTAAGAACATTGCCAAGTAAAACGGGATGTAGCATTTAAAAAAGAATGGATGTTGTTACATAATAAGTATGATGCTGGCAGTGGTTGTATTTGAGTGATAAAGCTAATACTGATGGCAAGTTGCTTTTTTTTTTCTATTTACCTGTGGCTTGCACTTCTTATTAGATACAGGATTTGTTCTTTATTTGCTCATGTTCTTGTGCAACTTTGGATTACCCAACACGCAGCTTCTGATAGCCTAATTATGGACAACTGATAAAATTTTGTTATAATTGCAACCATATTCTTTTTTACCCTTGTATGGTATTATACTTATCAAATGTCTAAAATGTTTGCCTTTATCTGTTGTTATTTATTGTGATCAGCAGTACGTTTATTAGTGTATTACAATTAATTTTGTATCTCCTCATCCTATACCAACTAGTCATTTTTATGAATGTTAAACTGCTGTGTGGAGCTGGTGTGCTGAATTGGACTTATACTTGCTAACTTGTTCATGAACTCGTAAAACATTTATTTATTTATTATATTATCTATTTTTTTATCATAAAGTTGTGTGTGCAGGTTAAAAAGTGTAATTTACCATTTTCGGGGAAATAGGGAGTTCTGTCGGCTAAGAATTGGTTGGTATCAAGTTTTTGAACTACCCTTATGGCTTTATGAATAAGCTTTTTGATAAGAAGATATTCGTTAATTATGCATTGGTTGTGTAAACTTTTTGTAGGAATCGGAAGGCCACGGGGACAAATGGATCCCAAAGCTTTTCTATTACAGAAGTTCAATACAACAGCTCGTGAGAGGGTAACCACAACTCTAGCTTAAATTTGATCAGTGTCAATTAGTATTTATTCTCTATCAAGTTTTTTTTTGAGTTGATTCGAGTAACTTAACTCTTGCTATTATTAATCTATAATATGATGAATTAGCTAAGTAATAAGTGTTTATTAATGCGTTTCTTACACAATATCCATAACATGACCATACACATTAAATATTCTGCATTGTATTGTAAAACTCAAATATGAATACTTGTGCTTATATAGTGTGATTTTAGCTTGAATTACATCTATTTTGAGCAAACTGACTTTGAGTCTATAAGCCATTATATTTTGAAAAGTGTAAAATTCGAATAAATCTCGTGCGAGTTATGAGTTTCATACTTAACTGACAACCTTCCCGTTATGTGTTCTTGATCTTTATATACACAAGTAGTAACATGCATAGTAAGCACTTGACATATGGCACATGTTTTTTAGATTTTGTAAAGCTATTCTTATCATGCTGTTAAGTTATGGCACGCTAAAGTTTATTTAGTTTTTTTTTTAAAGCCGCTCTTATCCTATGGGTAGTTACTAATATCATTCGAAAGCACAAAAATTTCTATCATTGTCAAGGATAGAAAGCAATTCATTTCTCATAAAAAATCAAAGTAATAGGAGATGTTGACCAAGTAACCGCTCTTAGCCTACTTTTTCTATGCAAATGTGATTCTTTATAGTCTTTAGAAGAGTGAATTACAATGATAGTGTCAAGCACCATAGCAACAGTTGAATGCGACTACAAATCCTGGATATAATAATAAGTGAGTCTTCCTCGAGCCATAGCCCATCAAAGGAATGAGACAAACTCCTTTAAAAAGTGACTCTCCAAAGCCACGTGCTAACCTGCCTACAAGCACGTTTGCCACCACCTTGTTCTGACTAGGCCTGCTGGCCTCATCCACCTTGGGAATAAGCACAGTCATGGTGTACTCCACCTTTGGGACATAAGCTTTTCGTCAAAGAAATCCAGGGTAGCTCTAATTTATATCCAACCCAACAATGGTCCAACAGCATGTAAAGAAAGAAATTGTGATCCCATCAATGCTTGGTTCATGGTTTTCCCTTAAAAAGAAGATTGTTTCCCATACCTATTCGCAAGCAACTTGTTGGATGATAGCCTCCCTCATAATTGGGGAATGCCCATCTGAGTCACTCTCAGGGACAAAAAATGATTGCTAAAGAACTAGAAAATTTCCCGAGCAACCATTGTGTCTCCCTTAATTCTCTGCCTGTCTCCACCCACTAGGTAAGCGATGGTGCTTCGCATCTTTCTCCCGGTCACCACACGATGGAAGAAAGTAGTGCTACAGTCCTCTCAAGTTAGCCAGTGAACCTTAGCTCTCTAACAACACCACTGGGGCTTAATCTACCCTAGGCTGGTAATGAGATTAATAATTGTCTTCAGTAGAGTTTGATTCCTCAGTGGAAAGACCCCTGACCTTCACTTCTCTGCTCTGAAATTGAAGAACATTGCTTGCAAAGGAATAGATTCTGCTGAATGTGTCGCCAATCTCTTCTTTGATCCAGAATTTGGCATGAAGAGTGTGTGTGCAGTTATGGTTTTAGAGCATACCCTGTAGAAACTTGGCTTGCCTGCTTCAAGTGTCCCTGACAATACGATGCTCCTCCTCAAAGAAAACCAAACATCCTTGAATTTCAAGCCCTCACCCCAGGACTCGAACTCGAGCTCCTCCGCAATTAATAGTAACGGACTGGTCAGAAGCTATCCGAGCTAAATGATGAACAAAGAAACCTGGGACAATCGCCAGAGCAGCCGAAGCCGTCAAGACCCATTCAAGCAAGCCTGTTCCACACCAGCTGAAGTCACCTTGATGAAGTAATCTTCTTTGCCTTTGCGCAATATAATTACGATGGTTCATCCAATGTGTAGCATTGCTGTTTTTTGATTAATAGCTTAAATTGTTTTTTTTTTTTACATTAATTCTGGCGTTTGTATAATCATTAAGTTAATAATAACTTTGGATCTGCTTTTTTTCAAATATTAGGACTGCATATGTCATTTTCATTTTTGATTTACGATGTTTGATTGTTATGGAATTCTCCTCAATCCAGATCTACGTCGCATTGGAGGAAGGGGTCGAGATCCTGAAGACGCTGTTGACGAAAGGCCTCACAGAGTGCGCCAAGTCCGCCAACGCTGAGCAGAAATATAAACATCTTAGAGTGCAGACGTTACCTACCTGATCTCTTTTCAGAAATATAAACATGCTCTATGTAGGAACTTTAAAATGCTAACTTTATTATTATAATAATAATAATTATTATTATTATTATTATTATTATTGATATAGATATATTAAGTCAATACCTACTTATTGCTATGAATAAAACTTACGGTACATTTATGATAGATGAGATGAGAGAACTATTAAAAATACCTAGAATTTTTAATCATCTTAAATTTGTTAGAATAATTTATAAATCAGAAATTTTATCACTAATAGAAAATTATAAAAATAAGTATTAAATTTCACCAAAAAAAATTATTCTTAGATAATCCATTAATACATTTTAATAAGAGCTTGAGGTTTTGTGAATTGAAAATACTAGATGATAAAAAAATGGGCAAATTTCACTCAGGTCCCTGAGTTTAAGGGTTAATATCACACAGGTCTATGTTTTTAAAATCCTATCATTCGGGTCCCTAGGTTTTCAAAAAATATTATTTGGGTTTTTTTTTTTTATTATTATTAAAAAATATACAAAATTACCATTATACTCTTACCCTCCCTCTCTCTTTCAGATTCGGCAGTCCGGCAGCCGCGTCGCTCCGCGCCGCCTCTTGGCGGCCACGCTGCGGCGCTCGGGAGCGCCGCACGCCGCACGACGCAACCGGCCGCCCTTGGCCGCCTGGCCGCGCGAGGCCGCTGCGTCGCGCGGCCGTGGCCGCCCGGCCGATGCACCGCGCGCTGCGCCGCGGCCTTGCGAGGCGCTGCCTTGCACGGCCGCGCATGCAGCGCCTCGCGCGGCCAGGCAGCCACGGCCGCGCTGCGCTCCGGAGCGACGCAGCGTGGCCGCCAGAGGCGGCGCGGGGCGGCGGGCTGCCAGACTGCCGGATCTGAAGGAGAGGGAGGGTAAGGGTATAATGGTAATTTTGTATATTTTTTAATAATAAAAAAATAAAAAAAGGACCTAGATGATATTTTTTGAAAACTTAGGGACCCGAACGATAGATTTTAAAAACGTGGACCTGTGTGATATTAACCCTTAAACTCAGAGACCTGAGTGAAATTTGCCCTAAAAAATTATAAAAGTAAAATTTTTAGTGTATTCAACATAATATATGATTTTTTTATTCTTAGTATCAAAAATATAATAAAGAATGTTAGCAAATTTGATGTTAAATCGAGATTTTAGTAAATTAAATTAAAAGACAAAAAATGAAAGAATTAATCACATTTTTTACGTCATTTGAGCATTTACAATAAAAAGTAATACCGTTTGGATTAAAAAATGCATCGCAAATATTTTATAAATAATTAATTTTATATTTTCTTCATACAGTAAATTTATTATGGTATATGTTAAAGATGTTTGTCTTTTTTTAAAATATGAAGGATATTTTTAATATTTAGATATAATCAAAAAATTATTTAAAAAAATGGTTTAATTTTAAAATAAAATAAAATAAAATTATGTAAATTAAAAATTAAATATTTAGAAAAAATTATTGATCAAGGAAATAGCATTCAAGAATATATAATTATTAAAATTAAAAAAAAGTATGCATTTGAAATTTTAAAATAATTACATAGGTTTTTAAGAATATTAAAATATAAAAAAATATTTATCAAGACTAACCCAAGTCACTTGACATCTTAAAAAAAATATAAATAATATCAATAAATAAGACAAGCGATAAAAAAAGATAATATTTAAATGGGAAAATTATAAAATAAAAATAATGTTAAATAAACAAGAAAAAAAATATTTCAAAATATTAGTTAATAAAATACTTAAAATTATAATTCTCAAATCAGAAGATAAATTAATACTCTGTCCTGATGCTAATAATTTTTATTAGACAGGAGTATTAGTAACTGATACAAAAGAAATTGTCGAATATACCTCAAAAAAATTCACAAAGTTAGAAATAAATTATTTTATATATGAAAAAAAATTTATTGCTATTTTAAAGTCTATTATATTATTTAAATTTTGATTGTTGTCTATTAAGCTTCATACAATAATTGATAACAAAGTATTATTTTATTATATAAAAAATAAGAAACATAGTAATAATAGTCGTAGGACAAGATGATTATAACAACTAAATGAATATTTGTGTAAAAAATTTTTAATCCTAGATTCACTAATATTTTAACTTTTTTTTAGAGAAAAAATATATATAATATTTATTAAATAAATTTACATAATATTAAGAGTAAAAAATTTAAATAAATATTATTTTTATTTTTATGTAAAATAAATGATTAGCAATAGATTTGAAAATAATTGTACGAGATTTGGGAGAAGAAGGACGAGTAGGGTCAAAAATAAATATGAGTAATAATTAAAAGAAAGCTGATTGGATACGAATTTTATTTAGAGGGCGTTTGGTTCGTTGTTATCTTGGTGTTAGATTATGTAATCTGGATGTCATATTTTGATTAGTAATTTTATAATCTAATAGAAAATTATTCATAGATGTCATTAAACCAAACAATTACTTTCTCTAGATAACATAACATCAAGATAACAGTGAACCAAATGCCCCTTAACTTGATTTAAAGATGCATTTTCCCTTTTTTTAATATAATTATTAAGAAATAAAAGATAATTATTAGAATTACTAATTTGCATGATGTCTAAAATATAAAGGTTGGTTGATTTAAGAAAAAAATAACCTAGACTCACTTGTCTGTTTGTTTGTAAGGTAAAATTTAACAAGGTTAAAATTAAACTTGGATAAAAATATTTTTTTATTAAAAATTGTGAATGATGTGAAGTAAAGTTAGTTATTATGTTGAGTATGTGAGGGATGTGATATAAAGTTAGTTATTATGTTGGGATATGTGACGGAAGTGATATAAGTTAGTTATTATTTTAGTTATATGTGTAAGATGTGAAATAAAGTTAATTTTTAATATTGAATTTTATATGTGATGTGGTATGCCTGGTTAAAATAACCATGTTAATTTTAAACGGGTAAACAAACGGGGTTAAATATGATGATCACTTTTAAATAACTTTGTGCTACCAATTAAAATTATTTTAATCATGTTATGCCATGAAAATTTAGTATAGGTTCTAATTTTTAATTAAGGATGTCAATATAAATTTGGCTATTAGGCATTTTCATAAGTAAATATATATATATTAACACCTCAAAATTGAATATTTTTTATTTTCTTAACAGTCTTTTTTTTTTGATAAATTTCTTAAAAAGTTTTTAACTGCTTACTTTCTTTGAATTTATATGTCCAATCAATAATGTTTTTTAAATATACTAATTTTTAAAATATTGTTTAAATTTATCATCAAAATAAAAATTAAATTATTCTAAATAATGTAATATTATGTTGTAATATGCTCAATGGCAGAATAGTAATTACAAAACAAATCCAGCCCAAATCCAAAAAATTTTGTTGAATAAGTTCATCTGTCATATTCTTTAATTATATGAACTGACTAATACATAAATGTCAGCTTTCTCTCAATGATAGAATTTTACATACAAGACATAAAATTTATACGAAATTATATATTTTACTATCAATTTTTAAATATTATCAATATCACACTATGTTCATTTATAGACTCTGATTGACCATTATAACGGCTCTGTGAAATATGTGAAATATATAATTTCATGTAAATTTTATATCATGTATGTAAAAACTCCTTCACCAGGGTTTTTTCAGTGATTCATTTGAAGCAAAATTCTCTCTCCCTTCACTAAATTGATCCAACACATGATACCTTTTTTTTTTAATTTTCCAACACATGGTGCTTGCACATTAGAGCAATATATTTGTATTTTTTGTCTAAAAATTATGAAAATAGGTAATTTATCATCTAGCTAATTTTAGTAAAAGGAAGATTTATATATAACATCCTCAAAAATATTTTATTGCTCGTTAATTCTGAGGCCTTGTTTGGTTCAAATCATTTGTTTGGCTCAATGTGAAATTCAACTGTAAAATTTAATTTTATTTCACATCCAACATAAATATGAATATTAGAATTAACTTTATTATATATCTCATACGCTTCTTAATATTAAAATAATTTTTTTCACATTAAATTTAAAAAATAAAATATATTTTTCTCTTATTTAAAAAAAACTCGAACTAAATAATGCCAAGAATATTAATTCATATCATTTTTTTTCTGAAAATTAGCCTAAATAAAGGAAGAAAATATAATTAATGCAAGTTTAGGGATGACTAGATATTTTTCATCTTAGATGACAGACAAATAATATAGGTTTCTCAAGTTTGGGCTTATGTGCACTTGGGTCCCATTGGTTTTAAAATTAACTAAATTATTTTCCTCTATTAAAAAAAAACCTAAATTGTTCTCTTTTATTTGAAAAATAATGTAACTGAGTTCGGAGTTATTAAATTTATTAGTAAATAGACTTTTTGTGTTATCCTCTCTCTTTATCTTGTATTTTTTTCTTACATTATTCTATTTCTCCGTTCTCTATCAGTGCTGGGCATCATCTCCAGGTAACGACATAATGAGCAAGACGACGTGAACCATGGCGCGAGGATGACGGGGATGACGGGGATGACGGAGTTAAGAATCAATGTTTGGGGTGAAGAGAAGGGGAGAAATAGATAAGGTGAGAAGGCATAGAAAGACGAGAGAAATTTCTATTTTTAAGCTCTATTTGATAATAAAAAAAAATTAGTTAGATTTTTTTTAGATATTTTTAAAAAATGTATATAATATTAAATAAATAATTTATTTGGATACGAAATAAAATAATTATTTAATATTAAAATTTAGATAGAATGAAATATAAAATAATTTTTAAAATAAATTTAAAATTTTAGCTATAGCTAAAATTAGCCATATTTTTATTATTATTGCCAAGCAGGACCTTAGCTATAAATTTAATGATTATGGTCTATTTATTAGTCTATCTATTTCTCCTCCCCGCCTCTCTCTCCTAGCGATCCCAGGGCACGGGCGATGCCACGCAGCCACCGGACCGGTGGCTCCGGTAGCCGCACGGCGTGTGCGACAAAATTTATTTATTTTGAGTTTATTTTTGTCCTTAATTAGTTACAGTAAAAACACTTTTCTAAAAAATCATTTTTAAAAGTTTTTTTTCACAATTATTTTTCAACTTTTTAAAAGCCGGAACATCCTCAAAAATTATTTTATTAATTGCAATTCTTTAGCTTTTTGCTTTATAAAAAAACATAATTTTTTATAAAAAGCTTTCCCAAGCGCAACTTAAGACTTTCAAAACTAAATTAAAGGTTGAACCTATCAATTTGTCGAATCAATCAGTTAAACTGTTGAATCAATCAGATGATCTTATTATTTTATTATAGATATTTATAATTCTATAAATATTATGAATAAATTTAAAAAATTTAAAATTAGTATAAACACAGAACAATAAAACAAAAATTTAAAAAAAAAATAATGTTTAAATTATTAGATATCATCTAAATCATATAAATATAAACATAACTATTAATCAAATTGCGGGAGAATTCAAATTCACTCTTTATATACGTGAGCTTTAACCAATTTGATTGGTTCATTCGGTTTAATAGCCAGACCAGTGTTTGGCCAATCCAATTTAATCGAATCGTCATTCTGAATTTATGAACAAATGGGATCAATACAGTGGTCAGTTCAAGGTAGAATCGGTCCGACCAGCCAGCTCTATCCGATTCTGAGAACCCTGCGTAGACTCACAGCTTCTGTGATGCCCGTAGCTGAAGAGGGCAAGAAGTGATCGCCGAGTGATGTCATAAGAGAAAGGAATCACTGAGACAAAGTGCGGCTTTTGGCAGTCTAGCTTCTAAGCCGAATAATGAGTAGTGAGAGAATCACAAGAATGAATCATCCCACATCGAAAATGATAGAAGATTCTGAGCAGTATAAATAGATAACGTGATCTAAAATAGTAGAAGCATTTTTTGGAGCAAAACTGTGAGACTAATGATGGAAAACTCCGTAGTTAAGCGTGCTCAAATCACGCTAAAATCAAAACAGACAATACTTTGACATTGAAAATACGGGATGTTACAGCTTCTATAATAGAACCAGCATCTGCTACAGAGCAAAACTTAAAGCTGCCAAGAATGGGAGTAAGAGAAAAGTGAGAGAAGCAAACTGAATCAGAGGCTCCCATGCCCAACTTCCTATACGAAGACCTCCACCCGTTTCTAGTTTTCCGCCATTAATGGCGACCTTCTTTTGCTGCTTAAAGGAGACATTAAAAGAAGGGAAGAAGATAAAGCGATGACAGAGATAGAGATAGGATAGGTTTCCCTCAGCTCGTTATCTATGGAGAATTTATTGAGTTCTCTTAAGCATAACAAATACCATAAATTGCATTAGAGTCCCCAAACAATTGTGCAGTTTCTAGTTGATTTCGAGCGAGTTAAATTAAATTTAGAATTAAAATTTTTAATTTTAAAATATTTCTATTAATGCATGATAAATTTTTTAGTTTAATTTAACCTAATTATAAAGCATATTTTTTAAAATATTTTATTTTGAGATATATATAAAATGTAAAATAATTTATTTTTTATTTAAAAATGTGTGAATTGTGTAAAAAAAAATTGAATTTAATATTAAAATTTATATATGATGTAACATATAAAATCTGACAAACAAACGACAAGCATATTTTAAACTGATTTAAGTCATACATAGCATATCATTACTAAATAATACACTCAATTTATTTTTAATTAAAGTGAAAAAATAACTTTGATGTAATATTTTTATTTTAAAATTTATAAATTTTTTGAAATAAAGTGTTGCTATTAATTTTAAAATTTATGTAAATTTAAAATATTATTAATTTTATGTTAAAATTTGTATATAACATAATGCATAAGTTTAATTTTAATTCATGTTAAAAATATCTCTATATTATTAAAAAAATATATAGCTACATAAAAAAAAAGTAGGTCAATTCATTATATATTTTTTTCTATTGTTAGTCCCATTTTTTCACGCATTACGCAATTATAGATTCTTGAATATTTACAGACTATTAAATATCTTACATAACACAATATCTAAACGTGTCATCCAGATTTCTTCTGCACGAAACATTTTTCGAGTTAGTACTTTTTAATAAATTTCAATTTAATCATTAAATTGTTAAATATAATGCATTAAAAGCGTGCTTAAATAATTCTAATTTTCAACTCTTTATCTTCTAATTTACAATAGTAATTATTTTTTTATAATTATACGGTAGTGATTCTTAATAATAATTTAATTGATAAACATAATAGAATTTGCAAAAAAAAATTAGATGACATATTTTTATTTTTTGTATCACAAAAAAACAAATGCTATCCATATTTTTTTTTAAAAAAAAGGTAAATGCCAGATAATTAATTTAATTTTTGTCTATTTGTTAGTCCCACTTTTTCGAGCATTACGCAATTATAGGTCCTTGAACATTTACAAACTATCGAATATCTTACATAACGGAATATCTAAACGTGTCATCCAGATCTCTTCTGCACGAAACATTTTTCGAATTGGCACTTTTTAATAAATTTCGTTAAATTTAATCGTTAAATTGTTAAATATAATGCATTAAAAATATGCTTAAATATTTCTAATTTTTAATTCTCTATCTTCTAATCTACAATAGTAATTATTTTTTTTATAATTATACGGTAGTGATTCTTAATAATAATTTAATTGATAAACATAATAGAATTTGCAAAAAAAAATTTAGATGACATATTTTTATTTTTTGTATCACAAAAAACCAAATGCTATCCATTTTTTTTTTAAAAAAACAAGGTAAATGCCAGCTAATTAATTTAATTTTAAGGGCGAAGAGCAGAAAGAAGATGTAGGCAGAGGTTGCTTTCGTTATTTAATTCCTTAGGCAGCCAATAAGGCTAGTAATACGAGGAGGAGACCCACCAGGATTGAGCTCTCTGGCCCCAGCCACCGCCTGTCTCCGGTCAGCTGATGGACGCACCGGCGCGTGCCGGTGCTGCTCGTGCCGGTGCTACTCGCGCCGGAGCCGCCACCTCCCTTGGCTGAGCTGCCCTCCGCTGCGGGGCAATATCTTTTCTTTTAATTAATGCCACTTTAATATTAAAAAACTAACATAAAAACTTATTATTTATTAAAAAATAGTAATTTAGAGATTTCAAATTTTCAATATAAAATCAACGATAAAAAAGTGACTTCTTATAAAAATTATTTGAACAAGCTCGAGGCAAGTTACCTAAATAATATTGTTTAATTTTTAGGATATTTAGGCTGACATAAATTGTGAGCATGTGACTCAAAAAAGCGTAGAGTGATCATCGGATCATGTTCAAAGAGAGAAAAATCATTGAGATAGAGTGCTGCTCCGACAAGTTCTAGGTCGAAAAATAGTAATGAGAAAGGCATATGAATGAATTATCTCACATCCAAAAAAAGATATTTTGTTGAGCAAAACTGTGAGATTAATAATATTATTAGAAAATTTTATAATTAAACGTATTTGGACTAAAGTAATATTAGAATTGATGACTTTTTGAGAAATGCTCAAATCACACAGTATTCTAAAGCTAAAGAGATAATACCTTTACATTTGATCACGAGATGTTATATAAATTAAGATAATTTTTTTTTTATTATTTGCCCTCAAATATCACAATTTTCTCCACCTCATTTGAGAATTCTAATTGTGTGGATTTAAACCTGAGACTTTGTAGTTTCAGATATGATCCCTTTCCACTGGGAAAAAGAAGCTCCACAAATTAAAATGAACTTAAATATAATTATTATCTCTAGATAAAATGAAATATTACTATAAATAATTATTTGCTCAAAAATTATAAAAAATATATTTTTATATAAATACATAAAAAAGATAAATTTTTACCCTAATATTTAATTTTTTTTTTATATATAGACAAGTGTTTCTAATTACAAACAATTTAATAAATGAATTGTGAAAATACAAAGCAAATTGTTATTTTAAGAAGGAAAAATATTACGATCTTAATATTCCAATAAAAAAAAGCATGTTTTATTTGTCTAGATGCATTATGATTGCCTATGTGATATTATATTTAATGTTATCATCAAAAGAGATTTTTTTTTTGTTGCTAAAACTACATATTATTTGGCAGATTAAACCCATAATCATAATCCAAAAAATTAAATCCAAATTTTAGTCAACTTTTAAGCAATATTTTAGTTTACACAGCATTACTTTTGATATAGTTTTTATATGATTTTCATTTTACACATGTCATAGCACATAATATCTGTTCCATGACTCGAAGAGAATTGTAATAATTTATGCACTAAAATGAACCCAAAGAAATTAAATTTCTCATTATTTTTAACTAGCGAGTTAAAGCAAATTAAATTAGTGCTAAAGCTGATCATGACTATTTTTAAAAAAATAAAATAAAATAACTTATATAATTCTTAATAGATCAATCAATTTTATTTAATATTTTTATAATTAATTAATTTTATTTCTTGTCATATGTATATATCTCAAAAAAAATTCTATATTTTTTATAAAAAATTTGAAAAAATGAATATTACCAAAACTACTGACGAAAGAGAATAGATTCAAGTATAAATGTTCTAAGTTAGGTTCCTATAGAACATTAATGGCCACTTTATAATAAGATTAAAATTAAAAGATATTTTTTATTAAAAATTATGAATAATATAAAAAAAATAATTATCATATTAAAATATGTAAAAAATGTGTATAAATTAATTATTATTTTGATATGCATATAGAATGTAAAATAAAATTATTTTTTATTTTAAATTATGTGTATGATGTGAAATATAATTAATTTTTAATATTATATTTTATATATTATGTGATGTAATTAGTTAAAATTTATGAGCTATAATATATAACTTATTATATATATATATATATATATATATATATATATATTATCTATATTATAATACTAAAAATGGTGTAGTTATAAATATTGAGTTGAGATAAAGCTGTTTTAAGATTTCAAAAAATCGAACCGAATTCAAATCAAATTAACCACTGGAGTTTCGAGCGAAATTTGCAGATTCACCAATGGAAATCAATTAAAATCAGAATTAAGAAAATTACCAGGTTCACCGGCCTCCGTGAAGTTCTTGAAGACCTGTGCCTCCGGCGAGTTTGCCGGCAGGTTCAGCAGCTCTGCAACCAGCACAAACACTAAACTTAATCACAGATCGAGATTTTTTGAACTGAATTATAGGTTGAACCGATCAATTAATCGGCTAATAGCCTTTATCAGTTCAATCTAACTGCATGTTCAGATACATTTAATAAATAAATCTAACTCCAAAGTTCTCACAAATAATGAGAACATACGAAATTCAATCATCGTTTGCAGTGGTTTAAACCGCTACAATCGATTGTGATTTAACATCTACGGTGCTTAAAATCATCACCGAAGAGTTCAAATCTGGTATAGATTGGGAACAACTACAGTGATTTGAATCGACACTGATGCGATCTAATCGATTTCATCAGTTTATCCAGTTAAATCAACCAGGCGGTCGACCTAGCTCTGAGAACAGAGAGAGAGAGAGGAAGGGTTAAGAAATTAGAACCAGGGCAGCGGGAGATGTTGGCGGCGGCGTGGCAGGAATCAGGGAGGGAGAGGGCGCGGGTGAGATTGATGGCGATGCCGAGATCGGGATCGTTCCTGTCTCTGATGAGGAGGCAGAGGCACTTGGGGCTCTTCGCCAGAACCTCCTTCAGCCCGGAGCAGCAATCCGGCGTCGGCGCGGCAGCGCTCCCCTGAACGTACACCAGGCAGGTCGCCAGCCCCACCAGCTGGTTCGCGCACTCCTGCTTGTCCTTCGCCAGGTCCGATCTCGCAGCCGGCGCCGCCATAAGCAACGCCACGGCCACCGCCATCGCCGCCGCAGCCGCCGGTGAAGCCATTGCTGGTTGGAAGGTTTGAAGGGTGCGGAAGGGTTGGATTTGTAATTATAAGGCGTGCGAAAGGCGAGTGATCAGTGAGGATGGGGGACAGTCCCGGCTGAAGTGCTGGTGTTGTGGGCCCCACATGATCACGCCAGTGGGTGAGAATTTGGGTGCGGTGGTCGGGCTTGCCAGGTGGTCGAGTTTATATCTCACCTCCAAAATATATCTGAGGGTAAATTGCATCTAGGTCCTGAGGTTAGAAGCTCACTGAAAGTTAGTCCCACTTTTTTTAGAAACTTAAATTTAGGTCTCCATAGTTGTAAACATATTCTGGTTTGGTCCTAACTGTCACATCCTAGCATGAATCTCTTAGTAATACTTAAAAAATTCAAATTAGTGCATGAAATTTTCAAAATATACGAAGCTGGAATATAATTGAAATACAAATATAGATATTTATATTACGAGTACATGCAAATCATGGTCTCCTGAAATCTTATTATAAACATGCTAAATTAAAGTATAAATAGTTAAATGATAACTGAGAGCTAAAGTACGTTACCAAGTTCTGGGCGAGTCCATTCTATCCTTTTTTTTTAATTATGATTGAGATCATCCAACAAATGGACTAGCTGATGGCAGTTTAAATACATATAACAAAAAACATAGTCGTATAAATAATTCGATCGACACAAAAAGGTATATTATATTAATTTAAAATAATATATTTTTTTTAAATTATACTAAGAGTATAAATCAGTTTTTCATAATAGATTAGCAGCTAAATAGAACTTATATAAAAGCAGCATAATTAGTTTGGACAAACCTCTCAATAACGTTGAGGCCTCTGAAGTCTTGACTTTTAAAAAATAAAATTCTGGCACAGAATATCGTAAATTTTCATAAAAGCTGTAAAAAATTACTAAAATTGATAGTCAAATACTGCTTCAAAGAGTTAATTATTATTCACACTAAAAGAGACAAAGAATACATTTAATTAAATAATAGTTTATTTATTAAATTAGATTTGAGAGAAAACTATAAAAATTAGGAGACTTAGATGTAATTATTTATTAAAAATTATATTTATTAAATGCTACAGGTATTAAGAATTATTAATATGAAAAAAAATTTATTTGATTTACCTTTTAGCATATTTATATAAATATTCAATACAGATTATGAAATAAGTTGTAAGATAAATTTATGAAAATTATAATTATAAATTTTAATTTATAATATTTATATGAAATTCAATATCATTCTGGTGTGTTTTTAAATTTATAAATTTTTAGTTTAATAAAACATTTAATATATTTACATATTTATTGAGTACAACTAATACAAAGTGATAGAGAATATTTTATACTAGAAAAATTATAATTAGGGATTTGTAATTTATTTCTTACTTTCAACTACGTTATAAGGGACAGAATAATTGCAACCAAATTTCTAATTAATTTTCAATGAAATAAATGATGAGTTGTTGAAAAATTATTTGTTAATCAAAGTTACAATCAAGAGTATTAAGAAAAATTATAATTAAAGATTCAAAGAAATAAAAATTCTTTTTTAGTCCAGAATTTTATTGCGAATATCACATTAATTAAGATTTAATTAGTAATTTTTTATAGTTATATTGTAAGATTATTCTTAATTATTAATTATTAACTTTTTAAAGTATAATTTTAAATTTTTAGAGCATAAAAAGCAAGAGACGAGAGAAATTAATTTTTTATTTTTATTATTTATTTTTAAAAAGTGAGAACATATGTGTACAATAGTCCTTTAAAATATATAAACGATTCAAACTAATTAAATAATGATCAAATTTTATAGTCTTTATTAAAAAAGACTAACAGAAAAGACGAGATTCTAAAAGAGAAACTTAAATTGCAACTCTATTATATTTGTATATATTTAAACTCATATATATTTTCTACTATCTTAAATATTGTGCACCTCATATATAGAAAAAATGTGATAAAAGGTGATATACGTATTAAGTTTAAAAGGTGATGTATAAGAAAATGCCACTAATGAAATTAAACTAGGAAAAAAAGAAATAAAAAAATTACATTAATCTTAATTAAAACCATTAGCATATAGAAGAAAAAAGTTAAATGGATCACATTGAAATAAATTTAATACCTCAGGTACCCGGATGTATTTTACCCTATTTAGAAGTGCAATATTATTTTTATTAACCTATAAAATACAATATTATATATATATATATATACATATATTTTTAGCATTATTATTTTATCGCAAATTCATGTTATCATTTCTGTGCAATACGTCATCAGTGGGCCCACAGAAAGCGATCCAGAGAGCCCACTTAGAGCATGGGCCTGGCCCACCTAAAGTTGATATTATTAATGAGAAACAATGCTTTGTCGCTAATAAGACTGGTTCCGGTTCGACTCCACCGGATTTGGTTCAGGCAGGTCGGGAACCAGTCAGACCGGTCGGGCTCCAGCAGATCTGGTTCCGGGTTAGGCTCCACCATTTTTTGAACAGCTGCAGATTTGGAGCGGTTCAGGCTATCAATTATTATTGGTTTTCAATACGATTTTTATCATTATTTATATTTTAATTTCTTAAATAAACAAATTGAAAATAATTGCTTTAATGTGGATCGATGAACACTGAAAAAATCTGGAAATAAAAGGTAGTTTAAAAATTACAACAAGACAAATTTAAATATTAAAAATTAAATCCTGATTTATAAATCTTAAGCTTTAAACTATACATCAAATATCGTTTTATTTTTTAGATTAGCTATACATAATAGAATAAAATTCATAAAAATATATCAGTAATTTAATTTATAATTTTTTCTAAAATTGTCAAATGAAATACATAATTTTATATATTTTTGATGTGATATACATAATATTTCATCTTTATTGATGAAACACATAATTTTTTATAATTAACGTGTATTCCACGTAAATCTCCTAAACTAATTATCCTAATTTAAAAGAATTTTATTTAGCATGGCCTATTCAGAAACAAAACCTATCTAGGTTCAATTTTGGTTCGAAATCATCCCAGGTCGAGTTCCGCCAGATTAGATTGGCTCTGGACTGGACTCGACTCGGCTTTTGTTTCAGAGGAACGAGTCCAAAGTGATTCTAGGAATTGGTGCTGGTACGGCTAGTCCCCTTTTGGACGATTTCAGACTGGACTAGATTGAATCAGAACCAATAGAACCGATCTATATTTACTTGTTTCGCGTTCCGAATTGGTTATATGGAAACTGGTTTATAAATTTTAGATAAAAAAAATTTATTTTATAAGTTAATAGGAAAGAAATTTAATTTAATATACAAAAATATATAAAATGTGAAATCATATTAAATGTGAAATAAAGTTAATTTTTATAGTTAAAATTTGTGTTCGGTCAAAAAAAATATTTTAACTAAAAGAGCCCTAAGTTATAAAAAGCTTGCAATATTAAATCATATAAATGATAAATGGGTCTATTACTGAGGTCCATGAATGACCCTATTTCACATATGTAGTACTAATATAGAAGCAACACTAATTTCCAGTGACTAAATTGAAATTTTCATGTACGTCCACCAGAGCTGTGCAATAAGTAGGCTGGCTGCATGGCCCGTCCCTCCCACCATGTAACTGGCACTGCTGCTTGGGGCTACGAGGCTTGTAGCATTTGAAGTTGTTTTTGCTGCAATTTTATAAGATTTTTCATTACATCAACAAAATCATTCGTATTGGTCCCTCACGTCTTAGAGTCTTTGCATACTGATCCACAAATTTAGAGTCGAGGGATCAAATCGCAATAGTTTGTAAAATTCAAGAACTTAAATTTTACTATTGAAAATTTATGGACCAGCTTGACAAATCTCCCTAAGACCTTAGGGACTTATGCATTACGGTTTAAAATTTACATATCAGTATGTATAAAATCTTAGAATCTCGAGGACCTAAATGCAATTTATCATGAGATAAATTCCAAATTGAAGAAAAATAATCCTAGGGTTGTATTTAGATCTAAATGCAATTGGCAAGTTTCTAGATGGATGCAAAGTTGAAATAATCAAATTTGAATATTTTGGGATGAGTTCGGAGCATTATATAATTATTCGAGAAAATTGATGGTAAAATTTAATTTCATTGTTACAGTATAACTAATTATAATATTTCAGGCCATTGAGTTGATGAATCTAATTTTTTTAGTTTTGTATGATTTATTTTCTATTAAATATGGGATATTAGTTGGATAGAAGTTAATTGAATTTAAAATTAACTAAGATAGAATTTCAAAATAAAATAATGGACAGTTCAAAAAATTAATAATTATGGTTTTTGGGGTAGGTAAATAAATAAATGCAGACGTTAACGCCTTTAATTCATTCAAAAATTGGCAATTTGATTTTAAGCTGGAAAAAATTTGGGGTATTTGAATTTTAGTCTATAAATTTTAAAATTTTATTTTTAAGTCCTCGTAAAAGTAATATGGACTATTAAATTTGAGAGAGAAAAGCATTTCAATGTTCAGAAAATTACTAAAATGTCCTAATTAATTTTTTTTAATAATTCAATTTGTTGAGACCAAGCTCTATGGGCATTCAAAACCAATTCAGGGGTAAGATAGGAATTTCAATGCTACAAGTGTTCCAAAATGAATATTTGTGGACTGATGTACAAAAAATTTAGAATCTCAGAGATCTGTGAGTAATTAATCCTAATTTTTATTTAGTTGGTGACAGGTGACTTCTGGACCTGAAATAAATGAGCCATTAATTTGTGATCAATTCAGTACTTTTTTTTACAACTTTCCTAAATGTTTTTTATATTACATTTCTGACTATTAAGAATTGCATACATAATTTTCAAGTACAAAAAAATATAGCTGTTATAGTGCTATTGAAAAATTTCAGAGCACTTTGACTTAGGTAGAATAATCATATAAATGTGAGACTGGGCTGTAATTAGTTCAGTTAGCCCCATTACTGCTGTTCCAGCTGGAGTAACGTTGTTTTTTTTTTTGAATTTTTTTTCTCTTAAATTGAATTTTTTTTATAGAGTTAAATTGAATCATTGTATTAAAATTTAGTACTATAAATATTTTATGAGTAATTTAGGAAAATTGAAATATTGCAAGGGGCCTCCAAACAAGGATATATGTCTAACAGCCAAAGTAAAAGCCCAGTTAGAGGAGGCCCATGTTGGGCCTTTTATGGGCCCAAATTCTTAAGTGGGCATATGGTTCTACATTAATTATGAATCTGTGTTACTTCTCCGTATTATTTCAAGAAATTAATTTTTTTTAATGACATATTATTTAGTACAAGAATTAAAAAAAAAGGCAACTTTAAAATTTTATTTAAATATTACACAAACTTAATTAATATTTAAATGTAACAGATATGAGTATTTTATATTAAATGCAATTTATTAAACTAAATAAATAATAATTTAAAATATTTAGGTAATACAAATATTTAGAGAGCATTGATCTAAAAGAAAGCTAAAGGAGTATGATAGAAAGATTAGAGAGAGAAAATTATTATATTTAAACTAGAGAAAAAATTGATAAATTATGATTTTAGATTTTAATCATTAGATTATTTAATAAATTAATTAAATTTATCAATTTACTTGTAGACATCATAATATTGAAATAATTTGATACGAGATTTATGAGAGATTTACAATGTGAAACTATATATTCAAAGTTATTTCACAAATAAATAATATATTTATTCATTAATTCATTGATAAAACAATAATGTGATTTAAAAAAAAAAATTCTATACGTACCTCTGCCGCTCTCTATGATCTGCTCCTCCAGCTCGTAGAACTCCTTCGCCGCCGGCGATCCCGGCGGCAGCTTCAGCAACCCTGCATAATAACACATGTTACTATTTTTTTTATAAAAATTATTAGGGTAAACTGCACTTAGGTTCTTGAATTTAAGATTTAATAATCTATATTTTTAAAATTATAACATCGGGGTTCTTGAGTTTTTAATAAATTATCAAATTAGTACTTTTTTATTTTTTATTATTAAAATTTTTTAAAATTACCATTATACTTCTCCCCCTCTTCTCCTCTCAATCCCCACGCACAGGAGAGAGGGGATATATTAGTAATTTTAAAAAAAATTAATAATAAAAAATAAAATCTTTTGATAATTTATTAAAAACTCACGGACCCAATATTATAATTTAAAAAAAGTGAATCTGTGCGATATTAAGCTTTAAATTCAAGGACCTAGGTGTTATTACCCAAATTATTATCATTGTTATTATTATTATTATTAGATTTAATTACATTTCTACTACTTCTCTGATTGACTTTTCATTTTACATAGATTCAAAAAATTTAAAATATTTATCTTAGATGATATTTAGTTTAATGTTATCTTTATCTATGTTATATTATTTAAAAAAAAATTATTTAATTTAATAATATTTTTAAATAATTTTATAAAAATTTATAAAAATATTACTTAAAAAATAACATCTAAATATTATGATATTTAGATAACATAATATAAAATCAAGTTAACATCGAATCAAATTCTCTAGTAGCCTCTTTTCCTTAGGAGTAGTAATTATATGTGTATCCTAATTCATGAATTTCATCATTTAACTATTAAATAAATGTTTAAATATGTAAATTTAATTATAAAAACTGGCATTCTGCAATTTTATCCTCCATCGAGTACATGGTATGTATGTTAGCCATTAAATTTAAGGTAATACATAAATAATTTCATTGGTATTAACAAGAGATCCACTAGATCTTATTAGTAGTTTTTATTAATTTTAAAACTACCTCAACATCTGAGATAAATATAATATTTAACTTGATCTAATAATTAGAAAAAAAATGTTCTTTATTTGTTACATTTGTTAATATCAAATTGTTTATTTATACGTTATCTTAAATTAGCGTACTAATTTCATTAATGTAAAAACTAGCGAGATATAGTTACAAATAGGCTCAAATTAGAAGAACCTACTTGCTATTAACTTTTATTATTATTATTATTAGAGTAAATTACATCTAAGCTCTTGAAATTGGTAAGGCATTGCAAATTAATTCCAACTTTTAGGAAATCCCAATTTTAGTCCATGAGATTATAAAAGTACTGCAATTTTAATCTTTTTTTAAAAAAATCTTACCTTTTTTTGCTGTTTTTTGTGATAAAAAGTATGAAATTTAATCATATTTTAATTAATTTGCACATTTTACTCATATTAAATTTTAAGTATGAAATTTAATTTTTTTTTATTTTCTCTCCTCTAAAAATTTTAATATTTTAAAATTATATTCTAAAATACTAAAAAATTAATATTTGATAATATAATGGAAATTAATTATTATTATTATTATTATATCTTAATTGGGACAAAACAACGGTGCTTTTGCAATTTTAGGATCCAAATCTAGATTTTAAAAAGTTGGGGCTAATTTGTAGCGCTTTTCCTATCAGAGGAGTCTGGATGCAATTTACCCTTATTATTATTTTTATTATTATTATTATTATTATTATTATTATTATTATTATTATTATTATTATTATTATTATTATTATTATTATTATTACGTGGGCAATCGGAGATGTTGGCGGCGACGTTGCAAAAGGCAGGCATTGTGACAGCACGCGTGACGTTGAGCTTCAAGCCGAGCTGCGGGTCGTTCCGATCTCTTATCAGCACGCAGACGCATTTGTAGCTCTTCGCCACCACCGCCTTCACGCCACCGCAGCAGTCCGGCGACGGCGCGCTAGCCGAGCCTCCGACGAACCCCAGGCACGGGAGGAGGGCCGTTAGCTGCTCCGTGCACTCGGCCTGGTCGGCCGCGACGTCCCCTCGAGCCACTCGGATCGGCGGCGCTGCCGCCGCCAGAACCACCAGAATCAGCGCCGCTGGCTTCGCCGGGAAGCGCGAAGTGGCGGTGGCGGCGGACATCGTCGGCGTCATCTCTCTGTGGGGTTCTCTAGCTCGAGGTTTCTTTCAATTTATAAACTACGGAGAATGGAAGGGCGAAATGAGCGGGGGGGGGGGGGGGGGCGGGGGGGGAGAGTTTGACTCAAAGATCATTCAAATCAATATTTAGTTCAAATTGGTCAGTTTAACTCGAATTTATTTTTTTTTTATAGCAAAAATTAATTTATTTGTACATAAAATATATGGTAATTATAATTAGAATATCTGTTTAGTGATCTTGCATTTATAATTAATTAAATTTCAAATCTAACAAAGAAAATAAAAAAAAAATAATTCGTAAAAAACTTGAGTTGACTCGATTAAGATTCGAGTCAATTTGAAATTGAAATAAGCCAGTTCAAATTCGAAATTGAATTAAAATAAGTCGAGTTCAAGTGGTGCCCAATTGGCTAGGCTTGTATTGTTCTCAACTTTAGCAGAGGGGCACAGGAATAAATCGTCCCACATCAGAAAGGAAAGGAAATTCTAAGCTGTATAAGTAGATAACGTGATTTCAAATAAAAAAAAGTATTTTTTTGAGAAAAAAACTGTGAGGTTAATGATAAAAAAACTCTGCTTGTGCTCGAGTAGCACTGGGATGAGTAACCTCCTAAGAAGTGCTCAAGTCACACATTTTTTTTAAAACTAAAGCAGATAATATATACCTCTATAATAGGATCATAGAATATTACATATATATTTTAAAAAGTTGTTATATATAATTATTAATTTCTCGTATCTCTTTATTTCTCTACTAAAAGAATTTAAATTTGAAAAATAGAAATATTAATATTTTTAAATTATATTTTAAAAAATTACAAAATTAATGATTGGAAGATAAAAAATTTAATAATTTTGTCTTATTTGAGATTAAGAGGCGGCTCTTTTACAACCTCAGAGATTCAAATCATAATATTAAAAAAGTTGAGACCATCTGTCAATACTCTTCCAATCTTAAGGATTGGAGTACAATTTGCCCTAAAAAACTAATTATTTGTGATTTATTATGATTTTTATTTTGAGTAAATATTAAAACTAAATCAAGTTTAACTATCAATTGCATTTCTTAAGTAAAATACTTATTTTGCATTTTATAGTGATATGTTAGGTATAACATTATAAATTAAAGGCATTTTTACATACATGACATAAAATTTATACGAAATTACGTATTTCACCATCAATTTATAAATATTACCACTATCACACCATATTCATTTAAATTTTACACATTTCACATATTCACATATTTCATATACTTTATAATATTATATATAAATTAAAATGCATCAATTCATTAATATTTAAATTCTATATATATTTTTATTTTTTACTGTAAACACATCAATTTTCTTACTTCAATTAAAAATTATAGCCACGTGGATTTAAATTCGGCACCCTAATTGGAAATTTTAAATAGGATAAATAAATTAAAATACATAAATTCATAAATATTTAAATGATTATTTATATAAATTAATTTTATATAGTATTTAATTAATATATTAATAATATAGTTAAGATCAAGGCCAATTTAAAAAATGTGGAAGTTCACCATCAAAAGAATATGGTGTGAAATATGTGAAATGCGTAAAATTTAAATGAATATGGTGTGACAGTGGTAATTTTATGAATTGATGGTGAAATGCGTAATTTCGTGTAAATTTCATATCCTGTATGTAAAAACCCTTAAATTAAATTACTTCTAGGCCCTAAAGTTTGAAAGATTTTGTATATTAATCTCAATTTTTTAATAACTTTAATTTGCACTCCTGTGCTTACAAAATTTTGCAATTTTGATCTCAATTATGACACAATTGCTATTTTTACATAAATTTGTTATAAATTTTTTTAATTTGTTAACTTCAAAGACCTTTTAGAATATAATTTTAAAATATTAATATTTTTTTTGTAATTTTAAAATTTTCATTGAAAGATAGTAAGAAATAAGAAAAATTAAATTCTAGATTTTTATTAAATTTTTAAGAAACAATGAGAATAGATGAGTAAATACATAAACGATTCAAATTAATCAAAAATAATCAAATTTCATTTTTTAAAAAAAATAACAAAAAAATGAGTTTCTATTAAAATTATAGCACTTTTACAATTTTAGAAAAAAAAATTAAAGCTTTTTTTCAAAATTAAGATTAATTTAAAATTTCCTTTTAGCTGGAGCAGCTCGAATGCAATTTTTATGTGTATACATATAGTTTGATCTCTTGAATTTATAACTTCTACAATATATCTTACATTTCATACGATGAATAATATAATAAAAAAAAATAAATAAAGCTAAATTTTTTCTTTGAATTCAAAAAAATACTAATTTTCATGCACAAGATTAAGGCGATTTAAACATTAAATCTACCTGAAATAATATATACATATATATATATATTATATATAATATAATATATATATATATAATATATATAAATTGTACTATATAGTCATATATGATATATTAAATTGGCAGATTATCGATCTCAAATCACAAGAACATCAAAAATTGAGTTTTTTTTTTGATAAAAAAAATTGAGTTTTTTTTTTGATAAAAAAATCGAACAAATTTTGAATCTAATAAATTAAAACAATTATTGCGTGATGTGCTGGAGATTTCATAATTGAATAAAAAGCATGCCATTGCTATTACTACATTTAACAGTCACACAAGAGAAACACGTGCTTAAAAGATGCATGGCAGTACAATTTTCACATGATCTAATTAATCTTTTGAAAGAAAATATATATATATTTTTTATATAGTACACTAATTACTAATATAGAATAAATGGGCAGTTTCATTCGAGGCCCTCAGGTAGACTTTGATTTCATATAGGTTATAAAAATAAAAATATATTATCTGAATAATTGAGTCTCTCTTGTCCAAAATGATTTTTTATAAATCCTTTTTGATTAATTCGATTAAGTTGTTATTTAAAAAAAAGGGATATTTACGTATATGTCAAAAAATTTTGAATATAACTTGTGTATGCTATCTTCTTCATAAATTTTGAATTATAGGGTGGGCAAGTATTTGAAAAAGAGAGTAATTTTCAAAATTTTATGCGGCATATATGTAAAAGCTTCTTTAAAAAAATTAAAAGTACTCATTTAGGTATTTTTAATTATATTATAATCGCAACTTTTCTTTTTCTTCTTTATATTCTAACATGTAATGGCAATCTTTAATATTTAAATACAATTTTTAATGGAACTCATTAAAAAAAAATCGACATGAAAAAATCGGCAAGTATTAGAGGAAGATACATATGCTAGTTATTTTTCAAAAAAAAAGTTGCTAAAATGTTAAAGGAATTTTATATTTGAAAATTGAGATAAAATGCATATATACAATTCGATCAAAACGAACGAACTAATATAAAATGATCTCATAAGCATGAAAGCCAAATGTAATTTTCCCATTTTGTTTTCGTAATTTATATTTAGTTTAAAATGCAAATTTTAGTGTATTTCATTTGAGTAATTAAAAAATATTTTGAATTTAAGTCAACGTGCATGCCAGACTTTACGTGCTATAATAAACACGTGCATGGCGTGGTCTCAATTTTGGCCACCAAAATTCACAACCGTTCCGATGGAGACCAATGAACGGACCAGATGTCAGTTCCCATTTATTGCTCTACTTAAAAAAGGAAAATTTTCACAAAAAAATTGTTACAGTAAATTTATAATTTAATATGGGAATATTACAGTCAGGTCCCTGAGCTTAACGATTAATAACACACAGATCCAAGTTTTTAAAATTATAACAACAGGGTATCTGAGTTTTAATAAATTATCAAATGAGTATTTTTTTTAAACTTTTTATTATTATTATTTTTTAAAATTACTATTATGCCCCCCAGCCCCTCTCTTTGCTCTCGATCCCCGCGCACGGCCGCGCGGCGTGTGCGACTCACAGACAGCCGCGCGGCTGCCGATGGGTGTGCGCAGGGATCAGGAGGAGAGAGAAAGGCGGGGAGAAGAGAGAGAGGCTGAGAGGTATAATGTTAATTTAAAAAAAAATTTAATAATAAAAAAATTTAAAAAAAATCTATTTGATAATTTATTAAAACTCAAGGACTCCAATGTTATAATTTTAAAAACATAGACCTGTGCGTTATTAAGTGTCAAACTCAAAGACCTAAGTATAATTATCCCTTTTATATTACATATTAATATTTAATAAACTATACTATATATACCATAAATTATTAAAAATATTATGTTAAACATATTATAATTGTGATATGAAAATTATTTGCATATATTATTTTGTAATATATAGAATGTAATTTATTTAATATGCATATACATATATATATATATATATAATGATAAATTTATTGTGAAATATAAATAATTATCTGTAACTAAAAGGTAATTTAACCAGCATTATAATCTCCACCATCTGAAGAGATCCTAGGGATGCAAAGCAACCAACAATGTTGTCAAAAAAAAATAAAAAAATTATGATTTAAATAGTTTGCTAAGTTTATGACAAATACATACTTTATCTACTTTAGATATTAAGTTTATACCCATTGATTGATATAAAAAAAAAATTATAACCATTGATTCGCAATTTTGTGAAACAACTCAAGGACTTTGATCTGTTTATTGTAAATAATATGTTCTTCAACCAAGAGTAAATGCTAAGACGACTAGACGCAAAAAGAGATAAGAAAAGCGAGTAAACAAAAATTGAAATATGGGAAAAACTATTGAAAGACGGCTATCAAACAAGGATAGCCACTTATCAAAGTCGGTCATCACTTTAGGAATGCATTCGATCAAATCCTACCCAATAAAGAGAATGTTTTTGACCGAGCTAACGGTGAAATCTTGCCAATTTTGTTCTATAGCTTTTGGTTTCGGTACGATTTAAATTAATGCACGTAAATTAGAATAAAAGAAAAGGGCATTTACATATATACCGCTCTGTTCACCGAAACACGACTTGATACAGGCCATGCTTTGTTTTTAGGAAAAACGACGTCCATCAACGTAATTCTCCTAATCCATTGCTTTTCGATTAGATGACCGGCTCCAATTTGAAACAATTCAATGCAAGATGTTCGAATCGAATCAAAATTTATCTTGAGCCTGCCCAGAAAGAGAAAGAAAGGTTGGCAAAATAATCAATAATTAAAGTTCAATATTTAAAAATAATTAAAAATTTTATTGATATAATTAATATAACTCAAAAATCCTTATATTAAAAATTTTGAAACATGAACCAGCTTGATATTGTATCTCAACCTCAGGACCTAGATGTAATTTACCCAAGCACAAATATAGTTGCTTCAAAATAATTCAAAATGACAATAAAGTTTGTTGGTTAGCCCCAGCACCATATATTAGTATTTCAAGTACATGTTTAAAAGGGTAAATTACACTTAAATCCTTGAATTTAAAATATAATAATATTCAAATCTATATTTTCAAAATTTTAACATTCTAAATTTTTTAAAAATTATTATTATTAAATTTTTTTTAAAAATTATAAAATTATTATCTAAATATCATGACATTTAAATAACACAACGTGATATCAAAATAATATTTGAATCAAACGCTCTCTAAAATTAATTGATGCTAATAGACCATAACTCGATAATTACCCAATTAAGACCATTGAAACACGAGTTCCAATTTTGCAATTGCACCACATCGCTATTGTGGGTCCCATGGGCATTTTGCTCCACCAAACAACGCCAACATTCAATAATGCTAAGTACAAATATAAAAGCATTAAATACAAATAATAAATGCTAACTAACAATTGTATATTAGTTATGAAAAATATAACAACAATAAGCTTAGAACTATATTATTAATGTTTAATACTATAAAATCTATATTATTAATATACAATTTAAATTTTATTTTTTTACATATTCAACACTATCATCTTTATACTTTTTTTATATCAATAATTATTATTATTATAATTCTCACACTAACTAGTATTTATTATATATAACTCATACTTATATAATATAATTTATACTTGACATTTTTTTAATTTTACTTGGCACCACACAATTTGTACTTAACATTATACATACTATATTTAACATTTTTACAAACAAATACAACCTTTAATATTATATAATCAATATATAGCATTTTTATAATTATATTTAGTATTATATTTATTTAATATACTATGCAGCTCTACAAGCATCATGGGCCCCACAATAGCGATATGACAATGTAATTAGCCATCGAAATTACAACGTAGCACGCAGCCCAAACACAATAATTTCTCCTGCACCACAATGAAAGCGGCTCATGACTAATACTTAACTTGTATTCTTTTCATCTTATTTATGTATTCCCATTTATGTAATCCTTGCAAACTTCTTCGTTTCGTAGTTCATCCAGTCACTCTTTTGGAGGATATCATCCGAACCACATAAATTCGACGTACATTTCTTTAGTTTTTGATTTGTTTAAGATCTAAGCATTGAAGTACATCGAGCAACCCAACCTCCTACAATTTATGACCAAAAATGCCGAAAAAATGTTATTAACCGACATAATTTCCAACACCAAGATTATCAACAAAACATTACTCATTTTTGACAGATTCAACTATGATAGATCGTCGTTAATCATTGCAAAGAAAAAACTTTGCAATCTTAATAACTGACCAGTAAATTAATCAATTATAGTTATGAGTTTTAATCCATTGGATCATCGAATAAATTGCAGCTCAAAACTATAATTAGGTACTCTGTAGTAAGAAACTGCAGGGACAAACATTTATCAGTAAAATTTGTTAAGTTCAACTGTTAATTACTTGATATTACTTGTAGGCCCTCTAGAGTCATCTGAAGGCTGCCAAATATGTAGTAGATGAATGAACTCCAAAGTATAATAGAAGGCAGCAATGGTAAAGGGCTTAAATTCAAGGTCTAAAAAGCGCGATTGTACCAGCCAATTTGACCGCAAATCGATCAGCCAGTCGGTCCAGCCGGTGAAACGGTGGTTCGGTGTTGTGAGCTCAAAATAAAGACTTCTTACACCTCATGATTCCTTTGTCACAGCAGTTTTGCAAGATTGCAGCAGATATAGTGGAAAATAATATGGAATGAATGCAGCCATTAACAAACAAAGCAAACCTGCAATTCCCACCCACCAAGCTCTATGTGGGATCCCAATCAGCAACTCCTCGCAAACTGGGAAGATTTTTATAAGCTCATCACTAAAAAATTGCATAAGAACTACATAATAACATCATGGCAGAAATATAAAATGAAAAAAATAAAGTTCTGCAAACAAAATACTGGGTAAATGTAGATGAGTGTGCAGATTTTTGTAAGAAAATCTTCAATCATGTTCCTAAATCAAGACAGATGATACAACAGGTACCACTTGCATGTGTCTCTCCACAAATCTAATTGGCTTGCTATTTCTTCTAGATTACAATGAATCTTCATTCAGAATTGATGTAGTCATCCATGGCCCATATTGATGTCATTGATACCATCTCCTCCCCCACAAATAGACAACTTATGTATTTGTGTATAAGTAGAAGCATGTGTTTGTTTATTTGTATTTGGGGGAGATTATGTAAGGGAGAAATATTAGTTTCATGTATTTGTATATTGCTGGAGTGTATTTATCGTATAGGTGTAATAGGTCATATGGATTATGTATTGAAGAGAGTTCATCAAGTGAAATCAGCCACTGCGCGGATAGCAGGCCGAACAGCTCACCTCCAGCCGATAACTCTGGCCACTACTAGCTAGATTGTTCACTTGCAATTGGAAAATTTGTCCTTCACAGAAGGGACCAGTTACAGGTCTCTTGGCATGCCTGTCTACTTGACCAGACAGTCCAACTTGACAACTTTCTGAACCATCTCAATAATTCAAATTTGAATTCCACTCATTTCTTCAATGGTTGGAGAGGGTTCCAACCATAGCAGTCTCCAGCACTAGTACCTTTGAAAGGAGCATGCTTTGGTGAAGAATTTTCTTAAGTGTTAAGGACTACATTACACTAGAGGTACTAGTGAATATGGAAGGACCAGATGGATTTTAGGTGATTCTCAGGGGAAGGCAAGTAGTCGAGGCTTCGACGAGGTAGAAGTGCTACTCTCCTTGCTTTCCAAACTTGGTTGGAGCTAACTCACATTTAGATCCCTTATCTCCTTAGGATTTCTTTTTATTTTCACTCGTTTGCTATAATTATCCAATCTGTTAATGTATAACCCATGATCTCTAAGTATGGATAATGTTTATGTGTCAAATTGTTAAAATTTTTGATAATTGTAAATTTTTGTTTTCTAATTATAAGGATTTGTTGGATTCTATAGCATAATATAATTTTACTTTAAAAATCCATGATCACTAGTGTGTTAGGTTGATGATGATGTTTGGTGAGATTTATATTAAGCTCATCTTGATCTTTATACATAAATTCATGAAACATTTGTTAAGATCAATCGTTAATATTCATGACGTTATTTTGCAAATTGCATAGCATTTAGAATAAAAAATGATAGCATGAACCCTCTTTGGAAGGCCGAACCTTAATCTATCTTCCATATAATATACATAGCATTTCTTTCTCAACTTCTCTTCTAAGCTTATTCTAGATCTCTAGGACATTCAGTACTTACGTCCTCCACTTAGTTGGTTACTTAAACCATTCACCCACTAGAAATCATCAAGAATTCCGAGATTCAGAGTTTTTTATTATAAAGTAAGAGACAACATTGAAGGATTCCCAATTCTCTGGCGACAGGTATATAAATTAGGTCTCAATTACACTATGATTTTGGTAAATGATCAGTTCTGATGGACTACGATTTTAGATTGGCTCAAAGTTTTTGAATTCATTGCATGAGCCAGAACATTTTGTGAGTTTTGCAATTTTCCAGCCAATCAAAATCATTAAAACTCATACTAGGAAATATAAGCATAATAGTTACTTGATATGTTTGTTTGCAAAGATTAACTTTAACGAGACTAAAATTAAAATCAGATGAGGATAATTTTTTATTAAAAGTTGTATATGATGTGAAATAAAATTAATTATTATATTAGAATATGTGAGATGTAAAATTAATTAGTTATTATTTTGGTATGTGTAAAGAACATCAAATAAAATTAATTTTTTATTTTAAAATATGTATATGATGTGAAAATGTACATAAAATTTGATAATAAAATTTGTGTATGAAGTGATATATTAACAAGATGTGGCTAAACATCCATAATAGATAATAGTTATTTTGATCTTTCTAGAAAGTAAATCCTTAGATTTGTTCACAGTATCCATTTAAAAAAGGTTTCAACCGATGAACTTACGTAATAACAAAAACAAGGCTAAAGCCTTTTCATTACCTCACCGCATGTAAGTCCTTGATATTAGCCTAGAGAGTGCATATTAAATCATTCAGGGAAATTTTGTTTCACGTTATAGTGATGTTATGCTTTATTATTTGAGGGAGTTTGGTTCAGTGTTATTTAGAGAAAATAATTATTTGGTTTGATAACATGTGTCAATAACCTTGAAAAAAAAATTGAAATTGTCACAAAAAGAATAACATCTAGACATCAAGACTTATAGATAATATGACACAACATCAAATAACAATAAACCAAATGCCCCCTTAGAATAATTAATTGTTTGGTTTCATGACATAGTCAGAAAACATTGAAATTAATTACAAAATTGCACTCTAGGATAACATCTAGATGTCACTCAAAAGTGAAAAGAATTATAAAATTACACTCTAGAATGACATCTAAATGTCACCCAAAATTGGGTGAAAATTAGTTCACTTTAACAATGGTAATACCGAGATGTGAGATAAGATTCTAAGAAAGATGAACATGGGGATAAGAAAAATGAATTAATAGTATTATCAAGTTTTAACACATACAAAATAATAATTTATAAATAACATAAACATGCAAATAATACTGACAATTAGTTAACACTGCCATCTAGACTGAATAAAATAAAAGGACCCTTAAGTATTTTAACAAAGCAGGAAGGAGTAAAGATATGCAGCAAAATACACAAAAAGAACATGCTTACTGATATTAAACAATACAACTTCTTGTTCCTTCCTATTTGGCTGCGCAACAATCCCAGCACGCTCTACAGTTAAAAGCACAAATGCCACATTCTCACTTGAATTCTGCAATAAGCACCAAAAACGAGAAAAACATCAAATACCTTATAACATTGTCATCAATATATACAATGCAAAATCAGAATACTGACCCAACTGCCCCGGTGAAACTGGAACATAATTTTCTCAGTGTTAAGTAGTCTTCTACTAGTGCTCACTTGCCGCTCTACTAAGTTCTTCAAACGAAGAGAAAAACTTGCAGGTATCTGTCACGTAAAAAACAAAGAAAAGGAAAAACTAAGAATGAAAATTTGAAAAGTATCTGGAGTTCATGGGCAAAATAATCTCCTTAGATAATGACATACAGAAGCTGGATACGATATCTTGACTTCATACCAAGAAGATTCTTTAAGACCATGGAGTTCATATATACGCTGACCAATCGTTAGTAGAAGAGTTTCCCTTTCAAGCTCCTCAGCAACATGCAACACCTTCATATCTATACTGAACTTCCAAGAATCAAGATGGAGAAGAATTATTTGGACACTTTACCATTATATACACTTTAAATAGAATAACATGCTTATGAGTCTCTAATTTGAGGTGCATTGCACTTAGGTTTACTTTACATAAAGGTCCATTCATGTGCTTTATCGTTAAATCAACATGGAAGTGTTTATTGTCCTTTAGGGTATCTATGTTTTTGTTATTAAGGGTAATTTAATCACTTAAAAAAATCCTATTCCATTTGCCAGCAATAAAATAGACAATATCCATCTGTTTGGACCATAGGAACAACTTAGGCTCACAAATCCTATATCCTAAACCCTAAACCCTAAAAAGTCACTTTGCAATAGGTTATGTAAACTTGGACACCCAAAGAAACAAAAAATAAACAATAAAAAATATAGGTACTACAACAAACATAACATGGACCAAAGTGCTATGCAAACCAACTTCAAGAACCAATAAGCAATTTACCCTTCTAGATCCTTGTGATTAAGAGAGACACAACTGACTATGAAGCTCTGAAGAATCATAACTAAGCACCACCGTATGCGTTCCATCATGCCTTCGAAGCAATCCTAGTAGTTTTGCAGGATAATTGCCTGATTAAGACAAATCTAGCACTTCTTCATCTTTTTCAATGCAAAATTATTCAACAAAGCACAATCAAAATAAAAAATCCCTCTCATATACTGAATATGTGAAACAACAGATGTAATGAAATTACCAAAAAGTAATCAAGTCTTAACAAATAGACAACAACTAAGTTTTCTTCAAATAAAATAAATAAGAGTCTAATGTAGTGTTTTCTTCTATAAAAAGAAAACAAAATGGAGTTTGATCAGTTGATGTAGTGATTTCTTGGTAATTTATTCAAAAAGCCATAGCCAAAACAGAACCAACATGGAAGGCATGAAAGGTTGAATTATAACTCGAAAACCAAAAAGCAAGTAGATAAAAATATGATATCACAGCCTTCAATCTTCTACCGCACACTTTGCATCTTGATTTCCTCCATGAGAGAGTTTGAACACATTCTTTCCTACTAATGAAGACTTAGGACATGAGATTCACTACAGCTTCCCCAGCATCAAGGTAAATTACATAAATAGCAAGTAATTTAATCTACTGCCACTATCATCTTCAGGGTTGGGTACCTTTTCATACCAGAACATGAAGGCAATGAAACTGCATAATTTCCACAAATAAAGTGGTATTGTAAGCTTCTTGCAAACCCATACCATCTAACTTCATCACCCGTAATAACAAATCAAAGAATTCAACATTACCCTAATTACTACTAAGTTGAGGCAATCCCCTTTGTCAAATAAATTTAGAAAATTCTATGAATTATCTAAGAAATACAACCCTAATAATCACGAAAAGCTCCGGATCACTCAAACTGTAGCTGTTCCAACATCTCTATTAGATCAAGAAGACAATGTTTTTCTTTAACATTTCATCAAACAGTTGAGAAATCAATATTGAAACAAAAACTCATCACAAAAATTCACGGTAGCACTAATTCAATAATTCAGAGCCGTGGTAGCAAAAAATAGATAATTTTCACAGATAAATATAACTCAACAGCAATTCATTCACACAATAATGTCCAGGCCGCACATGTGGGCAAATCAAATAATTCCAATAACAAAAATCACACAAGATCTCACAAAATACTCGAAATATTTGTTAAGTTTTCATAAATACCTAGGACAAAAAATTCAGGAGCACAGCGACAAGTCGTAGCACCAAATCCATCATGCAGACACAAGTGGAACAGCAGATCGAGGGCCTCGCATCATGTGGAGGCGATGGAGACGAGCAAGTGGCTGGTAGCGGCGAGAGGTGGAGATGGACGCGGGATAGAATCGGAGGCTCGCAGCAAAATAGGCCGGCTGGGGTAGGAGGACCGCAGATCAGGAGGGTGGCGGAATTAGTCGACGATCGTCGGAGGTCGGCGAGCCGGCTAGCGGTGGTCGCCTGGGGCGACGGGCCGCTGGCAGCGGTGGCGCAGCGAAGCAGGACGCGATTAGAGCTGCAGGTCAAACGACCGGCGACGGGAGGCCGGCGGCGACCGCCTGACAGGGGCCGCCGACGCTCAGCGGGGCGAGGTGGGCTGCGGGAGCAGTGAACCGAGCCGAGCCGTGAGAGAGTTTGAATTAGGGCTGGAAATTATTAATAGATACCCAAGCTAATAAAAAGCTTGAAATAGGACAATTAATTGGGAAGAACCGAAGAATAACTTAAAAAATTTAAGGGGACATTTAGTTTAATATTATCTTAATAATATATTATATTATTTTAAAAAAATAATTATTTAATAATATGATATTTTTAGATAATTTTTTAAAAAATTATAAAAATTATTATTTAAAAATGACTTGTACATATTACGACATATACATAATATAATATCAAAATAATATTAAACCAAATACTCTCTATGTTATTTAATAATTTTTATTTAAGTTTTAACTCTTCTTTTCATTAATCTAAAATATAAATTTTAAACTCAAATTAATTTTATTTCAGAATTGAGACTAATCCATATTTTTATATAATTTTATTACATTAAAATAATTTAAATTTCAGAAATAAATATAAAAATAAAATCAAATACGAATATTCTAAATGTAAATATCTAAAAGAAAATAGAGTAAATAAAATTAGTCTTTAAAAGATTTTCATTCAAATTAATTGAATAAAAATTCTCAATTTGTGATCTAATCAACTACCAATCACGTTTACTGTCAAATTTGTTGATATAAATCATTCATTCAAATAGATGCCATGTGGTGAGATCTCAGACATCAAATATAAATCCTGTATAAAATAAATCGATAGTTCAATGTCATGTTCCCACCATTTACACATCTAGTTTAGCATGTATCCTACAGCAAAAATAACAGTAGTATATTACTCTGATAAAGTACTAAAGAAAACACAATTGCTCGAACAAAAGCAATGATGTTCGAAAATGAGTAAACAAAATTGGTGGTCAACAATATAGTCAATCGCCAATAAATAAATAAGTAGTTATTATTAATAAAAGGTACTATTATTCTGAAGTGGCTTGCATATTATGTGAAGGTTGGCGAATATCGAACACAACTTCAAATCTTAGTTTTAATCCATTTCAAACTCTCATTCTTGTATTAGACTTGTAATGACATTTTATATTGCTTGGTGCCAACCCTAATTCGAGCTTCGGTTTAGATCCAATTAAAAAATAACTCGAATGTAATATGAGTTAACTTAAAACTAATTAAAAACTTAAATAGTTCAAGGGCTTTTTTTTTCGTGTTGGATTCACCACACTATTGGCCGCTGTTGATGGCCATGCCATATGTCGCTGGCCACCGGGCATTATCTATTGCCATCGCCAACCACCACTATAGATACTCGAGTTAACTTAACTATAATTTAACTATAACAATATTAATAGAGCGTTTACTATTATAATATTAAAGATTATAGGGTAGTGTACGTGTAAATAAATCTTAAACAGTGATTAATATATAAATATAATCTTTCAAAATTATATTAAACAACTGTTTCTAAAATTAATTAGGGTGACAGTAAAAAAATAATTAGAAGTAATAAATTGTTTCATAAATTATTTATAATTTTTTTTGTTGATTAGGAGTAATTAAAAGAATAATAATTGATTATGTGCTATTAATTACATAATAAGAAATAAATGTTATAAGCTTTAAATTATAAGAATTTACCAATATTTTAAAATATTTCAAGTTGACATAGATTGAAATTTTAGGTAAACTGCTAACAAGTCCCTATATCTCATGGTGACTAATGAAATAGTCTACATTTTTTAAACGAGGCATTTAATATTACGTATCTTACGCTATATAATTTATATATGCTCTACATACCCTAGTTAAATAATGTTGAAACCTTAGTTTAGAATTATATTTTGTTAGATTCAAATTTTGCATTTTTTACATTTTTTTTCCAATTTTCATTTATTTTTTTCCCTTCTACTTCTGCGATTCTAAATTTTCTTTCTTTCCCACTACAATGAAAAAAGAGGCACAAGAATCGATATACTTCGACGAGAATTAAGCCAATCGAGTTGCAGCTTAATGCAATGAGATAAAATACGCAAAGTCTTTTATGAAAAAAAGCTGAGGTTAAAAAAATGGCACGAGGGTAATTCAAGCAATAGTTCTTCCCAAAAGTTAGAATAATATTTGAAATAACTAGTAAAAACCAGTTACTACGTATACTAAATTATAAGGACTTTTTGCAAATATCATGAACTATTTTGTAGTCACCTTAAACCATATAGACCTTAAAGTAATTTACCAATTTGAATTTAATTTTAAATAAAATTATATACAACAATTCAAAAGTCAATATCATAAAATATATCATTCAAAGGACCTTGAAAAAATCCAATAGATCAAGTTACCTGCCCAATTGAATTTAAAATTAAAGATTTTTACATAAACATCCTCCACAAAACATAAAATTACAATTGAAAACATTCAAAGGGTCATATCATAAAATACACCCTTCAGAAGTCCTTGGAAAAACCCTAAAACAATAGACATTGATTTACAGGCCGAGCTCGACCCATCTGACATCCCGAGAAAAAGAGGGGGGGAAAAAGTTACTTTTGGATTAACGCAGATGAAAATTTAGAAATTTTAAGCTCAAATCTGAATTTTCATGGCGGAAGAAGAGAAGGATCAGTAACCGCTAGCCTTCCTCCAGTGCCTCATCCATGCCAGGAACCTTTCTCTCTTCCTCGCAGGCCTACCGCTTCTGCCGTAGAGGTAATCCCTCAGTAGAGTTCGCGGAGGAGCTCGGTTCGCGACTCCAGCCCTAATGTTATAGATCTCGCATTCATCTTCAAGCTTGAGGAAGATGTAATGGATCTTTTCCATTTCCAGCTCCAACATGCCGATCCTCTCAGCAATTCTTCGCGTCTTCTCCAGCACTTCCCTTCTTCCGTTGACGGACTTGGAGTATTCTTCGACCTTCGTCGTCAGCTTGATAATGCTGTCGAATAGGTCATTGATGGCTTCCTCCGCCTGTTTCAGATCTGCGTTGACAGAGTGAAGATCTAGACTCTTGTAGCTCATCTTCTTCCCAGATGCTTCCATCTTCCTTCTGAGATCTTGAGCACTGGTATGAAGAGCAAAGAGCTTTTCGGAATAGGAAGAGAGAATATCTATCATCCTCCTGCCCCAATCTTCCTGGGACTCCTTTATCTCCGTCGATGTCGCCAGCTTGTCGACTCCGACCTCTTTCTCGACTACAAGCTCAATATCTTTCATCTCCTCATTGATTCCTGCGGTTTGGTCTTCCCTTCCTGACTCTCGGTGAATGCTGTATTTCAGTTTCAGATCTTCGATTTCTCTTCTTGCAGACTCTAAGTTGGCAGAAGATTCAACCTTTTCTTCATCCAGGTGATTCTTGGTGCCAATTAGCAACTTCTGCAGTGCCTCAAGCTTGGCAATCAGATTCTGCAACTCCAAAATTCCTGCTATTGATGTATAATCTCCTATGCTTGAATGGTAATTTCTCTGTTCCTTAGAGGCTGAAGAATCCTGTAAACATTCTCGGTACCATAATTACATCTATGTATTAAATTCAATAACAGGTACATTTATGTCAAGAATTCAATCAAAAAGGGATACAACTTATCAGTGCATATGAAGTGGATAAAATCTGTTAGAATTTGTTAGTGGATAAAGCCACTACCCAAAGGTACTACCCAAAGGTACTACAACATTGGGTTAGTTGCAGGGGTTACATAGCATTGTTCTTTGTTAAATCTCGTCATCAACCTAAGCTTAAAGTTTGTAGGTTATAATTTAGGAATGATTTGATATTCTTACATAGATCCCTCACACACATTTATTTGCTTTACACTGCAGATTCAAAACATAAAACTTTTTCCTTTTTTTAATACCTTACGCTGGAGATAATTGGAGGTCACTGGGGTTCGAATTTGAGACCTATAGCTCTAATATCATGTGAAATTTCTTGTTATCCACTGACATAAAAGTTTAAACTTATGGTATATGACCAGGAATAGTTTATATTCTTGCAAAATTTAGCTAAAAAATGTATTATGGTAGGTTACAGGATGCCTATTATTAACACTGGAGTGATCTTCCAACATGATGACACCTTCATTTCATCTTTGGTCGAAATTCCTAACCTAAACTTCAATATTTTGGATTCACACCTAAAAAGAGAATATAAAAATGTATTGAATCACCAAAAATTAGTGAAAATTGAAAATCAATGAATTCCTGTAACCAATGTCCATGCTAAATATTTCCAATTAAAAAAAGATTAATTTTCAAAACAACTAATTAAGTACAGCACAAAATTGTTTGATATTCTGAAATTGTGCATAAATTAGCAAGGATAATAGAACTTCAAGCGTTACCTGTTTCCCATGAAGATTTGCTAGTTGAAAAGCATGCTCCTCCACATCTTCAATGGCATTCCCCAGAGAAACAGAAAGAGGCAAATATGCATTAAGGTTGGCTTTTATCTTGCTGTTTTCCTTTTCAACATCACCCAGTTTCTTCTCCAGTTCAACAGCACGTGCACTTCTTTGTGTAATCTCAATATTTAACTCAAGCATCTTTTCTTCAAGCACTGCTACATTAATTGCAAGAACAAACACCTCATTAAACAATTCTGCAATTTCTCCCTCAAATCGATCATGCTCAACCATTTTCTTCTGCAGCTCAGAACAAAGAATTTCTTCCCTCATTCTATGTGCTTCAACTTCGCTGTTACTTTTATCCAATTCAACATTAAACCTTTTATTTTCTTCATAAGCACTAGCAATCTCCTTATCTTTACCGGCACTAATTTTCTCTAATGCCGATATCATCATTTTTGCCTCATCCACTGTCTTATTGGCGACCACAAGTCTTCTACATAATTCAGCACTCTCTTTTTGTTTACATTGAAGCTCATGGTTTGCTTTTGACAGCTGCATGTTTTTCTCCTTCAGTAAATTCTCAGAAATATCAACTTGAGAGAACAATTCTTCACACAAATTCTGGGTGGCGACTAGATCAAATTCAGAAATTGCAATCTTACTTCTCATCCCATCCAGAAATAGAAGGGATTCATTAAGATGCTTATTTTCATTTTCAAATTTCGTCATTTTTGCTTTACTCCGTTTGATCTCTTCATCAAGATCACTCTTTACTGCAAGAAGAGCACAAAATTCATCTGTAGACATGTCTAACTGCAGTGTGCTTTCTGCATATTGGGCTCTATACAACAAGTAAAGATGCTCTATGTTCATAGCTTTTGCAAATATTAGACAATTTTCCTCTTCCAAAGCATTATTTTTGTCCTCCAACTCCCTATATTCCTCTGATAACACTGCCAAGTGACTGTTGAGAGACCCCAGTTCAGCCATTAATGCATTCTCTCTATGTTGTTTGACACACACATAATGTCTGAGCTGTTCATATCTCTGGAAAAGCTCATGCTGCTTGCTCTGCAAAGCAAGCAACTGACTGTTCCTTGTCCCAAGCTCCTGATCTAAAAGAAGGCCTTCCAGTCCAATTTGCTTCAGAATGGTGCAGTAAATGGAAATCTCCATGCAAAGAAGTTGATTTTCGTCATTTACATTAGAAATGAAGGCCAGAAGACTCTTAACCTCATTCAGTATGCTTTTCAGATTGACAACATCACTTGTATCTGTATTCATTAACTCATTACTGATACTAAGCGAATTCAGTAAAAGATTAATACCATCCCTGATATTGGCATTATGCTTTGCTGACAAAGCGATCTTCTCCTTTTGGATGAGATCTCTACCTTCTAGCTCTATGATTTGTTCATTAAGACATCTAGAAGCCACTACATGCTTCTGGCACTCCTGCAAAAGAATGAAATTCTTCTGTTCAACTTCAGACAAGCATCTCTGCAGGATGAAAGTCTCGAGCATAGAGTCCATGGTTCTTTGCTCTTCTTCATGCACTCTATTTTGTAGAGCTTTTCTTTCTTCTTGTAGAAGCAGGACTTGGTTATCTAATGAAGCCTTCTGAAAATCACTTAGCTGAACAAAACATTTGTACTTTTTCTTTTCCATTAATAATGAATCTGCCATATCCCACAAGCATCTTTGTAATATAAAACTCTCATTCATATTAGACATGCATTCCTCCTGTGTCATCTCTATCTCCTTTTCTAGAGTGTTCAAGTGAATGCTGCATGATTGCCTCAGAGATTCATAACTTTTCTGTTTAACACACAGTGAATCTTCAAGCTCCTTAACCGTCTTAATGGACTTACCATTTTCCTTAGCCAGATTTATGTGCTTCTCTTCCAGGGTGGCATGCCTTCTCTCCAAATTTGCAAGGATTAGCTGAATGCTTTCAACCTGAAATATAAGCCAAAAAAAATGATATCCTAACTTCTTCAAAAGATGGATTTCCTGAAAATCTAAGAGAAAGGATGTTAAAAAATAAAATAAAGTGGTTCAGACCTAATGCCAAGTTGGTTAGTTTATAAGGAAATCATTATGAAGTAAGAACTCTTAAATATAAGCTTACATAGAAAGAGTCCAAAGAATGATAGTATTATTTAACATGTAGTTAACTTGCGCCAGAGGAAACGGTTACTGACATGTTACATGGGTGTAACAGCTAAGATCGGTGAAAGTTAAACGTTAAGATTCATTAGATATCAAAATCAAATGTATTCACTGGTTCGATTTTCTTCTGAAAGCTATGATCACCATTCAATTACAACACCACTGTAAGGGGAGAAATGGAATCTAGTAGAATCACCTGAGAGATTAGGTCTTTCTTATGGTCGTGAAGTTCTGAATTCTCAATTGATAGGGTCTGACATGATTCCTCCATTTCTCTCAATTTTGATCTAACACCATCAACTTCAGAATTGGCATCAGCCAGCGAGTTTTCCATAAGGATATTTTTCTCAGAAAGCTTCTTCACATTCTCAACTAGAGCCTCTATCTGAGAGGCTAGAGCAGCCTTTTCCTCCACATGTGTCGAAAGCTCAGTATTGAGAGAGTTAAAAGAATCTTCTAGAAGCTTTGCCTTGTCCCTTAGCTCTTCAAGCTCCACATTTGCATCAGATAAGGAGTTCTCCAACACCACATTCCTTTCTGATAAATCCAGCTCCATACTCTTCAATTTGTTGAGAAGCAGTACGTTTTCATCCTCGAGCATCCTGCACCCCTCTTTTAGTTCAGAATTTCCTTGCCTCAGCTCCTTCACCATTACCTCAAGGGATTCTACGTTTGATCTGGCTTCTAATATTTGCTCTGACAGAGTTTTATGTTTCAGGTCAAGCTCATTTCTATCAGTCTTTGTGGACTTGAGCTCTTGCTGAAGAACCATTTTGTCCTTTGAAAATATTTCAACTTCATCTTCTAGTTTTCGATGCATTTCCTTCAAGGCAATCATCTCATCTTGGAGCTCTTTAATCTTCAAAGCACAAGCAAGATTTTGTTTATTTAGACTAGAATTATTATCTTTAAAATGGTGCAATTCTTCCTCTAACACCGCTTTACTATGTTCAAATTCCTGCAGTTTCTCAACATGAGTTTGAATTTCCAGCGCCATAAGCTTAAATTTTTCTTGAGACTCATTATGCAGCTGCTCGCTTGATTTAAGAGACATTTCCAATACCCTTTTTCTTTCTTCAAGTTCAACTTGTAGACACTGATTTTCCTTCTCTGCTCTGCTCAACTTTTCAATTAAGATCATCATCTCCTCAATGAGCTTCCTAATTTCATCTTTTGCTTTTGAGATTTCAGTCTCCAAGCTATTTATGCTTTCCTGGGATAACTGGTTCTGAGAAATAGCAGCTTCCTTCTCAGATTCTAACCTGGATATCTCATCTCTCAAGCTCTGAACTTCAGCTCTGTTCAAATCCAAATGCTTGGATTCTGACACAATCTGACTCTTCAGATTCTGGTTCTCCATGGATAGCTTAGAAACTGACCCTTCTAGATGTTTTATCTCACTTTTGACATTTTCTTTCCTGGTATAGAGAACTTTTTCTTCTTCCTCCTGGAAATTAAGGCTTTTTCGTGCCTTCTTTTCGGGTAATTTTACTCGAGCTAACTCTCCTTTCATATTTTCATCCTTGTGCAGGATATCATGATCAATCAGCGCATAAACTGGTGAAGGCAAATCTGAAGCACGGTGTCCTGAATTGGTGACTGAAGAAGCCACCGGATCATCAGGCAATGCAAGCGGAATGTGGTTCGGGAAAGCTTCCGCCATGCTTTGATGTGCGTGGCGGAGCGCACTAGTTGCATGATCATATCTTTCAGCCAATGCACGGTAAGCTCGATAAAACTCCTCCATGAATTTCAGAAGTTCAGGCCGTTTCTTGTAGTACATCTCAGCTCTCTTTGCAAATGAATCAGCATCTTCCTCTATGAGCTTGATCATTGCTTTGACTTTCACATCCATGTCTGTTAATCAACAGCCAATGGAAGATGAAATGATAATATGTTGAGGTACTTTCCTTTTCTATTGGAAGTTTAGTTTGATATAGATTCAAGTATTCAAGAAGAAGACTAGAGTACATGATCTGAATGTACTACAGTTAACATAAAATGTAGCACTAAAAACATTATGTTACAAGAAATGCAGCACTTGTTCAATAATTCTTAATCAAAATGCTCACATTTGTGTCATTTAGTATGAGTTATGTTCTACATCCCAAGTTATAATTGGAGACATGCAATGTACATGTTGGGATACACAAGAATTTTTACGTATTGGATGATCAATAGACGGTTCGGCTGGGATCAAGCGGTTCACGTGAGTTGTGGTTCCATAGGTCTTTGCTGATTTCTACCATGGTTGAGAAAAAAATTTCAATAATGGGTGCCTCCCACTATGAATCTTGAATGAATTCTCATGTAAGGAAAGTTTGTTGAGACACATTCAAGGATTCACTTCTCTAATAGTATAAATGGAATTTGGAAGTGACCAATTTACTTTACGATGAAATCTAGAAACAATCGTTGATCCGATTGGAGCATCTCTACAGGATAGACCTCAACAGAAAACTAGTAAATTCAAAATTACTGACTCTTTAAAGACTATCTATATAGAGAAGAGGAATGGGCATACCTGCAAGGTTCTCCTGAAGCCATTTTGAATTTTTGGGGCTGATATGACTGTCCCACCACCATGAATACAATCTTCTTGATTCAGCAGGCATAGTAGTTGACATGATTCCACTACAAATTAGTATTATTTCTCTTGATTTGGGCAAACTCTGATCCTCCACCAGCTAAAATTAGGCAAGAGATCTAGGTCAAAGCATGTTCGAAAGATTGATCCTCTCCTTCACCAACAAAATATGACTTCAAAGTATAGATTTTCTCTTTGTTCATATGTATATATTCCCCCTGTGCAAAAAAGTAAATAAGGTGAGGACCAGGAAATTAAGTCTAGTCTATCTCATAGTTACATATTAATTGGCTAGACGATTTTGTGATCACCATCCATAAAAAGATTCACAAATTTGGATTTTGAAAATAATAGCAAAGCTCAGTATGAAGCCTTTTTCATCAAGATCACTTGAACCCAAATCAGAAATAACCGGAAAATCAGTCCTTTTTTTGAATCAATATAGTTATAATGAAGAAGAAACCCTAAAACTTGCAAAACTTGCTGTTTTTTCTTCTTCAAAACATAAATAAAAAAGAAATTCTTTTTTTTTTCTTGGAGTACAGGAGAGAAGTGAAACCGATCGGCCGCCGAGGAGCAGCTGCCAAGAAGAATCCCCAGCTGCTTCGCTCATCCACCTTCAACCCATCTCCGATGAGCAGAAACTCCACTCTTTCTCCCTCTGGCTTCTCCCTCTGCTGTAGATCGACAATGGCGGAAAAGAAGACGAACCAGAGACGTCCACGAAGAAGAAAGAGAGAATAGTGGGAAAACTAAAAAGCAGCCCGTCGCTCTCGGCTTTGTATATTTTCTTTGTCTTTCACCGTCCAGAGCTGAAAAGGAAGAGGAATCACAGACGGCAGCAACTCAAAGGAGAGAGAGAGAGAGAGAGAGAGAGAGAGAGAGAGAGAGAGAGAGAGAGGAAAAAATGGGAAAGAAGAAGATGATTTAGGTGTAGAAATGTCGTTTTTATCGAAACGAAGCAGCAAAAAAATCGTTTTTTTGACGGCAGAGCACGCCGGCAGATATGTTATTACAGCCGGCCTAACACTTGAATTTTGTGGAAGCCATTTGGAACACGTCTTGTATGCGGGTCCCACTATCACGGTTCGACATTAATGGCGAGTTTTTAATGACATTTGCTCGATCGTGATGTCGGTGAACCTTAATTTTTTTTGGCGGGCTATTATGATACATATATGATAAAATTTGCTGCGTATGACATATTTAATGATACATATATTATAAAAATTATTACGTATGAAATATATTATGATATATATATATATATATGAACAAAATTGCTATGCATAAGATATATTATGATACATAAATGTCAAAATTTGCTACATATGAGATATTTTATGATATATTTGTGATATAAATTGCTATATATAAAATACATTATGATACATATGTGAGTAAAATTATTATGCATGAGATATATTATGATACATATATGATAAAATTTACTACGTATAAAATATTTTATGATACATATGTGATAAAAATTGTTACGTATGAGGTATATTATAATATATATATGACCAAAATTGCTACATTTGAGATACATATGTGAGAAAAATTATCATGTTTGAGATATATGTGCATCTCCGGTGACACCTGCTCGTCGGCGACAAAATAAAGCAAAGCACTGCTGTAACAAGCAGCAAGGAAGGTAAGGAAGAGATGGGAGGAAGAGAAAGAGAAAGAGAGAGAGGAGACAGTTATTTTCACTGCAGCGTGGGCCTCGGGATTCCCTTTGCCCACGTCGTCCTTGCTGTCGATGAGGCAGCTTCAATCGCCTTCGTGCCTTGCGCCGTCAGGGGAACGGCGATCGGTGAATGGGCTCGAGGAACGGTGATCGGCAAATTAGGGTTCACCGGTGTTATGAGCGAGCAAACGGCGTTAAAAAACTCACCGTTAGTGCTGAGCCGTGATGGTGGGACTCGCACGCAAGGCATCGCACGCCGAATAGCTTCCGCAAAATCCACGTATTAAGTTGTCCGACTGCAATAATTTTTCACGTCGGCGGCTGATTCAGTCCTTCGTTTGGTAGGTGGCAGAGTTTCCTTAATTTTGGTTCACTATTAATTTTAATCAAAGTTTTAAAACTAAATTTTATTTTTATTTTATCATAAAATAAAAATATTAATTTCAGTAATTTCAACATTTTCGATAGTTTTAATAATATTAATAATTTAGTATCGATAGTTTAATTTTTTTATGAATTATTTAAATTTTATAAATTCAAAATTAAATTTATTAATGATAATTATTGTATTTTTTTGAGATAGATGAACTTTGGCGGTTTCAATTGAATTTTGGTAATTTGGTCGATGCTCGAACGAAACTATTGAAACTATTGAGTTTCGGTTGTAACTTAAATTCGGTAGTTTTTTTTAATTTATTTTTATCAAAATTGATCCAAAATTACCAAAACTTGGTTGCTTTTTGCTATTATCAGACTGCTTTTCTTCAAGCTCAAATCCTCTGTCATATTATTTGCCCGACAGTTAATATTTCGTTGACTTGGGAGCATGAGGAGATTTTATCTTGGTATTCTAGTGAGGTACTTGCAACCATATCATCTGAAACAGTTGCCTCCCATAAACCCCAGCTTTCTTTGGCAACTCGTTTTTATGACAAGTTGCAGCCCAACTGTCTATCAATTTGATGCTCTTTTCATGTTCTAGATTGGTGCGTCATTATTTGATTGTTGATCATACTCAGGATTTTTTTATTGGTCACATTATTGTCATGTTATGATCAATTGTTTTCATTTGTTGAATATCACGCCATCCTTCGCTATCGCCTGTTGATACTCATATTTCGTGGAGATCAGTATTGTCCTTTGTGTCGCACTAAGCTCTTAAATATGTGGAGAGATCAGACTATTCATTGTGCATCTCATCTTGGTTATATCTTTTGACATGATATGGTATGCAATGCACTGATTGATATTCTTGAACGTTGTAGGGTGAGATACCGTCATGAGATTCCGTTGACTTTTTTAGTATTCTCATTCTGTGTGTCCTGTTGATGTTTTAGTTTATGGTTAGTTTGAGGGCACTGATCTATGTCTACACGGGTGTTTCACCATTGACATATGTTGTTGCTACTATCCCGGATAATTCTTTTTAAGGGGAGGCTGCTCATCGTGCTGCTGCTCGCAAGTTAAAAAATATTTTATGGCTTGTCAAGCTCATAGTGTTGACTTTTAGCTATCGCATTTGATACTTTTGCTTATTTGGTTCTTGAAGTTGTTTCATTCTGGATTTGTGTGCGATATTTTTGTACTGAAAGTCAGTCAGCTTGTGAGTAACTTAGTAGTTTTTTCGTTTGTTTTCTGTCGTATCGATGTAGCTATTTAAAAATGAACTGCAGCTTAGTTATTAAACTGTATATAAGACGTAGATGATTCTTATATTTGTATTTGTGTTCAAATTTTTGAAATAAATTAAACTCAGTTGAGTTTTAAAACTTTGATTTTAATTAAGCTGGTCAATAAATGTAGGGCAAATTTACCAAAACACCCTTGGGGATGTGTTCTAGCGTTATTGACTTACTGGTTCTGTTTTGAGGTCAAAAATTATGGAGTTTTGATGCATTAAATCAGAAACATTAATAAAATTTATTTCTATTTTGTATGCCAACTGCCAACAACTCTATTTTTTTTTCATGTTTTTATTATTTCATATAAGCATTTTTTCATAATAAATATTATATTTGTTTCTTAAATCAATTTTTTGGGCATTAGTACATTTCTGCTTCGTTTGATTCATGTTTTTTTTTATAAGAAATTAAATTTAATAGAAAAAAAATATTTTAATATTAAAATATGTGTAAGATATAAAATAAAATTAATTTTGATATTCATATTTGTGTCGGATGTAAAATAAAGTTAATTTTTATAGTTGAAATTTGTATTTGATTAAAAAATATTTTGAACTAAACGAGGCATTCAAGTAAGTATTTTTATGTTTTGTGCAGGCATTTTATTGTCTATATTAAGAAAAAGAAAAGTAATTTTCATACAAAATATATTAATTTTTAAAAATTTTAATAAATTTTTTTAAAAAGATAAGAATAAATATATACTTTTAAAATATATAAATTAATTAATAAATAATTAAATTTTATATTTTTTATTAATAAAGACCAGCAAAAAATGAGAAAGTGTAAACAATGGATTAAAATTGTAGTATTTTTACAACATAAGAATTAAAATTAACATTTTTTAAAAATTGAGATTAACTTTTAATGTTCTCCTGATCTTAAAAACTCCTTAGTTTCATCGATAAATCGCGTTATTTTATCGGAGTGTATATATATATATATGTACTTAAAATTTTAAATATTATATTATTATTTAAATACATATCATCTTATACTTTAATTTTTAGGAAGAATATGATACAAAGCCAATCTTTAAAATTTTTTTATTGCATATTGGTAAATATTTCTATTTTATTTTAAATAAATTTTCCACCTAAAATCATACTGTAATCATTATTATTTTTTTGATAAATGTAATTGTTAATTTCTATTGAAGTTTAATATCGTTCTTGCGTTATTTTTACCTTATTCCAACATTATTTGCATGATAAATATTCCCCATGTGACACGTGTTCTTAAGATAAGGATTAGGTAGAATAATATATTTTTTATTTAAATTAGGTTAATTATAATTAATAGAAAACAAAAACATAATTATATATTTTATATGTAGTAAATTAATGCACGTGCTGATAATGATACACAATTTTGCCAAAAAGATCTTATTAATTAAGCATATTAAATGAAATATTGTCATTATCTATATTTAATATATATATATATAATATTTATTCATAATAAACGCCTCATCGACAACAACAAATGGATAAATGTTCATTCATGTTTGATTTGTTAAATTTGACGAAAAAACAAACTAGGAAAACCACAGTTTTAAATTATTCGAGCTCGAGCTGACTTGAAATTCATATTCACGTATTTTTTAATAAAATAATAATTTTTGAGTTGTTGGAGTTTATATCGAGCGAGTCAATCTTGATTTGAACTCAACTCAAAATGACACTTTAAAATTAAATTATAATTCGAAGTTTGATTTGAAATTATTCGAGTCTAAGCACAAGTGAAGCTTAAATACAAAAGAGGTGAGAGGCTTGAATTATTTTGACAGCTCTGTGGGCCATGGAATTAGTTAATAAAAGAGGGCCCACCTCAATAAAGATGGGTGGGACTTTAGAAGGAAGTTTCTATGTTTTCATTTCTATGTTCAAGTTTAAGTTAAAATTCTAAGCACTACAAATATTTAGATAATCTTTGCAATAATAACAATGACATTGCCCTCATGACCATAATTTATTGTTAACTTACATGAGATATGTGTTGTTTACTTTGTACTAAGGGAAAAATTATTGGTTTCGGACGCCCAATCAGAGGGCTCTACGTGTGCCCGGACCCAGCTGTATGGCACACGTGGCGCCCTCTGATTGGGTTCCGGACGATGCGCCGTCCGAACCAATTAACTTCTCGTACTAAGGGTTGCGTTTGGTTCAGTGTTATCTCAATGTTATGTTATGTTATCTTTAGAAAGTAATTATTTTGTTTAATGATATCTTTAAATAATATTATAATTAATTATAAAAATATCATTACACGTTGACATCTAGATGTCACCCCAAATTGGGCGACATCTCAAGATAACACCGTCAATTTGTCATTATAATGTCAATAATTTTCAACTAAAGAAAAATAATTTAATAGCATTGATATTTTTTAATATCATAACATTAAACCAAACGCCCCCTTAGATAACATGACATCTAAATAATATTGACATTGAGATAATACTGAACTAAACGTCCCTTAAAGAAATTATCTAATATAATGTATTTCACAAGTATATATTATTTTTCTATAAATAATAAAATATTTATAAGTAAAATACATGCATGTTTTTACTCGAAGCCCCATTTGTTGTGACGAGTGTGAGACAATGAGCTTACAAATATTTTGGCCCATGTATTCAGTAAATATAAATTAAAAGGAATCTAAATGTTTTGAACAATAATGTTATCCAAATATATATAGTTTTTTTAAATTATTATTTATTTAATACAATATTATTATATTACTTTTTTTGTTATCATAAGTTTACTTTTTCTTAAAAAAATCAATTCAATAACACTCCCTCGTTACAATTAGGATAATTATATATATATATATATATATATATATCATTTTTTTGATAAAATATATATATAATTTTAGAACACTAATTTTGTAAATATTTAAAATATTATCAAAATATATTATTAAATTAATTTAACATCACAAAAACATTGAACCAAACAATTTAATGTTGATGGACAAAATGTTATTAGGTTCCTTGGCCACACCCACCCACAGGATGTCATAGTCATAGCCCATGAGCGCGAGTTTTAAATTTTTATCTTATATAAATGAATTTAAATACTATGCAATAAAAAAAATTTATTCAAATTTAAATATAAATTTTATAAAATAAATTAATAATTATTAAGAGATTTTTACCTGTTATGACACAAAAATTTCTATATTTACTTATTAGACACCCTAAAATTAAATATTACATGACACACACTTATTTATTTTAATTTTACAACCAACACACCCTAGTTAAAAAATCCTTACATTTTATTTAAGTAAACCATACTTAAGTATGTTTTTTAACTTAAATAAAGTTCATAGGAATAAAATCTAACTCTCGGTGCATCTTAACTTAAATCTTACATGTTAAAAACTATTTAAATCTATTATTTATGTAAAATATTTTAAATCTAATCGTTAGATGCTCATCTTAACGATTAGATTTAATTTAAGATACAGAGGGGGTTAGATTTTATTCCTTTTTAAGTTAAAACATAATTTAAGTATGATTTACTTAAATAAAATGTAAGGATTTTTTAAATAGAATGTGTTAGTTGTAAAATTAAAATAAATAAGTGTGTCATATAATATTTAACTTTAGGGTGTCTAATAAGTAAATATTAAAATTTTTTGTGTCATACGGGTAAAAACCCCTATTATATAATACTACATGCTGGCTTACAAAATAGAAATATATAAATACAATAAATATCAAAAAAATAAAAATATTAAAATAAATTAATAGTATATGCAAAAGAACAAAAATAAATATATCTATAAAAAATTTAAAGATAGGTTCAAAAGTTCATGACTTGAATATATAAATCATAAATTGATAAAAACTCTAACAAGAAAAATTAAATTATTAAGCTCTATTTAACTAAAAATCATTTTGGTCATAATCATAACCAAAATAAACTCCAATTACTTTATTAAAATGAATTTGAATAAGGAAAGAAAAAATAATTTATTTTATAAAATTGATGAAAAAGAAATTTATTTTAATATTGGGAGGTGCGTAGGATATAAAATAAAGTTAATTTTAAAATTAAAATTTAAGTTGGATGTGAAATAAAGTTGATTTTTAAGGTTGAAATTTGTGTTGGATGTTAAATAAAATTATTAAAATTTATAATAAATTTAAAATATTATTAAGATATTTTTTTGCTCATTTTTGGGCTCATACCAAACAAAGCCTTAATGTTTTAATAAAATTAATAAAAAATTATTTTGGTAAATAAAAAATTATCATTTATGTAAAATACAATGAAAACAAAAAAAATCTATGCAACTAACTTCACTTGGCGGAACAAAAGCTTGATTAATATTGTTGTATAACATAAGTTCAATCTATATTTAAATTCACCGACAATCAAAATAGTTATTTTTTTTTTGAAACTTAGCTTAGCCATCTAGCATTAAACTAATTAAACATTAAGACCCTGTTTGGCAATGGGCTAAAAATCATAGCCATGCTCAAAATCTTAAATTTATTTTTAAAAAAACTTAAAAAAATATTTTATATCTCATCTTAAACAAATTCAACATTAAACAATCACTTTATTTCACATCCAACACAATTCTCAATAAATCAATCAACTTTATTTCACATCCTACACAATTTTTAATATAACAAACTTACTTTATTTCACATCATAAGTATTTTTCAAAAATGACTAAAAATTCCAACCAAATCTTCTTTTTCTTCTTATTATCAAACAGAGTCTAAAAAGACAATAGACATCCAACATCTCGGTACAAGATGTTACAAATTTTAATAGAAAAAAACATACCCCTCTCTCAACAAAAATAACCTAGCGTAGTAGAAAATTAACTGTATTATTTACATTAGTAGAACACATATAATTTTACAAAAATTAAATGACATTAAAATGCGTACAATATGCTCAAAAACAAAAGCTACAAACAAAATAGAGTAAATTATGGAACATGTTCCCAAAAGAAAACAATCAGTTCCCAACCAAGAGATTTTCAAAAGCAGCTCCACAGCAGCACTGATGGAACTCTTTTGATCCTCCGTTGTTTCCTCTACAAGAAAAGAGAATTAATCCATGCAGACAATGAAACCAAACTTTTTACCTTCTAGGAGAAATTAACAGACAAAGCAGTGCTCAAAGGCTTTTAAACAAAAAAGGGAACATGTTTTTCAGAATGATAGATATGGATCAATGTGGGCATGATACTTGGGATCAGAGGCCCATAATTTAGCCAGATGAAATGGAGAGGCAGTGTGCCTGTGAAGCTCTTCTGTGAGCCAGATGATGGTCTGAGCCTTTACAGGATGAACGATTGAGTCCAATGGCTGCAGCTCATTATCACTCCCAGATCTCTCCACATCCAGCTGGTCGAGGAAGATGTTGGTCAGGTAGTGCAATGGCTGCTTGTATAGCTGCTTCAGTGACCTGCCCAATCCCTGCCAAGATTTGAAGGCTATGATGGAGGCACTGAAAGTGGGAATGGGTATGGATTTCATGTGCTTCTGATACATGTTTGCAATTCGGACTAGCGCACCTGCAGCAATCGACGACATTTGAGTTCCTGGTTGGCTGTTCATCGTCATTGCAGTCATCAAACATTAAACAGTACTAATACATGGTTTGCGGTCGGATATGAATCCTGTTTGTCAAACTTTCCTGTTCACGAAAACCTCTGCACAAACTCTTTAAACATAGTCTACCCCCTCTTCCGATTATGCAAGTTTTTTGTGGATACATTGTAAAACCAACATCTAACTTAGCCTTAATCACAAACAAGTTTGGATTAGCTATATGAATTTCTCTTCTCCAATCAATACCATGTAAAGGCAAAGCATGAGCTTGCCAAGGTCATAAGCTTTTCTACCATTTCTTTTTGGTCTTCCCTTCCTCCCTTTAATGCCATAACTTAAGGCCCCAATTGATTAAAAGAAATTTTTGACATGACTAAAATTTTTTCCAATTAAAAATTACATCTCATCCGATACAAATTTCAACATTGAACAATCACTTTATTTCACATCCAACACAATTTTAATATAGCTAACTCACTTTATTTCCCATCATACGCATTTTTCAAAAAAATTTATAAAAACTTTTCAAATTATTTTTTTTTCTCCAACCAAACAGAGCCTAAATCTCTCGACATTTAAGTACGAGGGCTATTATAGATTAGCGAAGCCATTCCACCATAAACATTCCTCTCTTGACTCTTTAATACCATCATTTTGATAATATGACCTACTCTAATGTGACAACTCATCCGTCTTAATATTTGAATCCAATATGTGGCTCTTTGCACCTACCCAGCATTCAGTATTGTAGTATGAAAGAACAAAGAAGAGTTGTAAAAGATAAATTGGAATGGGCAGTAGTAGTGTTGGAAAAAATGTAATACGCGTGATTTAGCAAAAGAATGATACTACGGTAGCCTGATTCATGATGAAAATACGTAATTGATTAAGCAGCTTTTATACTACAAAAACTGTTTAAGTTGGACATGTCAATTTCATAATGATTTAGTGTAAAGTTTAGAGCATACTACGATATAAATTTTTTGAATGTAAATGTTGTTCTTCAATATTCTTAATTTTGTAAAAAAAAAAAAATTGTTTCACAAAATTTAAGAAAAAAAGATATAACAATCTACATCCCGTATGAAAAAGAATAACTAAGGCAACAAGATTCAAGGATGGTAATATCCTTCCAAAATACTTTCATTCCACGAAGTTTGCGAAAAAAGGATATACAACAATCTAAATCATGAATGAAAAAGAACAATAAGGCATCAAGATTCAAGAATGGCAAAATCCCAAAAGAACCATTGATTAAGAAAAATCACAATTAGAAATATTGTCTATTTCATAAAATTATTTGAATATTAAAAATTGATGATTACTCCATTGGTTTCTATGGGACTGGAACTCTTCAATGCAAGTTAAAGACCATTTCTGCATAGTGGTTTCTCTCACACATTGGCACTTAGGATTAAAATCATAAATTCATTTCAAAAGCTTCACAAAAGTGCAATAATCCACAAAGAACCAAGTCAACATTGAAGAAGTGGAACAATTATAGAAGTAATGCAAAAGAGAACTAGTGCTAGGAAGCATGGACACGATATGAGACATGAGACAATATGCCGACATGAAAATTTGGTGGGGACACGATGACATCGGACCGTCAATTTATTTCAGGCAGAGTCTACACTCGATGTCCGAAATCTCACCACGTGGCGATCTTGATGGATGATTGATATCTGCAGATTTGGCAGCAGGCACGATTGGTGGCTAATTAGTGGATTGCAAATCCCCATTTAAATTAATTTATGATTTGAATGAGAATATTCCAATTTTTTGGCTGATTTCATTTATTTACTTCTTTTTTTAGACATTCGTATTTGGCATAATTGTAATCCTTTTTATTCCCGCATTTATTTAAGCATTTATTTTCGCATTTTGAATTTCAAATGTAATAGGCCTATATAAAGGCATGGACTAGTGTTATTTGTTCTTAATCCTGGAATGAAATTATTTTGTGTTTGAGATACTGTGTGTTATATCTCGGTGAAGAGAAGGGTTGAGACCTTGGGTGAAAATTCCTAAATACCTTAAAGAAATTTGAGGTAGTTCCCAACTCTTATCTCTCAGTTCTCAGTTTCAAACCAATCAAAGTCCAGGCTCCATTTTGCAATTTTCCAGCCCTAAAATTTATTTCCCTGTCATCTTCACTGTTGGCTAGGGAAAACACCGCTCGCATCGCTGGTCGTTCCGCCGCCCGGGGCCATCGCCCCCAACCGGCCCGCCGACCACTGGAAAGCGCCAGCGGCGCCGCTGCCGCTCCGATCGCGCGGTTCTGCTACCTCCGCCATGTCAATCTGTCGCACCGCCTCGCTCGGTCGCGCCTTGCTGCCGGCCGGCGAGCTAGCCGGCCCTCGTGGAACACCTCCGCATTCTCGGCTCGCCGCTCTGATCACCCTTACCCCCGCATCGCCTCCTGTTCGCACGCAAGCCGACGACCTACCAGGCCCCCTTCATCCTACGCAGGCCCCGAGCACCTGCTTTCGCCGCCTCCATTCCAGTGCTTTGCGGTTCTGCGCCCTCGCTCGGTTCGACCTCACTGCACCCGCATCCGCCCTGTTTGCCGTTGCCGCTCCGCCACCTTCCCTCCCCTGCTCTGTCACCTCCTCACCGCCCGCCCAGCTTAGGTAATTCTGCCTCGCCGTTCGTCTGCCTCGACACCATCCGCTTTGGATAGCTTTGACTCGTCCCTGTGGTGTCGGAATCTCGATTTGAGGTAAATCTGAACATCAGCTGAATATTTTGAATATCTTGCGAGATCTTGTAGTGGCGTCTGCTATTGGGACTGCTTGATTTGCTCACTCGTGTGACCTGAATATTATCGTGTGATTAAATTACTGTTGAGTAATATTACATTGTGAGGATACCCATATTACTACGTACCCTGGCTTTGACTTGTTGAGATATGATTGCCCTAAATCATTTGGTACATTTACTAGATATTATTTGAACTTGTTCCTAGATATTTAAAATTGACTTGCTTCATGGATTTATAGTTTCTTGGTCATTACATAATTATTATTAGAGACATTCCTGAACCAATCTATGCTCATCCGCTAAAATTATTTACTGATCTCTAGTTTGGATTACATCTTGCATATTGTCCCGCATCAAAATTTCTTAAATTACAGAACACAAACATTACAAGGCACGACAAGATATGTCAAATAATATAATAAATATATATGTAATTGTAGAATTTTAGTATAATTTTTACGTAATATTATAAAAGCATCTAGAAAGTACACACATGACATGTGAATATAAGGACATGACACGTGACATATTGTAATGCACAGAAGTATCCATTCTTTCTTGAACTAGCATCTAATAGATTAAACAACATACCTTTGGACGAAATGTCTTCAATGCTTTTCGAACCACCATCCTTTTTTGCGCGTTTTGTATTGCCTGGATTATGTTTCTCAGAATCTGATTCTGAAGAGTCATCCAAGGATATAGTGACCGGTTCTTCCCAAGGAAATGACCTTTTCATTTTTGTTTTGTCCTGATATATACATAATATTTATGAAAAACAAATCAACTACCCTAAATTTCAGAACATAACTCTGAAAAATAAGTCCTCGATCTTAAAAAAGCCATGGTTTTCCATTATTAAATAAATAAAACATCTAGCTTTGGCTTTGAATGACAAATAAATAAAAATATTAGCATAACAAGATAATCAGAATTCTTGCTATCTTGCAACCCAATATAATAAGAAAACATTTAAAGAAACGCTATTTTAGATTCAAAGATAAATCCTAAAGAAATTCTTAAAGAAATATAATGGGTTGTGAGAAATAGTCACATTACATGAGAATCGTTAATTATCAGATTAAGGTCCCCTAAAATAGAACTAAGTATGCCAAAATAAATGACAACAAAGAAATAATAATTATTGATGTAGAAACCCTGAAGGCCTGATGCGGCTTTCATCTACTCAAATTTTTGCACCATCAAATTGCAAGAAGGAAGCATATAAGGAACACCGGATTTGCATAAAAAACCCTAAATCTGGGAATAACAAAGGTGTTTTGGGTGCGAGGATGAAGATCCAACATCAAATCTTCTTTGGAGAAATTATTGGGTTCAGGAAACATAACATGTTGGATGTTTGGGGGGCCTATGAAGATGTGATGTGTAGAACAGAGTCCATTAACTTTAACTAGGATTGACGAAGCCCACGAAACAGAGCGAGTGACAAGAACCTACATATGTTGACAAGGCAATGTAGAATAACAAGGAGTATGAAACAAGGGCGGCAAGTACTCAGAATGTAGCCAGGAAATCCATATTATAGCAAATGATATCTTGGATTCAATTCAATTTCAGAAATGACAAAAAACAGGAAACGATCCTAGGCATTCATGGAAATTAGAAACAACTAGGAAATCAAATTTCAGTTTCAACAAATGAAAAATTCAGCAAAACTATTGAACCAGGCTTAGAACAAAAAAAACTAAGGCAATTCATCAAGATGACAACACCATGGCAAGTAATATACAGTTGAATTAGAAAATTCAGAAGTCGAGAACAAAAAAATCACCGGAAAAAGAAAGAACTGGAAAAAAGATCTACCAATCTAGATAAACCCCAAGCCTCGGCGCCGCAGTCACTTTGCAACTCCAAGCGTCAGGTGAAAACAGTGGCAGCTCACTGCCGCTCCTGTACGAACCCGTAGCACCCACTGTGCAGCGGAATCAACAGAGAAACCTCTCTTCTCTTAGCACTCTGGAATCATCCAGCCATCTCCCATTTGAACTCACCTGGAGGATTTATAACAAAGGAGAAAGCTGGCGGAGCAGTTTCTGCGAGCGAAGTTGCTACGTGCGACGTTTTCTCGTCGAGGGTTGGCGACAAGGGAAAACAAGCGACGTAAGGCGTCGGCGTTTGCGAGATCCGCGGAAGCAGCGATAGCGAACGCAGCCTGGCTCCGGCCCGGCTAGAAGGTGAACGGCGCACAAGAATCAGAGCAGATTGCAGCATTAGGGATTTATAATGGACTAATTTCACTTTAGTCTCTCTACTTTGGATTCTTCACATATAAGTCCTTTCTATAGCTCAACCTTGCCACACTTTCTAGCATCTTGATGTATATAAAAGTGGCCCCCACAGTGCTTCATTCGAGAAAAAAAGGACAAATTACACTTAAATCTCTGAGTTTAATACAAGTCTAAATTATAATATCAAAATTTCTGAGTTTTAAAAATTTATCAAATGATTTTTTTTATTATTTTATTATTAAAATTTTTAAAATTACTATTTTACCTCTATTCCTCTCTGCGACCCACGCATGCGCAGGATCAGGAGAGGAGAGAGAGGGACAGAAGTAAAATGATAATTCTTAAAAAATTTAATAATAAAAAAATAAAAAAAACTCATTTGATAATTTATTAAAACTCAGATATCCCGATATTATAATTTAAAAAACATAAACCTGAGCGTTATTAAGTGTCAAACTCAAGAACCTGAGTGTAATTTGCCCAAAAAATTTCCCCAACTCAACCTATGTTGATCTAATTTGACCCAAATTGAATTTGAATAAACCCTAAATAATTAGGGAACACAAAAATTATCGTTTCATTCAACATAAATATGTCCAAATACTCGAGCAATATAAACAAATACATTTTAACTAAAAAAATACAAACAAAAAAACAACAAATAAATTGATCTTTCACTCAAATGCAAAGATCATCCAAATGCCTTTATCATCACAAAAATCCCCCTACATCACTCCACCATATGACAAAGAACACTATCTTCTCATCATTACTTAATGTAAGAGCGCATTTATAACATTAAGCCCCGTTTGTCTGCGAGTTAAAAATTAATCTGGTTTAATTTTAACCTAACATATCACATCACACAAAATTTAATATTAAAAATTAACTTTATTTCACATCCTACACACATTACTAAAACAATAACTAACTTATATCATATTCTTTACATATCTCAACATAATCACTAACTTTATTTCACATCATTCACAACTTTCAATAAAAAAATATCTCTATCCAAACATAATTTTAACCTGATTAAATTTAACTTTACAAACAAACAGACCTTAATAAGTCAATATTTCCATCATGCAGAGCTATGTTAGGGGCACCCACCTCAATAATTTATTCCAAATGTTTTAATTAGATCACCCACTTCAATAGTGCATTAATTATGGCTATACAAAGATATTTCATGTCTTTAAATAGCCATAAAATCCTCTTACAAAATATAAATATATTCCCTTATGTAATTCTAAGTAGCACAAATGACTTCGATCCAAAAGTAAATGACATTATTTTACACGCGCATACAATAGGACTCCAAAGTCCTAACTTTGAGGTGGTGCGTGTAATCCGGACCAAATAATTTCTCCCGCCTAAAGCTCTCGTATTTATACCGCTGTCGTATTTATACCGCTGTCGTATTTATACCGCTGTCGTATTTATACTGCTGTGGTCGAGATATGTCTAGCAGGTGCTCCATGTATTTCATCACGAACACTCCACAATCAACATCATTAGGCTGCATGGGAACTCCCATCAGCATGAGTTGCCATTTTTAGTGCATGGTTTTCGCTCTAAATCAAGGGCAGTCATCTGTAGCATAAACCACTATTAATAGATAAATAATAACATAATCAAACGGACTTTTCATAATTATAAAGGAAAAATGTTCCAATACCAAAATGATGTCAGCTGTAGAACTTCAAATGCAGCAAAGGACAGGGCAAAAAAATGCAAACATTCAAATAAAAATATTTCTTCATCAACAATCAACAAACTTGATTTGATATTCATGCCATGACTATACACAACATTAAAGCCCCGTTTCTCTGCGAGTTAAAAATTAATCTGGTTTAATTTTAACCTAACATATCACATCACACATAAAATTTAATATTAAAAATTAACTTTATATCACATCCTACACACATTACTAAAATAATAACTAACTTATATCATATTCTTCACATATCTCAACATAATAACTAACTTTATATCACATCATTCACAACTTTCAATAAAAAAATATCTCTATCCAAACATAATTTTAACCTGATTAAATTTAACCTTACAAACAAACAGACCCATTATTAGATATTGCATCAACAAGTTGAGAATGAATAAAAGAAAGCAATAAAACAAATATCCCCAGTTAGTTATCACCGATCAAGATTGAACAGTACAATCACAATCTATCAATACTACAGAGCTCCAATCTGAGACAAGCAGTCATCAAATCCAGATTGTTAACCATCTCTTAGCATACATTGAGATTCAGAAAACCTTCAGTGACAATACAGATGAACAAAGGAAAAGTCCCCTAAATAAATGAAACCATGGAGGAGCACCAAGGAAAAATTATTAGGGCAAAAATAATCCGTTTGAGTACAGCTCACCAGAATTTCGTTCGTATACTTTTCCCTAATTCTTGCAAGTTTTAAGGAAATACAAGCCCAAAACATAGAAATCAAAGCTGATTTTGCGCACCTCCGTCGTGCTCCTTGAACGAGCTCGGCACCATATCATCAGCAAGTCCTCCTAAAGGCGTGCATTGTTCCGTTGATTAAATCTTCAGTGACAACCACTCTATCAATGATGAATGTTAGATAATTTTTTACTATAAACTAGAAGAAGTTTTAATCATCAATTATGAATTAGCATGAAGACTAAATCAAGCAAATGAGTTGGTTTACATTAGACTAGGGAAATTTGGTGCATGTACTTGAAATCTACTCAAATTATATATTTAGACGCCAATCTTTAATATTTGGTGAACAAATGTATATCTTCTCAAATCCACAAAATAAATATCAATAAAATGAAAAACAAATTGCAAAAACTTGAAGGTAGAACTAAAACTTTAATGAAACGCTTACTTTTATACAGAAAATCCTTGAGAACTAGGTTGATCTTCCTTCTGCCTCAAGCATATGAATTCGAAAGCTACGCTGTTGCATATCTGGTATTTTCGATATTAACTTTTGAATCCTCAACTTTGCAGCATCCATATTCTTCCTTTCAAGTGCCTCCAATAATAGATAATTAGTATGCTGCTTAGGCACAAAACCCTTCCATATCATTTCCTCATAATATATACATGCATGCTTCACTTTGCCATTCCTACAAAATCCATGCACCAAAAGTGTATATGTGCCAAGATCAATGCTTATATCCCTCCGAAACATATGACCCAATAAAAACAAAAGAACCCTCATCCATTTCCTTCTACATGAAAGCTTAAGCAAGGGAGCATATGTCTTGATTTCAGGTTTACAGGAGCTTTTCTCTTCCATTTCCACAAGAAGCTTCAAAGCATTTTTCTCTTGAGAATGACTGCAGCAAGCAGAAATCAATGTATTGAATGTTGCGGCATTTGGAAAGATTCCAGCTTTGCACATATCTTCATAAACATTATAAGCTTCTCTCAACCTTCCTTCTCTACCTAATATGTAGATCAAAGAGTTATAGAATGAAGCATCAGGCATGCAACCATCTCTCTTCATCCTCTCAAGAACCCAAAAAGCCGCCTGGGTTTCATTAGCCTTCCCTAGAGAATGCATAATGATCGTGTAAGTTATAACATTAGGAACACATTTCTCAGTTTGCATCTCACGAAGAATAGATTCAACCATCTGAAAGTCCCGTCCAAAGCAGTGAGCTTCAATTAGAGACGTATATGTAATCACACAAGGCTTAAAACCATATTCTTTCATTTCCTCCATTGTCTGCCAGGCTTCTTCAAGCTTCCCTGCTTTGCACAAACCATGTATTAATATATTGAAGCTGCTAGCATTAGGAGGTATCTCTTTTCTTAAATTCAAAAAGGCTACTGTTGCGCGCATTGTACTCTTTTCCTTGCACAAAGAATCCAACAAAACGTTCATAGACTCAGTATTTTTCTTAATACCAAAGTTCTCCATTTCATGAAAAGCTGCAATGGCTTCCTTCCATCTAGCAGCACCAGCTAGCCTTCGAATTACTTTCGTCATGGTTGACAATGAAATTAGACCACTCAAATGAGCCATTTCTTCGATCAATTGCCACATAATATCAAATTGCTTTGACTTACCCAAAATGTCAACCATCATATCATATGTTTCAGGAGAGTTCTTACAACCCACGTGAAATTCGACCCACCTGAAGAAACCCAATGAAGGAATCCAGTCATTGCTAAACCTAGTCAATATTTGATCGATCAAATCCTTTGAAATTTTCATAGAGCAATTACACAAAGCGAGGGAAGCTTCCTCAGGAGACCTGAATCTAGCATTTAGAACATTGCTAATTTCATCAGTATCACCATTACAAGGATCGCCAGAAGGGACAATTTGTAGAAAAGTTTTACGTTCATGGGGTTTTCGATAGTTAGCAATATCTTCCAAGCTTTCCAATCTTGTCGGCAGGACGAAATCATCTCCAGAATCCAGATCGCATGATTGTTCTCCTTCCGCAAACTTGAACCAATCAGGCAGCTCTGGTAAACAAGCCTCTTCATAGAAGCTAGCATAAAATCCATAGATCCATGGAGCTTTTACAAGAAAATTCACAAAAGTTGAGAGTTGCTGACAGCGAATCATTCTGAGAAAACCATACTTCAAATTCAGTCAAAAGATATAACAGGTTAAGAAAAAATTCTTGTAAGTTCTTCATCAAGCACCTTGTTTGCAATGAAAAACATTCAAAAAGTAATGTCATTTTGCTGTACCTGTTGCGATTTAAGCAACTAAAGGAGCAAAATGCCACTCTACTTTTACCTTTGAGAGGAAGAAAACAAAGGTAAAACGAATTAGACCCAGCTCAAAGCTTTGAACTGCAGCGACGACTCTGCGGTCTTCTTTTCCCTGAGGTGAGTCCCATACACCTCGATTTCAAAGCTCGGAGTTAATCCTTGGTTTAAAGTTTAAACATGTGGATAAGCATTTACTTTAGAAAAACAAATTATTTACTAATATATAATATTTAAATAAATGTATTATAAATAAATACAAAAGACCAGTTAATAAAAGATATGCCAAATATGCACCCTAAGCAGTGTATGAATGTGATGCTAGATGCTGCAAAACAGGATGCCAATGTAATTTCTAGCAAAAGATCAATTAACAAAATGGCAGTAGATCACAAAATATAATGAGAATTTAAGTTATTTAACATGATAATAACTATGTGATAATCAAGAAAGTTCAGCTCGCAAGAAAATCGACCTAAATGTATATAGAAAGACAAAATCAAAGATAAATAGGAATACTCCAAGCAGATATGAGTGTATGTATATATATATATTTCAACAGCAAAGCTCACTCAATAGTGAGTTTGGTCACACGGGCGAGCAAAATCAAACAAGCCAGATGAAGAAATTTCAACAGGTCTTTGAGAGAAACAAGAAATGTTTGTTTAGGAATGGATTTACCTGATCCATTAACTTGTGGATGCCGAGGTTTGCGGCAGAGCTCAACCCAGCCAAAGGTAGAGAACGATGAAGAGGGAATTGTTGACAGAGGTGCGAACAACCTGGCCGTTTGACGAAGCAACCAACTGCAAACGTGGTTGCGGATACGACGCATAGAACTGAAAGAAGGAAGACGGTCGATGTTGGCCACTCCGAAAGTGAGACGTCGTGGCTGCGCGGGAAAACCATGACCGACAGGCGACAGCGCGCACTGGAATACTAGTGGGCAGTGGCCCGCGGGATAAAAAATGGCGATGTTTCCGCTGCAGTCGAACGGGAAGGGGAGAAGGCGCGGCGACGGCGGGTGGTGCGGTGCGAGCAGCGGAAAGGTCACTGTATACGGGCAAGATGATTCGACGAGGCGGCGCTGTCGTCGAACGAATTGAAGCCGCGGCGGTTCTGCCGAATGGAGGCTGGCGCGGGGTTGGGGTGCCGGCTTGGCGGGCGGCAGGCGTGGCCTCGGTGAAGGAGAGCCAACCCGCGCCTCGGGAAGGATGGCCCGCAGGTTAGGCGCAGCGCGAGTGCGGCGAATTGGGAGATTACAAAGAAAAAGGTGATGAACCCCAGCGGAATATAGGTTAGGGTTTCAATTAAAGGGATTCTTGCGTTATAGATAAGAGAGCGGCTTAGAAATTGGAGCAAACCTTCTTCTTCGAAGGGGATGGAGCAGGAAGAGAAACAAGTCTTTCGCCGGACGGTGCGCCTGGAGGCTTCAGCGGTCGTCGGAGATCGCGACGGAGGGGACGCGCAGCTTAAAGGCCGGAATACGGCAGCAGCCATTCTATCCCGGTCTGATTAGAATTTAGAGGGCGAAAGGGAGATCCCAAATTCCCAATACTGGTGATTTTCGCAATTAACGTTTTTTTTTTTTTGAACAATTAGCTGCATGGCACATAAATTTCTTAATATTATACCACATGTATTTTCTTTATAAAATTTAATATATTAAGAAGATTAAATTTATATTTTATAGAAAAAAAGACAAATAAATTTACTGAAATCATTAATAAAAATAATATAATAAAAAAAGCCTCTATTAAAAGTAATAGGAGCAGGATCCCAAATAACAAAATATATAAGTTTTAATAAAGAAGAAGATATCGAAGTAGCTAAAGAAAAAAATAATTTATGACTTTAAATAATATAATATAATATCAAAATAACATTAAAATAAATTTTCGGAAGTAAATTGTGATATTTTTATAATTCTTACATTGAATTTTCTTAATAACACTTCTTTAGTGGTTTTTTTGTCAGATTTATGAGGATAAAAAACTTCCACTTCATTGATTAAATCCTTAACTCACTATTAATTATTTTATTAATCAATGTATTGGATCTAATTAGAGAAGTGTTTAGTAGATTAAATTCATAATTCACCGAATTATTCATTGAATTAGTTGGTCAATTTATTAATTAAATTATTAAACTGTGAAAAATATATTTATTTATTTATTTAACCCAAGACTGATATTCCCCACGCCTCTCGCGCTCAGTGACGCTCCGAAACCCTCCGGCCTCTGCTGATTTCTCTCCGACAGCGTTGGTGGTTGCAGAGCCGCCGCCTTCCGTTCCAGCATAGCTTGACGGCATTGACGCGCAATCGAGCGAATGGGTTTTGGTTTTCGATCTCTCTTTTTCGGAATACATAATTGATGACATTTTCCATTGGCAGAAAAGGAAGTCTGCAGGTACTTTTTTGATTTTCAAGGGACATGGATTTCCTCATGCATTAGCTTGCAAAATTAGTGCGTTCTTTGTTACATATAGATTGTTCAATGGGTTCTCTGAAATCCATTTCTTTTGAGGTTTTTACCAGTTTGAACACTGATCGGTAAGTGTTGCTGGGATTTTCATTTCTAAATGCTGGGATTTTCATTTCTAAATGCTGGGATTTTCATTTCTAAATGCTGGGATTTTTCTCGTCATCATTGATCATTTTGGTGGACTTCTTAGCCTATTATTCGCCTTTTCTACTATACTTTCGTATGGTAGGAAACCCATGGCGCATTTGTGGTTTTCCTTTACATGTTCAACCAAAATCCATTCTAGTTCTCTAGCAAAACCTTCGACCATCGTTTTGGTAACTATATCCTCATGCTTTCTAAGCATTTCTGTTTGCTTTTGGTTTTTTAACTAGGCATTTCTATCAACCAATGCACTTTTTTCACTACTGCTCCTCTTCTTTAAGCTATCATCTTTATCCTTTTTTTTTTTTTTCTATGTGTAGATCCACGTCTAACTTTTGTTCATAATTGGTTGGTGATATGGTCTATTTTGTTTTGTGATAGAAATTTTAGTTTGAATAGGAGGATGATGTAATATGGCTTTGGCATTATGCAGGACCAATACTGAGTTTTCCTGAGGTTCAATTTATTATGGGCAGTCTCCACAGAAAGCAATGGGATGGCGAATACTCTGAAATTGGAGACAAGGTTGAAGTCGGTTTTTTAGATTTTCACGATGATGCTTCTCTCAACAGCTATGATCCACTCGAGGCGAGTCCTGTTCTGATCTCTAAACCTTTCCCTTTCATTGCCGGAAAGCCACAGTCTGCATTCGTTGGGAAGACATCCGCCGATTCTATCACTGTTAAAAACACTACTGATGAACCGATTGAGCTGTGGAGCATTCGAATCTTTTCTTCAAATCCAGTGGATATTTATCTCCTTTCTTTGATGAAACCTCCACCTGCCAATGCTGATGAGAGAGAAACTCATGAATTTGTGGGGTCAGATGCCTTAGAAGATAGGGTGCTTCAACCAAGGCAAACCCTCAGTATATGGCTTTCATGTAGACCTAAAGAGATTGGTTTACACACTGCAGTAGTGCATTTTGATGTAGGATCTGACAAAATTGAGCGAGTGGCCTTTCTGTTGGTAGATGATAATGTCTCACACGCTTTGTTCTCTAATAAACCCTACACTAGAGCTCCACGTCGTAATAAAATGTTTGAATATAATGATTATGTTGCTGGTTCTCGGCCAACTCGGTGGTCTAAGAAGGTAACTGAGTTCAGGCTCCCTCAATACAACATTCCTAAAGATATTCGTGAAATTGTTCAGAGTACACAATTCCCTGATGTTCTTATGGAAGGGCTAAATATTACAAACTATACCAGATATTTCTGCACTTTAATTAACATTGAAGAAATCCATTTGGAGGTAAGTAAATGTTCTCTTTTGGAATTGCAAGGATATGCAGTTATTTTCTTTGCATTCTACTTTGGTTTTATCTATTCAGGAAGAGATGAGAGGTTATGATATGGCATGTGTGTGTATGAGGAAGAGGGGCAACCTGTTGTCCCTTGTAGTCCCCGGTTTGGCTGAGAGGCGGCCTTCTCTTGTCACTGGGGATTTTATACTTGCTCAACTTACTACTGGGAATCCAGACGATAACTCTCGTCCTTATCAGGTTTGTGTTTACTTTTTTTCAAGAAACTATATATATACACTTGAAAGCTACTCAAATTAGATACAGATTCAAATTTTTTACTTCATGTGTAAGCCCTTCAAATCTTTTAATAATACCGCAAAATATCCCCTTTGTCATAATTACCATAGACAGTTTGCCTGGGCCTGACATGAGTTGTGTGCAGGATCACAACAGTAAGGTTGAGATGGTAGTGGTGGCAGAATCAAGAGGGGGATTGTGGTAGTGAATGCAATCTACCACATAATGCATTAATTTTTTTTTACAAATAACCGGTGGGGGGAGGGGGGGGGGGGGGTTATTTTGTGGTGCTTAAAATATCTTTGTTTGAGCACATAAATTTAAAATGTTTGAGCCTAAATATGTAATTTGGGTAACTTTCAAGAGTATGTATGGAATTCACCCAATTTTCTTTGTAATTTCTCTTTGGCTATCATATCATGCAACTTTTTTGATAATGTCTTGCAGGGTTTTATACACCGTGTTGAAGCTGATGAAATCATTCTAAAGTTTTGTGAGAAACTTCATCAAATCCATCGGGGTGAAGACCTCTATAATGTTAGCTTCACTTATAACCGATGGAACATGAGGAGATTATACCATGCTGTTGAAGAAGCAGAATGTTTGGTCGCTGAAATTCTATTTCCATCCGAGTCACCCAATAGAAGGGTGATCAATACAGTTCCTTTTAGACCATTTAATCCATCCCTTAATAGGGAACAATTGAGCTCGATTGAAATGATTCTTGGTTGCAAAGGTTTCCCACCTTATGTGATACATGGACCTCCAGGTACTGGCAAGACAATGACTTTAGTTGAGGCAATTCTACAACTCTATACTGGAAGAAAGAGAACAAGAATCTTGATTTGTGCTTCTTCAAATAGTGCAGCAGATCACGTGTTGGAGAAACTGCTCACCAAGGATGGGATTGGGATTCGAGAAAGTGAAATATTTCGGTTAAATGCAACCAGTCGTCCTTATGGCGATGTCAAATGTGATCTTATTCGTTTTTGCTTCTTTGATGATGGGATTTTCAAATGTCCTCCGCTCAAAGCTTTGATGCGTTATAGGGTTATCATATCAACTTATATGAGTGCATCCTTGCTACATGCTGAAGGCATTCGTAAAGGCCACTTCTCTCATATTTTCCTCGATGAAGCTGGTCAAGTTTCAGAACCCGAGATGATGATTCCGATATCAAACTTAAGTTTGAAAGAAACAGTAATTGTTCTTGCTGGAGATCCCATGCAGCTCGGTCCTGTAGTCTATTCGAGAGATGCAGAGAACTATGGTTTAGGAAAATCATACTTGGAGAGGCTATTTGAGTTTGAACATTATGGAGGTGGTGATCAGAATTACGTGACTAAGTTGTTGATGAACTATCGCAGTCACCCTGCTATCTTGGAGCTTCCGTCAAAACTCTTCTACCGATGTGAATTGCTTGCTTGCAAAGATGATATTGAATCTTGTGTTTATGATGAGGCTAATCTTCCAAACAAGTCATTCCCGGTTCTTTTTGTTGGAATTCAAGGATGCGATGAGAGGGAAGGCTGCAATCCATCATGGTTTAATAGGATTGAGGCCAGCAAAACTGTTGAGATTATCAGAAAACTAATGAGGAATACTGAAATAACTGAGGATGATATTGGAGTTATAACTCCATATAGGCAACAAGTACTCAAAATTCAGAAAGCCTTAGAATCATTTGAAATATTGAATATCAAGGTTGGAAGTGTAGAACAGTTTCAAGGCCAAGAAAGGAAAATAATAATCATATCTACCGTCCGATCTACTGTGAAACATAATGACTTTGACAAATTACACAACTTGGGTTTTCTTTGTAACTCACGTCGGTTTAATGTTGCTATTACTCGTGCCAAGTCCCTGCTTATTATTGTTGGAAATCCACACATAATAACTAAGGTATTTTTCTGCTGTGAACAACTGCCAAACTATATATGGTTCTTGCCGTTTATGTAATTATGTTCTTTTCGTTGTTATTCTTAGGTCTTTTACACATGTTTATTCTTCAAAACATGTATTTGTTACTTCCTAACAACAGTTAACCAGTCTCTCGGGTTATGATAATAAAGATATCAATTACTCATATATTAAAAGATCAGTTCTAATTTGCAGCATAGCAAACTAGAATTCTATTAGCTTGGGTGCAAAAATGTACATAGTTTCTTGCACTATGTTTTTAAGTCCGAACTAATAATTCCCTTCTCTCTCTCTCTCTCCCTTGTGACATTTGATGTATCATGTATTAGAAAAGATTTACCATGACTTCTCGTTACAATATATCTGTTAGGCTCAAATATAACGAAATGATTGTGAAAAAGAGGAAGAAGAAGAACATAGATATTGCCCCCTTAGTTCATGGCTGCACTCAATAGTTCTTATTTAAGGTTCAAAATGACAATGGAAGTTCTCTCCTTATGTATGATAAAGTATGGAATAATCAGTTTGCAAGATAAATACATGTCTCAAACAAACTTCATAGTTGATTTCATTACCATGAAGTTTAAACAAATCGAGTTGAATATGCGAGAAGTGAATCGAATCATTGGTCTAGAATTAGGCTTTACTCTATGACTTGTACAACGCGCTTCACACATGGCTACTACTCTCTCAACAAGAAGCATTCCAAACACATTAAAATTGTTCTTAATCTCTTCCTTCTACTCTGATCTTGCTCCTTTTTGTCAGGATCCTTACTGGGATAAGCTATTGAGATACTGTGCGGATAATGGTTCCTACATAGGCTGCCCTCTTCCTCCCCAGGAGAGGTTAGAGCTGCCTATTCTATCCGAAATGCTTGAATCCAAGGTAGAAGAATGGGCTTGCGATCCAGCTCAATATGCTAATGAAGTTGAATATGGTGAGGGAGCCTCAGAACATTATGACAAAAAGACTGAAAATCATTATGAAGAAGAAGCTTCAGTAGCATGCTCTAAAGAAGTTGAGTGGGGTGAAGATGAACTTGAAGTGTATCCAGAAGAAGCTGAGAGATTGGATAATGCCTCGAAATCTCATTCTAATGAAGAAGATGAGTGGGGTTATAAGGATAACTCTCAGTTGCAGCAAACCCAGTCCACCAAATCAGAGCAGGTCGAGAAGAATGACAGAATCGATGTAGCAGGAAACGAAGAATTCGTGGCACGAAAAGACATATATGAATGGCAAGGACTAACTTTCACTCCCACTGGGTGGGATGACTAAAGCCATGGGGTGCTAGCATTCATTTTCTTGTAGTAGACCTAATGGGAGAGAGCATTGTAAGAAAATAGTTCTTTAAATCATCCTCATAAGAACTTGCATGTTCAAGAGCATGAACTCATACTGCCTGCCAGCGAATGAATCTATCTCAGCATTATTTACTCCATTTTATATTTGCTTGCTAGTGATATTATTGTGTCAATCATATGTTAAATATATTTCGCAGGTGATATTCGTATTTTTCTTTTTTCGTGAAGTCGCGTGTCAGCTGAGAAATATACTAAGAACATAAAAAGTACGCGGGTCACTATTTTAATAACTCATTGGTATATGTGTTGAAATTTCTTTCGATTTTTATTACATAGACATAAAAAGTGTTGGAACCTTCAACTCTAAAGTTATTTCTCATAGTGTGTAAGATATATTGATTGTATGAATTTTTATATGAAATTAATAGCTCATATTTAAAAAAAAAATACATTATATATGCTTAAAATAAATACATATTATATTTTTTTCAATTATCGTAGTTCTACTTGAGCAACTTAAATTCTTGTAGGAGTTGAAATGAAATTTTTCAGTAATTCATTGATGTGAAATATGGGGCAGTTAATTCTATAATGTTATGTAGGGGTGTTTAGTTCAATATTATTATGGTGTTATGTTATATTATTTAGAGAAAATAATTATTTAATTTAATGATATTTATAAATAATTTTTTATAAAATTATAAAATTATTAATCAAAAGATGACAATTATATATCATAATATTTATATTATATAACATGATACTAAAATAATAACAAACTAAATGCCATTTTAAAGATATTAAATATTTGATAATATCTTAAAAATGATAAGATTTTTATTGTAATATATATATATTATTCTAATTATAAAAAAGTGAGGTTTGGTTGAATTATTTTTTTATATTACAATAATGAATTAAGTAAATAATAATTTAAAAATAATAGAGAAATTTACATAATATCGACATTCAGATATTATAAATATGTAAGTAGCACCGAAAGAAATGCTTTTAAATATATTATTATATAACTCATTTTTCAAATTTCCTACATTCCTGTCATTTGAAGAAGTTAATTTTTTAAATTGATGAGATATTCAAATAGTATTATAAAAAATTCATAAAATTATTATTTCAAAAATAACATATGATTGAATGACATCTCTATAGTGTAGTACAGAGAGGTAAGATATATTTAATTTAAAACATTTACATACATATAACATAAATTGCTACATTTTTTTCAAAAAAGTTATATTAAGGAGTCATTATTTTTATGAAGAAAATATTTATAATATAATACATCCAAATTTATATGAACCCTAAACTCATCATTATATAAAAAAAAAACTTTTATAACAAATATTACAAAAATATCAATCAATAATCATAACGGCACACTAATAATAATGTAAAGACTGATTTTTAAGCTCAGTGTAAATTTGGAAGAAAATAAAAAATAAGTTAATTATATTATCAACTTAAATAATAATTTATAAACATTAAAATGACATTAACAATAAAATAAATAACATTACAGAAGCAATAGATGCATTACTGCAGTATAAAGAAAGGAAAGGCCAGCAGCTAATCTTCTCCCTCCCACTTGAGGCTCCCCTGCAGCTCTTCACCTTCAAGGTTGAATCAGCAGGTTCAAGGGGGACGAGTTTCGTCGTCTTTGCGGTCGAATTGGCCGAGTTCGTGGGCATGGGCTCAGGATCCGGAACAAGAGCAGGAAGCTCTGGCTTTCCGATTCTCGATGGAGAAATGGGGTGCTGCTTCTCGATCGTTTCTGGAGAAGATGGAACAGGTTCCTCGCTAGTGATCTTCGAGTGGTTCTGCGTGGCTGCAAGAGAAACAAATGCTTGCCTCAGAATTTGGGTGATTCCTTCTTATCACTTAGAAGTGAGCCACCAATTGATGAATATCTAAAATTCTCATTTAGAGAGTTGAGATTGGTTATATGTTTCAAACTTTACCTTAAAATTGTCTCCACTAATTTTCTCTTAGATCTAGCAGAGTCTTCGACGTAAGGAATTGAGTGAAATAAAAGCGTCGCTACTGACAAGATGAAAGAGGAGAAGGGAGAGCATTCGACTATAGAGGGAGAAGAGAAGAAGCTGCGAGTTCACCACTGAGAGAGAGGTCCGACATTGAGAAAGAGGATAATAATATCATTTTACAAGAATTTAACGTAAGTTTGGATGAAATGTTCAGACTGAAAATCATGACAGACCACAGGGACCTAAATGACACTTTCTAAAATCTAGATCTACGTGATACCGGGATCTAACCTCAAGCACCTGATGATTATTTACCCTTTTTTTTTGTTTCTGTTGGGGAATAAAACAGTCAAAAGGAGCATTTTATTAAAGAGAAACTGTAAACATTATGTTTTCTTTATCAACTTGTCATGCATAGTACTCCGGAAGTGATTACATCAAAAGTAACATGCGAATATAAGAATTGCAAACAACAAAATCTCAACTCCAAGGTCTCTTTATCATCATGAGTTGGATCCACTCCAATTTATCTACCCAAAGGTCATATGCAATGATCATATCCCAATACCCAATAAATTTAACTTTAAAAAAAATACCCAATACGTTTTTAGAATTCTCATCCCTCCCTTTCCAATGAGTTGGACTCATTCGCATTTATGTACATATGCCTCGAGAATTGACAAAGTCACAATAGCATTAGTTAAAAATAAATCTACGGAGAAGAGCCAAAGACTTTGATATGAACATGTACAAAGTAGAATAGAAGAGGCAACTGTAAGCAGGTAGAAAAATTTTGATTAAAAAGAACATTTTTAAATACTATAAAAAAAATTAAATGAAGTTGAAAACCAATCTTTGTAGACTATAACTAATGAAAAAGGATACATATTTCACTCGTAAGCCTAAGCTCTGGTTTGGTTGGAGGGCTATTTTTGGCTAAAGAGACGAAATATATTAGTATATAAGTTCGATATGAAGAAAGATTATTTGAAGGGTAAATTACACCTAGGCCCTTGAGTTTACGATATAATATTATGTTTTTTAAATTTTTAATACTTGGATTCTTAAGTTTTATATGCGCCTCCCTCCCTCCCTCCCTCTCTGACGCCTTGCAGTGAGGCTGATGAAGAGGGCAGGTTGCTCGCTATCCCGATAAAGAGAGGGGAGGGGGGAGTGGGAGAAAAGGAGGGGCCGAGCGGTCCCCCCCTCCACCAACTCCTTGTAGGTGGGGCGGCGGAGAGAGGATAACATGGAAACTTTATAAAAAAAAAATTACTGATAATCAATTATAAAAGAACCCAACTAATAATTATATTAAAAGTCAAGGACCCAGATGCTAAAAATTTAACAAAATAGACATATATGAAAAAATAAAGTTTATTTTAAAGTTCTCTAGTGTTTTTTACCTTGGCAAGCCGCAAGAGAGGGAGAGAATAGAAAGCAATCAGGGAAGGTCAACATAAGAGGCGAAGTTAAAAATGGATCAGTGGAGCCTAAATGCAGATTTGCTGAATAAAACAAGGAGCAAAGGCACTCATGGCCAGCATCAAGAGCCTCATTCAAGGCCTGACAGCAAGGTTGACTCACGTTTCTTTCAAGCCAAATCATGCATGGCACCAAGTTAACATCACTGAAGTAGCAACCTGGTATTTGACTTGTTACCAGAGGAGGGAGCTGGAGCAATGAAATAAGAATAATGAAAGCAATAAAGTTCATGCTTGAAGAAGAATGAAGGTATAGATCAACACTAATGAACAAGCAGATGGACATATCTTCACAGGCTTTTAATGCGCTTCTAGGCAGCATAACATATGCTTGGTCTCTTAGAAGAGGAAGGGCTCAAAATGTGTGAGGGTAACGGATATGAAAACAATTGGGTTAATGGCGTGAACAAAAACAAAATGCTTAAAGCATGGCTTACCTAGAAAATGGTCAATACAAGTCAAATACCTTATATATTCTATTTTCTTAGATGTTGATTGATATACATATACATATATATATATATATATATATATATATATATATATAATTACCACTGATACTTCTGCAAATATGAACTAATCAGCTATTTCAGACAAAAGCCCATCAAGAGAACAGTAGAGATAATATAACATAACATCAAGATAACATTGAACCAAACATCCTCTTATTTACATATTAAAACTTCCTATTTTATTGTTGATGTCAGCATATTCTTTCTAAAATTAGATATTCCACTTGTAATCTTGGACAATGAAAGCGTGTAAAATATAATATGTGTGACTAAAATAAAATTCCGTGACTGAATAAATATGAGTAAACAATTAATACTTGAATAAATAATGTATAAATAAACAAGTTTACTATCACATGCATGTCAATCCCCCGATGTTTCATTCTGTAGAATCCATGTTTTACTTGTCAGTTGATCTGAGACAATGGAAGGAGCAGATGAGCTTTAACCTGAAGTAGAAACAAAAACCAGATAATCTAAAAGCCCCCTTGATCGCTGCTGTCACTTCGGGATGAAAAACATTCCAACCACTGTTTAGGAGCCGCTGGATGAATGCATGAGAGGGTAAATATGAATTTTTTCTGAGAGTTAGCGAGAACAGTTGCAGGAGCCAAAGGATGTTTAAGCAGCCCAAGATCTTTAAGCCAATTTAAAATTCTGTATCTGGGCTTCACTCTCTTCTCTAAATGAAACATAAGGAAGGCTGGAAAACTATCAAGATACTGTACATCGTATCCCAAGTCCTGAATGAGGTAGTTGACTTTCTGCCAAATCAACTCCTTGCTTTGGTTAATCAGCTTTGGCTGAGCACAGATCATTCTACAGATCACGGGATAACTGATTCCCAAACCAATAAGGCAATCCAATCGCTCTTGCAGCTTTTCCTGGTTGCCATGAACAAGACGAACCACTTTTGATGTCATGTTATTTTTCCCGAATCCGATACTAAGAAAGAACTCCACTTTGGCGTCAATAAATGGTTGTTTCTTCATCAATTTGAGTCTTTCTAAGTCCTCCATGAACTCAGCCTCCATTCTGCTATGGCATGAATCAACATATTCATTTGGAAGAATAAGGAAGTGTAGATTCTTCTCACAGACTACTTTGGTAAGGAACCATTTATCAAGATCCAAAGCTTTCATTATTCCCGGTAAGCTCCCTAGTTTGTTCTTCCCCTTTACAAAGGGGCATCTCTTCATAAGAGAATCAACCTCCTCCTTTCCTAAACCCAACCACAAAAGATAGTCCGGTATAATAATGTACGTGCAGTTCAGATCAAGATAGAATATTTTGCAATTCTTCAAAGCAAAAACTCCTACCTCCTCCCTTCTCAGACCAAGATTCAGCAAAAACTTCAACTTTTGTGCAAGAACGAATTCATCCAATTGGACAATGATTTCCCGGTTTTGGCCCATGATCTCCCCCATGGTCCCCTTCTCTGAACCAAGCTCATAGAACACACCTATCCTCCGGCAGAAGCGAAAGAGAGCCTCCACATCACCTCCGGCGCAGCATTCAAGGCCGTAGTCGACAAGAACTGTTCTAAGGTCGCGAAAGAGCAACTCAGTCTCCGAATCGTCGGCAGAAGCAGAGAGGGATGACGGGAAAGCGAGGCAAATGGCGATAACACAGAGTCGGCGCAGGCCGAGCGACTCGAATCCCTGGAGGCGAGAAAGAAGTTGACCAGGTGGCAAGGAAAAGATGGAAGGCGAATCGAGATAAAGAACGCCAAGCCGAGTCCAAGGGAATCCAAATCTTAGGAGAGAAGAAACGGCGGCTAGCAGAGGCGCGTCGTCAGAGAGGAAGATTGGAGATCGGCTAGCAACGGAAGGGTGGGATAGCGAAAGGCCGATGCTCTCGAAGAAGAATTCGAACTCATTGACCGGATGATAGGAAAGGAAGCTGCGGAGAACGCGAGCGTACTGGGTGGGAGACTCTTCGCCTAATGATGCCCGGAAAACTAAGGTGGAGAGAGAGATCGGCGAGTTCGAAGCGATGTGATCAGCAATGGAGAAGGGGAGAGAGCGGGTTCCGTGGAGGTACTCAGTGAGGGCAACCTGGGCCTCCGAGATAGCGCGGCGACGGTAGCGATAGTTGAGATTCTTTAGCTTCAGGAGGTGGGAAGAGGAAATGGTGGAAGAGGAAGAAAGACGGTGACAAGAAAAGAGGACAAGAAACGTGCCGCCGGCAGCTGTGGACGAGAGGAATAAACGCATAGCGCGCCGCCGCCGGCGGGATAAGGGGTTTTTAGATTAGGGTTTTGATCGTTGGAGGACGACGCTCCAAGGCGAACTGGTTTCGGTAAAGTTCGAAACGGGTTAGCAGGTGGACTTGATATAGAATCTCGAAACTGCCCCCGAAAGACTACATATAAGTTTTTTTTTTTAATGAATTTTTTTTAAATCATTGAATATTAATTTTAGCTAATAATTAAAACATTAGTACAATATTTTTTTATTTTTTATTTTTAAGAATTAATTGTAAGAGCTATGCAGCATTAATTATCATTTAATAATAAAGATGCTAATTCGAGTTGGCAAATCAAATTCAAATCAATCTGTTTATTGACCCCACCTATTTAATTCTGGCTTAAGTCTAATTCATTTATTAAACAAATCAAGTATCAAGACCTATACTTGACCTATTTAATTTCGCCATCCTATTTGTTATAATTTTAGAAGACTATATTTTAATAAATTCAATATCTTCTTAATTTGAATTAATATAATCATAAAATTTAATTTAAAACATAAAAAAACAACTAAATTATATAATGCATATCAAATAATTAATATTAAAATTAATAATAATTATGAAAAAATATATTAATTTTAATAAATGAATCATTAGATGGTCAAATTTAAGTTGACTTGTCAACCTATGCTCGAGTCTTTTAGGCAAGTCAAATTCGGTTGACCCGCTTATGACTCGTGACCATATAAACTCAACCCATACCCAGTTAAACCGAGTTGAGTTTGGGTTTGGTTCATAAGTCGGATCAAAACTTATCACCCCTATTTAATAATAACAACGCTTCAGTAGAACTAATAAATTTATTATTTTTGGCAAAAATGAGAATACCAAAATAAATGAATATATACAAATAAACAAGATGAGAAATAATTATATTTTACAAAAAAGAAAAAGCATATCATTCCCACTAGAAGGAAGATACTTTGAGAGCAAATTCATTATTTCACGTGATTTAATGGATAAACAGATAGGACTGAAATTATCATATATGTTAAATTACTGGGACCTTAATGCAAGTTGTTTTGGACCTATTGTTAATATAAACTTAAGGACCTTACAATAATTAACCTAATATTACAAAAAGGTGCCCTTAATTGCCATGGTGCAAGCTCAACAAGAATTGAAGCCTGATTTCTTACAAGAAAAAATAGAAAGCCCAATGGTGTAGGATTATGAGATTTTCTAAATGCCGATGCAATATAGAAATGAAATCATGTAGAATATTGTTCAACGGAGCTTCGCAGGACAATACGAATAAACCTAGCTCTAAATATACAAGTCCAAGCCAACATAAAAAAGCACGGGGGATTCATGCATTCCAATAAGCTCAAATCAAAGAATCAACTATAATGAATCCATAAGAAATTAGTTCTAACATGAAATTTTAAGCTACCATAAACAATAGGATAAAAATTCATACTAGTTAGACTTGATAACAATACTAAGTGAGTCTATACATGAGGGAATTCGCAACACACAGCAAATAAGAAGTAAAAATAGCATCATGAGAGTGGATAGAGTTTAAAAAAAGTAAAGGAAATAACAATATAATAAAATCTACCCTGCTGCTAAAGAATCCGATGAACCACGGAGATGATCAGAAGGGAAAGAGAGTGGGATAACCAATCGGAGTCGCACCGATCTGAGATGTTGATGTCACATTGACGGAGAAGGCCTCGTGGCGGTCGCAAATAGGCGGCGATAGCCTGTGAGAGGGCCACCAAACTGTTCTCAAGTTGGGCCATTGGGCCACCACATGCGTGGCCAATTTTCCGACGGGCCGTAGTGGCGGCAGCAACGGGTGGTGACCAACAGTGGTCAAAGCGGAGGGGAGAGGTTCTCTCTCTCTCTCTCTCTCTCTCTCTCTCTCCAATGAAGATGAAGTCTTTCAAAGCATGCTTTCTTCCCTTTCAATTTCTCTACTTTAAAGGCATTTAGTTCTTCGTGAAAATTTCAATATTTAAAATGAGTTAAATCCGAATATTAGATCACTAACCATCCTAATTTTTGGATTTAAGATTATTTAAACTAATGACCGAAATAGAGTACCATGACCCAATAAGAGCCTACAAACCAAAATGATAAGTGCTCTCCCCAAAAACCTATATACAAGCCCAATACTCTTCAAGCCCACTAATAATATAATGTCTCTCGTTCATTCACATAAAACAATCAAAAATAAAAATGTTAGAAAATTAAAAAAAAAAAAAAAAGTATAAAATATCAAAATGGATAATGAAGCATTGGCATAATATCCCAGAACTAAGACCGATGTTGCTGGCGGAGTCCATACCAAGGATGCTCCGCATCACCCAATCAATCTAAAAATGGCATATTTGAGAACATGAATAGTACAAAATCTTGTGAATACAAAAGAAATAAAAAATGATTAAGCATAAAACAAATATAGTAGTTTTATCATGACCATATGGATTATATAGTCCAAGAATGGTAGATGTTATAGATGTTTTTGAATAATGCAAGAAAACACTTTAAAAGCAAATAGAAAATATCTACCACATGAACCAAAATAAAAAAAATGCTAAAACCTTGAAATTGCAAGGCCTTTAATATTTTTCTTAACAAGCTGCCCTATTAAAGCATCTTAACAATGAATTTTGGTTCAATAAGAAACATATTATTAGCACCAAACTTTATCTTACAATGATTATGACTAACAAAAATAAATTCAAACCAAACGATACAACTTTGGTGAACTGTCAATGACTCTTCAAAATGTCAACAATTCCTTTCAAATGAAATAACAAATAGACATACCCTGTAACAACTAACATGAGAGAGAAAGAGAGAGAGAGGCAATTCTAAAGAATAAATTACCATAGGCAAATCATTTGACATAGAGTCAACCTAATTCTAGATATAATACTTTAAGGAACTACAGTTAGCAACAACTTTTATATACTTCAAAGTAAAGAGCACCACATCAATACCAGTAAATATTAGGTGCAAGTGCATAGTTCCTAACATTTTTTCCCCGAAATTGCTAAAAATCCCTTGTTGATTAATCGTTTGCCACCCAATAACTAAAGACAATACTTATAAAATTAATCTAAAAATAAAGCTACAAAGCAACTAAAGATTTCAAATATCATTGCACAGGAGTTCAATCAAATGTCAAATGTAGGAAGAAATAAATCATAAAAGACTTCTAAGTATTAAGAGAGTACCTTCATCTTATCACATATCTTCTGTCTAATACTAAAACTAATTTGAGGTTTTACCCATATGACAAACAAACTTACTTGTTTATATATTAGACACCCCAATTTTAAAAATCACATTGTGCACATCCATCTATTCTAATTTTACAAGCAGCATACTCCAATTTAAAAACTGTTTGCATCTATTAACTTCATAAAATATTTCATTAGATGTCATTATATTAGAACCTATGTCATCCCTTACACTTTACTAGCCCTAAACATCAACTTGAATGGCTGGTAATCCTCTAGCTTTTCACCATTGTAGGAGCAACGAGCAACGATCTTGAACTTTGTGGTTTCAACTGAGCTGGTTTTGAGCTTTCATGATCTCCAACTTTTTGGTTGAGCTTTAACTTTGTGAGTGTGTAACACGTAATAGTTAACTTTAGAGTGTTTAATAAGTAAATATGAGATTTTTTATGTCATATGGGCAAAAACCCCAAATAATTTATATGTTGATAGAAGGAATTTCAAAACAATGCAACTATTATTCAATGAATCATATGATCTTTAGTGTCATCTCCACATTTCTTCTTAATGCTGCAAATAAAGGCAAGAAAGCAGCATCAACCAGAGATGTCATGTCATTCTCATACCTGAGAAGTTTGGATCTCCATTTTCAAATTCGAAAGACTAACATCCTGAATTGCTATAAACCTGGGAGAAACTCTGTAGCAGAAGATACAATCAAGTCAGTACAGACATTATCATTTCACCCAATAGCCAAAATAATAAAAGTATAAAATAACGCACCCTCTCTATCTCCCCCTTCACAAACGTCTCAATCTCCCACTTAACAGATGACTCTTTCTCTACCTGCAAAGATGATCGCCATTCAGTCTCCAAGCTACCACTCGCTACTTCCATTATAGCCGAGGTTATTGCTTCTGCCTGTTGGGCAATCCCTTTCTCGAAAGCATTTTATCGAACACCTGAGAAGCAATCGAACTGCACAGCAAACAGATTAAAGTTTCGATCACCAGAGCCAAGGTATCCACAACTAACGCCGGGCTTCCTTCCGCGAGTCCCGGATTTGATTGCCCCGGCCTGTCAAAGACTCCGCCACCACCGTCCATCCTCTCCGGACAGCCGCCGCCGTCCACATTTTCACCCCCGTCCCCCCGGATTATCCTCCGCGAGGAACGAGGTTGATCTAAAAAAAGGGCATTTACACATAGACCCTTCTGCAATTATATATTAAATATCATATTCTTTTTTTTACAACTTAACACCTCAAATTTTTCAAAAATAATATTTATGCTTTTTCAAAGTTTTTTTAAAGATCTTTTTACTAATTATGATTTTTTATATACTTATTATCAATAATATGTATATACAAAATATTATAAATATATTTATAAATACATGTATGCCATTAGTTTTTATTTTTGAAAAATTTAGAGGGTTAAATTATAAAATAAAAAAATCAAGAGTTTAATATGTAATTAAAAAAAATTCTACTCCACAAAACCATTATATCCATATTTCTATGCTTGAATAAATATGAGTAGATATATGTAACATATTTTATGTATGTCTAATGTTTAATAATGTGTGATTCTCTTGAAAAGAAAATAGCAACATTTACATATATATCATATAAAATTTTAAATATTACTCATTTAAATAATATCTCATAATTTAACTTTTATAAAGAGAAGCGTGTGTAAGTAATATTCAAAAAATTTTGTAATATATAAGTAATTATTCCTAAAATATATTGTGCATAACTCAAGATATTTTTAAATAAATTTAAATAAATTTTACTCGATTCTAATTAAACTCAACTCGATATCAAAACCTTAACTTAAATTGAACTCGATCCGCTTATGCAATCTCTCTACTTTCAAATAAGGCAAAAAATAAATGTAATAAAAATTTAATACTTAATTATGCACTTGTCAATTTGCTTAACCAAACTAATTAATTGATGCATTAAATTCTTCCTAAGAATTAACAACATTTTTAATAAATATATTAAAAGAACTGCAACATCATATGTTAGCATTATTTTATAATAAGAAGAATATTCACCGCTCTAAGAGTCTGTTTGTTTGTAAGATTAAATTTAACAAAGTTAAAATTAAACTTAAATAGAAATATTTTTTATTAAAAATTATGAATGATGTGAAATAAAGTTAATTATTGTGTTGGGATATATAAAAAATATGATATAAAATTAGTTATTATATTGGGATATGTGAGGGATATGATATAAGTTAGTTATTATTTTAGTTATGTGTGTAGGATGTGAGATAAAATTAATTTTTAATATTAAATTTTATGTGTGATGTGATATGTCAGGTTAAAATTAAACCAAGTTAATTTTTAACTTAAAGACAAACAGGATCTAGTAGAGTTTTTTTCACCATTAACTAATCTCTTTTATTATATCAATCACAACCTCAATAGTAAAAAAATATCTAATAATTTTCTACCAAAAAATACATCTAATAATAAATTTTAGTGTTAATCAAATGAAGATGTTAAATTTTGTGGGAGAAATTATGATCTAAAGTGGCTAATCTTATATTCATTGGGAAATTATTGGCATTAAACAAAAGGCTTATTTAACTAATGATTAGAAGAAAAAAGAAAAAAAAAAAAAAAAGGAGCATTTACCTACATGCCACACAAACTTTTTAATATTATACCATACACACTTTCTTCACAAAATTTACACTATGAATTGTGAAGAAAGTGTGTGTAATGTAATACATGAAGTTTTATGTGGCATATGGGTAATTATCCCAAGAAAAAAATAAATACCGTCTATATTTACTTGAGCTCATAACTATCCAATATAGGCCATACCAGCACTGCCATTGGTCAAGACTCCAGGCCCAACAATTCTTCCCTTAGTAGTTGGAGTTATACTAGTGTTTATATTCTCATTGTTAGGTGTTTGACTCTTAATGATGACTATAGATTTTTTCTCTTCAAGCTCTCTTGATGAATTGAGAGATGCTTGCGTTAGGGAGATTGTTAATATAGTTATAATATTTTAGAAAATCGAGTCTCAATGATATACTCTCTTAGAAGAGGTGTTATCAACCTTCCCTAATAACGGTTGACAACCCCTTCAAAAGCATCCAACTAATTCTAGTAAGCGAGGCTGATCGAGGTTGACTTGGTTAGAGATGCTTCGTATTGTTCTCCTCTATGGTAAGTGGTTGTGCACGAATTCGAAGCTATGATGGTGGTTGTCACAAAGATTGGTAGAAATCTTTGTTTTCCCCACAAAAATGTCATAAGATTTACTATGGCACTGTCAAGTGTGGAGCTCACCACCATAGAAAGAGTTATCGAGCAAAAGTAACAACACAACTCATGGCAGTGCAACAAGATAACCTTCTTGCCAATAGCAGGAAGATCTTCTAATCTGTGTCATGTGATTCTCATGAAACAAGCTCTTGTATTATCTTATGGAGCTTCCCACAAGATATGTCACAGATCTATCTCACGGGAAACTTCTCGACTCGGTTTTAACTCTTCTAGTAGATCCCTCCCGTTAAGACTTACATGATGTAGTTCTATCGCACTTTGTCGTACGTTTGACTGTCCACAATTAACTTGCCAGCTAACTTTTAAGATGTTAAGGTGTTATCAGAGGAATACATAGAACTCAAAATCTGAGATCAAACCATGAATTTTTGTAAAAATATCATAACATATATCAGAGTTACCACTATAAAAACTAGTCATAGAAAAATTTTTATATGCTAGATAAATATAACATCAAGTAGAATGAGTAACACTTTCAGATATCATCAAGCTTGTCATGCATAATAGCAACAACCAGTTCATTGAAGGCAAAGTACAAGTTTTAATACAAAAACAACATAAATATCACTACTGAGATTGTTTCATAATATTTTTTTTAAACACAAACTCATCAACGACCATTCAGATTTCACTACAAAAATAAAATAAAAGTAGAATGAAAATAAAAACAAGGTTAGCTTCCTAAAATGGATCAAAGAGGTCTTGCAAGCAGTTCTCAGTCCCTTCACTATCAGAAATCATCCCTTGCAGGCGGCATTCGCAGCTGCAGAACGCTTTCTCTCCTCTGAAACAAAGCAAAAGAGCTGGCTGTTAAATGGTCATCTTACATTCCCTATCTTCATCCAATGGTAAAATAACAAAGGAGTTGCAATACTTCTTCTCATAGAAGAGATGGCATCTAAATATTACTCAGTTTTTGGTGATATCTACCTTAAAACATATCCTCAAACCAAACGATTGTTTTCTGTGAATAACACGACATAACATTATGATAACTATGAACCAAACATCGCTTCAGAAACATGGTCAACATCGGTTTGATCATATAGAACAACAACAATGACAAGAACAAACTAAACCTTAAGTTCATTTCTCTTCTTCTGTTCAGCTCTATTTAAATTACCTTTTCTTCACCTCCTTCCTCTCAACAATGATATCATGAGTATTCTCTATAGGTCGATCAAACAACTTTAACTTCTCTCAAAGAATCACTTTCTAAATGGTCTATTTAAGCATGACCTCTCACCCATCTGAATCTTTTATACCATCCATTTTAGTGCGACCACTCTTACCAATCTGAACATCTGCATCTTGTCTTAGTGAACATTACCTTCTAACATTTTCAAGAGAGAGTCTCTTAATGATCTATAAAAACGATCTCTTCAATTATATATCAAGAGAAATGAATAGCTTCAGATAATACCCTTCAAAACACAAACACTATCTATGTAAATATGTGCATGTATATGCATATAACTCATGATTTAGATATAATTTGATGAGAGAAAGGTTAAAGGGATTTGCCCAAGCTACCTGTACATGAAAATATCCTTCCCCTGCGCAAGACGCTTCTTGCAGGCATGACAGAAGCTCAGAAAATCCTCTGAAGGGTAACCCAAGCTCAGCTCATCGGAAAACCTACTCTCCTTCTTCGACACCACCATCGACATATCGCCGGAGCTCTCAACTATGAAATTGTCAAAAATATGAGTTTTCTTTGGATTCGGCCCATAAGAGATCACACAAGTATAGTCCTCCGAGAGCTCCATCTCCCCTGTGAAGACAATCGGCTGAGAAGGCTGAATTTCGCCGCCCGAGCACATGGGCGAGAGGAAACTCGACTGTGAATTCTTGTTCTTGATTCCGAACTCGATAGGAGTATGGGGAGATTCGAGAGATCCAGTTGAAGAGATTGTGTTTGAATGAGCTCGGGGGATCTGGACCTTAAGATGAGATCCGAGTAACACCATTCTGCTATTCGGGATGAAGTATTTCTTATCAGATTTCTCATTGGTTAGAGCATCAACAATGCCAAGACCAATGGCTCTTGAGTCTTCATTTGCTCTATAGGGCTTCCTAAAGTTTCTCTCAGTAAAGAAAGGATTGCCAATGACAGAGAAGGGCTTGGTTTCAAGAATGGAGGTTGGGCTCATGGTAGCCTCAGAGTCTGAGAAGCCCCCCAATAGCTTTGGGGAGGGAAAGAGAGAGGAGATAGGGCTCGAGAGCTTGCCATTGGGAGAGGGGAGGAAGGAGGAGTTATCAGACATTATTGGCAAGAACTTCTCTACACTTTGGAATCACAGTGAAAGAGAAGCGGCTGCAATTAGAAACGATGAACAGAAAGTTCAGAAAATTCCTATTAGAGACAGAGGTAGAAATGATGAATCAGAACTCATAAAAAGAGATTGCAAATGAAATCCCACAAGAGAAAACGAATATAAAACTCAGTGAAAATCCGAGAAAAGTGAAAAGCTTTGCTGCTTCCGCCTCGCTTCGACCTCTTCGTTTTAAAATAGCATGATGAAGCGATCCTCCAATCCCCAAAAATTTAAAAAAACCCAAACACAAGATTAAACTAAGAAATCCTAACTCCGCTTCACAGAGAAAAGAAGCGTTCTTATAAAAAAAAATATCTCTTCGCTTTCACCGATGATATTCACTAACTCATCAAACAGACGAGCGAAAGCAAAACAAGCTCCTCTACACCGGAAACCCAGTGCGAAACAGGATCAAAATCAAAACCAAAGCTATCAAAAAACTGAGACGAACAAGACCCAAATCGCCAACGGCTCGTTTGCGATCAAAAACACGGCAAAAATCACTCCTTTCCTCTTCCTTCCCGGGATTCCTGAACAACAGTATGAGAGGAACAGCTCAATTTCGTCTCCCTCAATCTGAAATCTCCCCAAAGAGCTCGAAGAGGCCGAAGGTGCTGATTCAGTGAAGAAGCAAGGGGGGATTTTAAAGAGGGAGTCCGTGGGCTTCGTGAGAGATTAAGAGGAGGGAGTCGGGAATGGTTATGGGGTTGAATTTGTTGGTTTCCACCAAAACCGGCATGCTCTCCTAAAACGAAAGCAGTTTCAAAAAAGCGGTTTTCTTCTGATTATAGTTGCCCTCGTTAAAGAAGAGGAAAAAAAAAAGTGTATTTTAAATATTTCATTCTTTATTGTTAAATATTTCATTTTTATATCTTTGATTTTGTGACTTTTGTCCATATAATTCACAAGATTATGAAAAAAAAATTAGTTTTTTGATGTTATTCAACAATGTTTTCTAAAAATTTGAAAACTCAAAACTTTCCCATAATTTTCATAGTATGCTAAAGAATTAATTATAAGATTCGTAAAAAAATAGCAGCCAAGAAACATCACAATTGAAAAAAACTCAGCTGCAGTTAAGGCTTTAAAGCAAAATAATTAGACTTTTTGTTGATCGATTTGTGCATAAAAAAAATAACGAAACAATTGAAAATTTTTCTTTCTTACCAGAGAATGCATATGAGAATAAAAGAAAGTGAATTCGTGACTTACTTGTTATGCCTTAACAACGGATGAAATTAATTTCATTTTGTTTACTATTAAAATTTCTCAAAATATTTGTATTTTAATATATATTAAGTTTTTTAACGTATAACTGATATATTTTACATGTATAAATTAATATACATTAAAGGTACATATTAAACGATTAAAATATAAAATAGATATTATATAACTAAAAATATTATAATAATGTATAACATATGTTATTATAATATATATTAATTTGATATTTAAATTTTTAAAATAAAAAATTTTATTCGATTCAATCTGATTAATTGAAAAAAAATTTAATTGAATAGAATCAAATTTTACTTTAACTTAAAAAAATGAATTGTAGGCTAATCTCTACAATAATAACTTCAGATTTTCACCAAAAATAATTTGCTCTTGCTGATTAAATCAAATAAAAAATTTTACTTGATTTAGAAAAAAAATATATAAAGCTATTTGTCATACTTTGTAATATATTCAATTCAAATTGATTTTTATATAATAAAAATAAAATAAATTTAATTTGTAGTGAAATTTATACTTGCATAAACATATTCATTTAATATTTTGAGATAGTTTATAAAAAATTAACATATAAAACATAAAAATAATTAATTTAAATTTTTTTTTGCTAGGATAAAATGATTATAATATTTCTTTTCACTGGATAAGGTCATGCGGTGAAGCTACCGCAGTTTGGACCATGGGCTCGACACTGGCCCGTGAATTTGTGTCTAACGGCATTCACCGGCGGTGACGGGAACAAGTACAATCGAGAGCGAGGTGACGACACGGTGGTATTAACTTCTCGTTCCGTACGACCTTTATTTGTCTTTATATATCGGTCTAATTTGGGCTAAAACCAAGCTCGAGCCGGCTTGATTTAGCTCGGCTCGGCTTGGCCCGGCTCGGCTTGAACCTTCAATTTTAACATTAATTACATTCGAATTACACGTCACCGAGCTTTAAGTTTATATCCTTTTATATTAATTATGAAAATTTAATTAGTTATATTTTCGGCAAAAAATACTTAATGTATATTCTTATTAATAAAACAAGATATAAAATTAAGGTGAAATTTAAAACATGAAAAAATACTTTAAATTTAAATATATAAAATATAAATTTAATAAAAATAAACACAATTATATTAAAATTTAATATTTAATGATAAAATTATTAAAAAGAGTAGATAGTTTAAATATATCAAATCAATTATAAAAAATAATGATAAAATATATAATAATATTAATTTTTTTGATACTAGAAGTGATATTATTAGCTGAATTTAAATATAATATATTAATATAGAAATATGTTTATGTATTGTAAAATAAAAAATTTTACTCAAACATAAAAATAAATTTATATTATGTGTAGTAAGATTGATGATATTATATAGTATTAAATACGGCTCTATAAAGTAAAAATATATGGATAAAATAAATATTAGGAAAATAATAATGCTAAAATGAATGATGTACATACGAGAAAAAGTAATAATAATTGAGAATAAATTTAAAAAATTTAACTTAAATAATTTAAATATAAATAAAATATTATAAAAATAATTTTGCACATTTAAGATTAAATAAATAAGAATGTGCTATTTTATAGAATATAATAAAAACAAATAATTTATATAATTAATCTTATTTATTGAGATAAATGATTTGGTTGTTATTTTTTTGTTTTAATGAAGTTATTGTTACTATTATTATTGTTGCGGGTCATTAATATGAATGAAGATAAATTGGGTGAGGACAATGAAATAAAATAAAAAGATTTCATTTAGATTTGATAATTCGCAATGAATAAATTTAAAAAAATTCTTCATGTAGACAAATATTATGAAATTAACTCCCAAACAATGAAAATTAATATATTTTGAATGGTAAAAAGCTGGATTGGGTGTTTAGTTTATTATTATATTATATTATTTAAATGTTATAACATATAAATATTATGTTTTAATTAATAATTTATAATTTTTAAAAAATCATCTATGCATATCATTAAATTAAATATTTATTTTTTTTTTATAAAAAATTCCTCATCTAAGAATGATTTATTTAATATCTATATAATATAATATCAAAATAATATTAATCAAAATTCACACATAAATTTCATATCATATAGTTTCAAAAATTTACAGTGAAGCAAATCTTTTTAGTATACCAAATTCATATTCCTTTCCCTTTTTCTGCTGAATTCATTTTTTATTATCAAAAAACATATATATATATATATATATTGTTTATGTTCTATTCTAAAGATTTTTCTGTCACTTTCTATCCAAAAAAATAATAATAATAATTTCTGTCACTTTTAATTATGGAATTTTATTTTGAAAAATACTTTTGAAGCCGGTCCGGTTCGGTTCACGGACTTCACTGCCGGTTCGTACGGACCGACGTAGCCAACCACTCCCAGTAGCAACTGAACCTTCCCAGTACAGGGGACCCAGTTCATTCCTCCAAGCACCCTGCCAAAATTAAATAAGGTTCTATTACGTGTGGGTCCCCCGGTTTATTCAATACTTACATATAGATCCTACCATTTTTATTCCTGTTGCGTACCTAATCATTAACTCCAAACTGTTGGTAAATAAAATCATTTTTATAATCTTTTTGTTAATTTTGATTTCATATGTCAGAAAATTTTAAAATTGAACTTTTATTTTAAGTATATATGAAAGATATAGAATAAAATAAATTTTATTTTCAAATATAATAAAAAAGGAAAATTAATTAATTTATAGTTTAACATTAATATAAAATTTGAAAGTTTTAATGTAAGAATTTTGTATAAAATTACTTTAGATAAATAAATAGAACTCACATCATTAATTATATACCACTCAGCACAATCTTTTTCTTGATCTCTTATTAATGATGATAATTTAAGAAAATGAATAAGTCGATTTAACAAAGAAAATTTTTATTATTACATAAAAATTTGATGATCATCATTATAAGATCAAATAAAAAAAAAATTATATTCTCAGAGATTAAACAGTCATTGCAATTTTGTTTATATTTTCTGAAATTTACATTTAACCAATAACGATATACTTGAAATTATATACATATGTATTCATAATTTTCTAAAAAAATAAAAGGAAAACAATGTTTTAATAAAATAATGTGCTCTTTGTTTATTTTTTATTATAAAATAATAATAAAATATTTAACTATATGTCACATCATTTAGTTTTATTTATATATTACCCATTCATATTTTGTTAATTACGTCACGCACACTCAAAATATTACAAGATCTTACGTACACACACTTTAATTTGTTTTTATTATAATGAGTAATCATAATTTTTCAATAACCTAACTATAGTTAGGTTACAAAAAATTTGAGTCGTTTGTCATATTATTTTAAAGATATTTAAATATATTTTGAGTGTAAATTTTAAAACCTTGATGTTTAAGTGGTGGCAAGAGAAAGAGACATCCGCGATGTAAATTAATTTTAGGATAGATCAGCTCTTTAGTGTGGCATTGAGGAAGAAAAAATATGTACTATTAAGGATAAAAATATAATTTTAATGATTTACTAACAAAATATTTTTTTTAAATAAATTTTAACTGAAGCTAAATGGTGTGGCATGTAGGTAAATATCCCAATAATAAGCTCAAAATCTAAAAAAAAATATTTGTTATCTAAAACTCATATCGAAATTTAAAAAGTTAAGGTTCTGGAATGCAAATATCATACGAGTCATTTGACGGTTTTGCCCCTCTGCGCGCGTGAGCCGCGATGAGGGATCGCGCGCCACTTGTCCGTAATCCGGAGAAACACGTGTCATAGTTCGCACGCGCCGCCAATGAAGAAGAGGAGCCTGCATTCAAGAAGAAGTGCAAATGCCACCAATCCTTTAAACAGGGCATTTAATGGGATTTATTTAATATGATCTCATTATATTTAATGCAAGAGCAGAGAGGGGCTACGATTTATTTAATTTGAGGTATTAATGGGTTAATTAATAGGTACCTGTTGATTCATTATTGATATCTTAGAGAATATATATATATATATATATATATATATATATATATATATAGCACAAATGATGCCTTCACCTCACCCTATGTCTACTTTTTCATAAAAATGATTAACCCTAACTTTCAGAGTTGGCCTAAGCATTTATTAATTTCATAAAATAATATAATTTAAGGTTTGATTGCAAAATTAATCCTAATTTTTTAAGAAATTTTAATTTGAGTTCTTAGAGTTGTAAAAGTACTGCAATTTGAATCCCAATTAGGATATAATTATTAAATTTTTTACTAAAATACTGCAAGATTCTTTTTGTTTATTAATATTTTAGATTTTTATAATATAATTTTGTAATATTAATATTTTTTAATTTTAAGATTTTAGTACAGAAGAATAAGAGAGGAGAGAAATTAAATTTAAATTTTTTGTTAAATTTTTAAATAATACTAAGGATAGATAAGTGTAATGGTCATTTAAATCTGTAATAATTTAAATTAATAAAAAAATAATTAAATTTTATGTTTTTTATTGAAAATAATTATTGAATATGGTGAGATTTCTAAAGAGGGATAAAACTGTAGAGTTTTTATAATCTCAAATACCCAAATTGAAATTTTTTATATTTTTTTAACTTTAGAGTCTCACATGCAATTTATCTTATAATTTATTTTTAGTTCTAATTTTCTCATAATAAATGAGCTTCAAATTGCCCACTATAGTTGTGAGGAACTCAATTGGAGAAATTACATATGGACCCTTCTCTTATAATCTTAATTAGTTTGTTTCACACCAATATTTCTTTTAGGTTTATAGATATTTGATAATATTTAAGCTCTTTCTTTCTTACCAATGTTTCCTCTAGGTTTCTAAATATTTGAAATCATAGTGATTATTTGACGATATATTTCATACCTTACAATTTTTGACATAATATTCGGTTTACTCTTTTTTTAATTGAGATAAACATTTTAAAAATCGAGTTATTTAGGTATAAAATTAATACACAGATCGAGCTTTTTTAATTTTTTTTATCAAAATTAAATATTAGATGCAAACTCAATTGAGCAATTCAAGCCAAATAAATTGATAAATTTTTTTATCCAATTGCTGAATCTCTTATATAATATTAAATTTTGTTGCTTCCTCTTTGTTAAACATATCTTTCAATGTGCAATTAAAAAATAGAAAAAAAAATAATCAGATGGCATGATTAGGTGTAATTAGATATTTAGAATTTTCAGATTCATTTTAATAATTTTATTTTACATCAAATTTAAATATTAAAATTAATTATATTTTAAATAATATATATATATATTAATATGAAATAATTTTATTTGATATTAAATTTATAAATTAATTTATTATATTTTTTATAAAAATAAATAAATTTTCAATAAAATGAAGGCAATACATAAGAATTTTAGTTATTTTGATATCCTCACACTAATTTTGACAGAAAAATCTAATCTAACATGAAAATTGGCCACAGTAACCAGATGAGCTCAATCAAGTCAATCTAATCTCTTTCAAAAAAAATAAAATCTAATTCTAAAATTAGAATTTTTATTTCATAGGAATTAATATTTTTTTTAATTTGTGGGCTATTTCTTAGTTAAGTACTGTTTGAGGACTAAAATCAGGATCAAAATGATACTAATTTAAATAATAATAATAATAATAATAATAATAATAATTTTTTTAATCATTCTACACAAACTCTAATATAAAAAAAATATTATTTTATTTCACATATTTAATAATTTTTAATAAAAATATCAACTTTATTTCACATCTTAGACCAAAATATTCGAAATGAGTATTTTGATCTAAAATGTGAAATAAAATTAATATTATTATTAAAAATTATTAAATATGTAAAATAAAATAATATTTTTATATTAAAATTTGTGTAAAAAAATTTAAAAAATATTTATTATTATTATTATTATTATTATTATTATTTAAATTAATATTATTTTAGTCCTGATTTTGATCTCGCACCAAATAGTTTGAGTTGATTGCATGATGAACATCCAACATTGGCAGGCTACTCATTAATGCACCTTATATAAATAAGGTTTTAATATTCGGCTAAATCTTATTTCGGCAATTTGGAATCGATTTTAATGAAAATCGATCTAAAAAATTCGCTAAGTTTCGATTTTAGTCAATTTTAAGTCGAAACATGTGGAAATCAGCTAAAACTGCTGAAACTTATCCTCAAAAAAATAATATTCAATAATTATCATTAAAAATTTTAATTTTAAATTTACAAAATTTAAATAATATATAAAAAAAATCGAAACTGTTGATGTCAAACTATCGAAACTACCAAAACTGTCGAAACTATTGAAATCGATACTTTCATTTTATCACCAAAACCGTAACTAAAATCAAATTTTAAAACCTTGATATAAATATCATAAAATTTTGATCCACATATTTAAAGTGATGTTGATTTGATTCCAAAGTTAAATTAAATTTTGAGTTCAACAAATTTTTTAATAGAAAAATTGATATGAATGCTAGATCTTATACTAAAATTGATGCAAAACATCAACCAATATGATTTGGAAGAAGTAAAAAAAAAAAAAAAAGTGTTCATACATTTTCATTTTGGCTGAGCCATAATTTGTTCCTTCCGAAATTTAAAATCAATTATGTTTCATGAAATAAAATGAATTTTTTTTGTATTTAAAATCAACAAAATTTTATGAATTAATATTCAAATTTGATGTACTAAAATAATAAATTTTATTTTATTTAAATGACGAAGAAATATATACAGACTCTGATCCTAATAGGAAAATTAATAATGCCATAACTCTAATTTGGTGAGTTAAAGCTAAACAAAATCTAAATTTTAAATAAAAAAAATCCTATTTTAAAATTAAATAAAAAATCTTAAATTCAAACTAATTTTACTTGGTCTAGCTAATAAATGAGTATACCTAAATTTAAATTAATTGACTCAGTTGAACAAACTCGATTTATTTTAACTAAATTCGTTAACCTAATTGACATAGTACTCGAGTCAGTTAATTAAATAAGACTCAATCTAACTAAATAGGTATAACTCCGATGTGTTTCTAATCATAAACTTTTGGATAAGAGCAAGTGGATTGAGACAAATTTGAAAAGACCAATAAAAAAGAGAGTATTTACATAAAAGACACTTCAATTATAAAAAATTATATATTTCAAATCCTGAGTCCTAAAATTAAAATCATACCAAATTATAAAATTTATACTATTTTTTAATAGAATCACGTTATATTTCAAATCCTCAGCCCTAAAATTAAATATCACTCTAAATTATTTTAACACTAAAATCTAAACCCTAAGTTCTTGTTTGGTTCGAAGATTAGATTTTAAATAAAAGAAAAAATAATTTTATTTTATAGATTTAATGAGAAAAAAATTAATTTAATATTAAAAAAATATATAAAATATGAAATATGTAATAAAATTAATACTAATATTCATATTTACATTGAATGTGAAATAAATTTAATTTTTATAACTAAAATTTACATTGGGCTAAACGAGCCCTAAGGGTAAATTCTAAATCTTAATTTTAAAATTTTAATTTTCATAAATTAGCCTTATATATAATTTATTTTAAACCTAATTTAGTAAAATAAAAATCTCTATTATGAATCTGTGAATCATATGCAACAGGACAAGATTCAATAAAATATATCAATAATTTATTTCAAAATACTTTTCAAAAATGTCATATAAAATATGTAATTATACAAAATTTTAATATGATGTACATAATATTTTATTTTTGATAATAAAATACATAATTTTTCTTAATTAATGTGTTATTTATAGTTCTTTAAAAAAGTTAATATATGTGAGCATGCTGATAATGACCCAAGGAACATATTTTGGGCTAATTAAAGTTAAAAAAAAAGACAAATGATTAGGTTTCTTCTTTGATTTTGTTGGTTGAAATTTTGTCATATTAATTGATTTCTTTTTATTAATGCAAGATATTTATCTCTACAGTGGATTATCTATTTGGAAAGAAATCTAAATCTAAAGGAGAGATTTTGCTGAAATTATCACTTTTTGTTTTATTGTTTGGTTGCTTAAGTGAAGGGTTAACTTCCTTCTCCTCTTAATTAATATATATTGCAATGAACTTTAATTTTTTTATTTTAATATTTTTTTATATTATTTTATTTAAAATATTGGTTCATTGATGAAAATATCGCGTCATAAGTCGGTGCAATTCGAATTAAAATTTTGGAGTTTGAAGATGTCGGATTTTTGAATCTACGAACTAGATGTTGAATATACCACTTTTGTAAGAGATGTGTCGGAGATACGATCTCCGAGATCTATTTGAAATACAAATTCATATTTCATGTCGAGTCATTTGATACATTGACAATGTTGTTGCAAGGATTTAAGCATAAATTTTAGGATTAAGAATAGAAATTAAAATATTTTTTTTTTATGAACATGAATGTAGCGTTGATAAGACTCTGTTTGGTACAGGTATCAAAATCAAGACTAAAATAGTATTATTTTAAATAATAATAATAATAATAAATAATTTTTTATTATATTTTATACAAATTTTAATATAAAAATATTATTTTATTTCATATACTTAATTATTTTTAATAAAACTATTGAGTTTATTTCACATTCAAAATTAAATCAAGTATTTCGATTTAGAATGTAAAATAAAATTGATAGTTTTATTAAAAATAATTGAAAATGTGAAATAAGATAATATTTTTTATATTAAAATTTAAGTAAAATATAATAAAAAAATTATTTATTTATTATTATTATTTAAATTAGCATTATTTTAGTTATTATTATAAATGTTATTGCCAACATTAAATATGCCAATAAATAAGCTAATTGGAACCTAATCCTCCACCTAGGTCTGACATGTCTACTAATCTGTTTAAGTATAAATTGAAGCACAAGCTTACATTTTAGTCAAATTTAAGTTAATTTTTTAATGAATTTGATTTAAATTACTTACATTTTAGTCATGATAACATATTATATACATATATACACACATACATGTATGTGTGCATGTGCTTTATTTTATTTTTTTCTTAAAATATGTAACATCTATTTTAAAGATCTCACATATCATAAACTTTGTATTATATATATATATATATATATTTATATAAGAAAATGAGGTAGTTATTTCACCAAGTGAAATGAGATTAATGGGACAAGAATTATAATAAATAAAAAATTCAGACACTTCAACAAGATTAGATCAAGAGAAGATAAATAATATTCTATGACCTCATTTGATTCGAGATAATTTTTTTGGCCAACACAAATTTTAACTATAAAAATTAACTTTATTTCACATCCAACACAAATACGAATATTAGAATTGAAAGTATCTCACATTTTACATACTTTCTAGTATTAAATTAAATTTTTCTTTCATTAAATTTTAAAAATAAAATATTTTTTTTCTTATCTAAAATACAAACTCGAACCAAACGAGGCATAGAGTTATGAAAGCGCATAAAAGCGACATAAAACAGCAAATACACTTACCAAAAACCATATATTTTTTTTCCAAAATATTAAATAACATATTTTTGTGATGAAATTAAATAACATATTATCCATAATTATATTAGGTCAAATGGCCTAGTAGAGATATCCAATGGGATCAATTAAAGTTCGCTAAATTATGCAATTAAATTTGATTACGACATTTCATGCGCATTTTATGTTGAAGTGCATTTTATAATATTATCTATGCATGTTATTATTAAATTAAATAATTATTTTTTTAGATAATATGATGTAATATTAAGATGATATTAAATCAGATGCCCACTTTATCGTATTTTATTTATATAATTTTAGTCGATTACGATATATATCAGAGCTCCAACATTGATTAAATTAGGGCTAACCAGCTAAGGCACAATCTCTTTTAAATTCCACACAGTTGCTACCTCACTCTTTATTTTTCATTTGCAATAATAGTGTATCTAATATTGAAGTGCAATTTAATAAAAAATAAAAAAAACTTTGATTTCTTGTTGAGGAAAATTTCTCATGAAGTAGGCATGAGAGGTCCCAAAGAAAGTAATGAAATAAGAAAATATGGAGAGAAATAGAGAAAATATTGTTTTACTTCAAAAAATTTTATTAAAAGAGTTGGCCCTGTTTGACGTAAGGACCAAAACAAGACCAAAATTATACTAATTTAAAAAACAACAACAATAATAATAAATAAATTTTTTAAATCATTCTACACAAATTAAAATATAAAAAATTATTTTACTTTACATACTCAATAATTTAAAATAAAATATCAATTTTATTTCACATTCTAGACCAAAATATTCAAATCAAGTATTTTGATCTAAAATGTGAAATAAAATTTATATTTTTATTAAAAACTGGTTTATGAACCCAATTTATATTAGATTGTACTCATAGATCGTGGGTTGTGGGTGCACCAACTTAGATGGAAATACCTAAGAAAAGCCTTAAACAGAGTTCTGATCATTCAAGTTTGATTTGGTTGGAGGAAAAAAAGATAAATTTAAAAAAAAATTGTGAAAAGTTTGGAAAAAACGTGTAAGTGATGTGAAAATAAAAATATAGTTATTTAAAAAATAAATTTTGTTTTTTATATTTGTGAGGACCGTTTGAATGTGAATAAGTATATTATTTAAATATTGAAATTGGTGTAGGATGAAGATAATACAGATAATTTTTAAAAATTATGATTACAAATAAAGTTATTTTTTAAGTATTGTCAACAAGATCTTATTAATTAAAAGCAGGCTAGTGGGATAAAAATTGAAATGTGTAAATGCATAAATTTATGCATGCTGAAATTTTGCTAAGGTTGAACTTTACATAGAATGTTAAGAGCTGAAGAATGGAAGTAAACTTATGATTAACAAGTGTTTAAGTTGGATCAATTCAGTTAGATATGAATTGTTTAAAGATATAAAATAAAAAAAAAGTTTAATAAGAATAATAAGATTTTTGTTGATGTATAACAATTACTGTTGACCTAACTGTTTGGCAGATGCTGGATGGTGGTTTGCTGCTGGGCCCAACAGACCATCTATGACAGCCTCAGCATGCAGCTTTGACAAGTGTCTGGATCAAGCATTGAAAGGCTGTGGATCACAGAACTTGAAAAGGGATGTGAACAACATTAGGGATAATAGCTGAAGGAGGGACAGTTTTTTTTTTTTTTTCTGAAAGGTGGACATAGAGTTTTTTTGGATGGAGAGCTAAGAGATATTGAATGGCCAATTCCAAAAAGGAAACATGGGCAATCGATGATGATAGGTGCATGATTTGGACACATAAGAGAAAAACACCAAGAATAACTACCTATAATCCTAATTATTGTATGAAATACTACTTAGGGGTGCGTTGGTTCAATGTTAATCTCAATGTTATTTTGATTATCTTTAAAAATATAATTGTTTGTTTAAACTACATACTTTAAATAAACATTAACAATTAAATTAACCAAATGCCATTACACTTGATCGACATCACGTAAGATATCACTACTAAATTGGGTGACATCTCAGATAACACCGATTAATTTGTATTATAATGCCAATACTGTCAACTAAACAAATAATTTAGGATTAACATTGATATTTTTTAAATCAATAACATTGAAATCAAAAAATGTCTTTGATAATAAAATGACATTTAGATAACATGACATCTAAATAACAGTTGATATTGAGAATAACACTAAGAACCAAAAGCCCCCTTATGTTTGTCATAGTGGGATATCTAGTATTAAAATAATAACGATTATACGTGTTGTATACGAGATCCGTCAAATTTGTTAGAGGGCGTTGTGTTTTTTGAATGCGAGTTACGAGACTGAGAAAGTGAAGAGAAAAAGGAGAAAATGAAAGAGTGGAGATGCAAAAATTAAGATGTCTATATCATTTATAATGATGTATATTTGTAAGATATGTATGACGAAAGTGTTTAACTTGATGTTAGTCGTTGGAATTCTTGAGAGAGAAATTATGTTACCTGAGGTAAACCCTACACTACGACGGGGAAAAAAAATTCAAAGAAAGCATATTAGAGGAGACACCAACAAATTTATGTGATTTTTTAGAAAAAAAAAAAACTTTCCTATACTTCAAAGGACTAAGTTGAGCAAAGGGTTTTTACTACTGAAAGGCATTGTGAGTCGGTTGAAAGTACAAATAAAGGAGAATTCGCTCAAATAGTAAGAGTAGGAGAATCTTAAAAGAATCCTTTTCTTTGAGAAGAAATTGAACATTTGCAGCAGGATTAGTGTTTTGTTGGAGAATATTGCCACAACATGTAGTAATAACTATTAGTAGGTATAATGAAAAAACAAAAACTCTCCACTAAATCTATTTGTGAAGTTTTTACTAAGAGATTGAGAGCAAACTCCAACTTAAGTGAAGGGGGCTTGATGAAATATAGAGAGGAGAATCTCCGTGATTGACGATTGTGTTTGAGACATCTCCTATTAGAAAAAGTGGTTTGAAAACACAAAAGGCAAAGCCCCAGTGCAATAAGTGATTCGGAGGAGATGATCCTCGTGCTCGAAAATAGTGTTAAGATGTATGAGTTCATGGCAAAAAAATCCCATAGGAAATGGAGCTTTTGAGAGTACTTGTAATATTTGTGATTTAAATTAAATAGGTATTTAGTCCGCTTTGGCCCTTTTGGAAAAATTATGTGAATTGAAAGTGCTGTCCCAGAGGTCACTCATTTCAAATTTACTTTTCCTTTTCCAACCCACAAAGCACGCTTAAAATTATGGAATTTTTCTATCAATTAGCCTCACAGGCATATCTACTTTATTATATACAGCTTAGGTGATCTCTTCTTTATTTGATGTGAGGATTCATATTATTATGCCCTCTTGACTACTTATTATTCGATGCTAGAAGTCTGCCAGGAACCTGCATTTTGCATCAAATGATTCCTTTCCTTAGGCATTACACAGATCGGCGAATCACTCTCATTGCCACTCTTCGCCCATAGGCGTCACACGCGGCCCACGAGACTTTCGCCTGGTTTGTCCTCGATAACCACAATCGGAGTACGTGGAAAGCGGTCTTCTGATACCATAATTGTAATATCCCCGCGTTTTAATGTAGAGGTATTGTCCGCTTTAACTTTAAAAAACTGTGTGACTTTATTATTCTAGAGTCATTAGAGCCAGTGCTACTTCCAGCTCAAGCACGTTTACATGGAGTTTTCTATCATTAGTCTCACGATCTAATTTGCCTACAAAGGTTCTCTACCATTTAGATCACGTTATCTATTTACAGCTCAGCGATTTCCTCCCTTTCCGATGTAAGACGATTCATCATGTGCCCTCTCTCACACTCATTATTCGACTAAATCTGCCAGAGCTGCACTTTGCCTCAATGTTCTTTATTTCTCTTAGAACATCACTTAGCGATACAACATTCCCACTACTCTTTCGCCAACCGGGCGTCACAGTACCTTAGGGCAAGATTGACTTAGAAGGTTAGTCCTTTGTTGATTTCAAATCTTGAGGAAAAGAATATCAAAAAACTTTGTTTAAAAGCTACCCATAGGATTTCATTTGAATTTGAGGAAATTGGCAACAATCATGCCTTGGGCACTGCACCCAATTCCTTGAATCAGCTGGTGAAAGAAAAAATGAGTGAATTGGGGAAAATAATATTGATTATTGGAAACAAGTGATTTATGGCTTATCATCAAAGAGTGAGATGCGCAGGGGCCAATGGTGAGGAGTTGCTCTTTACTTATGCTTGACACAAGATACAAAGTACATGTTAGAAAAAAGGATTATAGGCATTTAATATATATTATTTCTGTTGCCGTCCGTTGCTGTTGTTGTTGCTGGTATTTTAAACGAGTTTTTACGATAAAATGCGTTACAATTTGTCTTCTTTTCAACTTTCGACTTCAAAGTCCCTCTGTCGTTCAGCGCTCAATAATATCGCCTAGGTTTCTGTTTAGGTTCATCTTTAGGACAGTGATTGTGCCTTAAGTTAACAAATACCGCTTTTGTTTTTGTATGACTCCAATTAACTCTTGGAACTCTTTTAAGTAAAAGATTAAAGATTATCGATTGATTTGAAAGAGAATATCATTATATCAATATAACAGAGTAAAAATTTTCTATTTAAGAATTAATAAGTTTAATTAAAAATATGTCAATTGATTTAAATGATCATGTTATTTTCATAGCAAAAGATGGGTCTTAGGTAGGCGTTTTTGGTTCGTTGTTATCCCAATGTTATGTTATGTTAATTATAGATGTCATCTTTCGAATAATCAATTTTATAATCTTATAGAAAATTATTTACAGATTGTCATTAAATCAAAATAATTATTTTTTTTTCTAGATAATCATATATGCAATAGCATCAAGATAACATTAAACTAAAGGCCCCTTAGTTAGAATATATATTTGTTTTTTGAGATGATTATAATATTGTTTTGTTTTTGCAATTTTGAAACAGTAAAACATAATTGGAAAATTCCATTTTTTTTTGGTTTTTTGAGTTTCTATATTCCTTTAGGATTTGATAATTAGCCCATCTCATCCAAACCAAACAATAGGGGAGAGGAAGGGCCGTACCCATACAAAGCATGTGTCCCTCTTCCCAAATTTTCTTCTATTGGTGACGATATAGTGCTTTATGTGCTCCCCACATTACTTTGATTCTTCTATACATGAAGTGAATGAGGAACTCCTTTTAGGGACCATAATAGATTTTAAACTATGGAATGTGAAACATGGGTCCCCATTTTTGCATAGTTCTTCTAATGAGAATCAATAAATTAAACTTAAAAGGGGGCCCTTCTTTATCTTAAGTTTTAGGCAATAGATGCAAGTGTGAACAAATGCAAGAAAAACATTGATTTAATGATATTTCATCCTAAGTTTAGGGATGTTTACTCCTAAAATTAGGCGTCGAGTTGGGCTATAAGAGTAGTAATGTCATCAAAATCCTTTGGCAAGTGGGGGGAAGTTGATCAATAGATAATTTCTGCGACAAATATGATATTTTTATTAGCTATGATAAGGATAAGTCTGTTCATTCGTAAGAAGCTTCACTCGATCATCGACAATTTTACCATCAACATACTTGGGTAAGTTTCAGTAAAAATCAAGTGAAGTAGTTCGTATTCTTAACTCTTTCTGTTTGTTTGCAAGGTTAAAATTTAATAGGGTTAAAATTTAAATTTTGACATAGTAGATATTTTTCTTTATTAAAAATATGAATAATAATTGAAATTAAAAATAGTTATTAATGTTGAGATACTGTGAGGAATATAGTATATAAGTAGTTATTAATTCTTAAGATGTGTGTAGGCATTTGAATAAAGTTAATTTTAATATTAAATTTTACGTATGACGTGATATGCCTCGTTTAAATTAAACCAATATAAATTTTAACTTTTAAAATAAATGGGGGCAGTTATATTTTGAAGCCTTCAGATACTAGAGTGATTATATATATTTGAATTTCTTGGCCCTGTTCTTGGCAGCGAAGAGACACCAACAACAGGTACCAAATAGTACTAATTTAAAAGGTAATAACCATCGAATAGACTATAATAAGACACTAAAATTCATTTTAATTATTCTACATAAGATCTATTAATATAATAAAATTAATATGTTTACCTATCATCATACTCAATAATTTTTAATTA